>JBBMKD010000096.1:6912-25412 GCA_037834095.1 Argya squamiceps | reverse complement strand
GGTCCCCGAAGAAGACCCCGGGGCAGCCCCTCGGTGCGCGGCCGGAGCTGGTGCCGGGAGCCCCGGGCGGTGCCAAGGGCGGTCCTGGGGCGGAGCCGATCCCGATCGTGATCGCGGTGCCGGCGCCGGCGCCGGTGTCGGGGCAGAGACGGAGCCCGGGGCATGGCGGGCCTGGGCTCCCCAGAACCGGGCACCGGTCCCGCTCCCGTCCCAACCACTCGCGTGGAGCTCACGGTGTCCTGCAGGTATAGCGAGGCCCCGGCAGGAGCCGACACCGGGCGGCGGGGGCGCGGGGAGGCGCTGGGAGGCACTGGGGAGCAGCGGCAGCTGGCGTTAGAAGGTGCTGCGAGGCACTGGGTTGCACTGTGGTGTAGGAGTAGCTGCCGATGGAGGGTGCTGGGATGCAGAGAGAGGCACTGGGAAGCACTGGGGAGGGTGCTGAGGTGCACTGGGTGGCATTGAGATCCCCTGGGATGCGCTGGGAAGCATTGGACCGTTGGGAGCATCTGGCGTTGTAGGGCACTGGGTTGCACTGGAACGCAGTGAGATGCATTGGGAGACACTGGAGTGCCGCAGCAGCAGGCGTCGAAGGGTGCTGGAGTGCACTGTGATGCACTGGGGTCCCCTGGGATGCACTGGGGGGCACTGGAATGCACCGGAGAGTGGGAGCAGTTGGTGGTGTGAATTGCTGGGATGTACTGGAGTGCACTGAGATGCCCTGGAAGGTACCGGGAGACACCAGGGAACGGGGAGTAGTCGGCATTGTAGAGTACTGGGAGGCATGGGGAGACACTGGGTAGCAAGGCAGCCGGCATTGGAGGCACTGAAATGCATTAGGAGTTAGGAGGTACTGAGATTAACTGGGAGACATTGGAATATGCTGGGAGGCATTGGGGAGAGAATGGGGAGCACACGGAGTGTTGGGTATGGGGATGGATGGGCACTGGGTGAGCCAAGGGTGCTGAGGGTGCAGGGCACTGAGGGGAGTGGGGGGCACAGCAGGGGCATTTGAGGGTCTCTGGGACTGGGGGTGCAGGGAGGCCAGGTTTGGGGAATCCTGGGGATGCAGGGGGATCAGATTGGACCCTGTATCCCCTGCACCCCCTGTATCCCTTGCCCACCCTGAAACTCCTGAATCCCCAGGCCTCACTGCATCATCTGCATCCTTTGTCTCCTGCCCACCCCGCAGCCCCTGTACCCTCCCTCTGCAGCCTGAGGTCTTTCTTTGGTGTCCTGACAAATAGTTGTGCCCCTGACACGCAGCACTCTTATGTGTCATGCTGTGCACCCTGTGTAGATGTGTCTATGCACCCCAACATGTTTTGTGAGGCAGATCTGGCAGTGCACCCCAACACCCAACCATGCTCACCAATACCTGGCCGTGCTCACCAACACTCTGCTGTGCACCCTGACATATGGCTGAGCCCCCAGCATATGGGCCCCCAACATGTGTCAGACTTGCTTTGCACCCCAGTCCATGTCCTGGGGCACACCTGGGTGTGCACGCCCTGCCACTCATCCTGTCACACAACTGGGCATGACCCAACATGTGGCTGTGCACCTCAACGTGTGTTCTGGGGTACATCTGACAGTATAAGGGGTACACTCACGTTGACACACACAAACATGCACACGCATGCACACTCACACTCACTCCCCCCTGCCCTCCTAGGCAGCTCCTGGACAGGGACACCTTCTCCAAGTCGGACCCAGGTGAGTGGGGCAGAGGGGATGGGGTGTGGTTTAGAGTCTCTGGGGATGTTTTGGCTCTTAGGTGTTTTGGGTAGTCTTTGGGGGGCTTGGGGTTTTGGGGGGTTTTGGGGTCACTGGAAGGTGTTGTGGGCTCAGGAGATGTTTAGATCTCTGGGCGTTTGGAGGTCTCTGGGGGGTTCTCTAAGGTATTTTGTAGGTATCTGGGTGTTTGGGGGGGTCGCTGGGAGCATCAGTATCTCTGGGGAATGTTGTGGTCTCTGGGGTTTTTGGGGTCTCTGAGGTGTTTTGGGAGGTTTCTGGGATTGTTGTGGTTCTATGAGGTTTTGAGGGTTTCAAGGACATTCTGGAGGGTTCTGGGGGTCTTGGGAGCTCTGGGGAGTATTGGGGTCTCTGGGGGTTTTGTGGGTCTCCGCCCCCCTGACACCTCCCCCCGCAGTCTGTGTGCTGTACACGCAACGCCCTGGCAGCCACCAATGGCGGGAGGTGAGTGACCCAGTTGGTGGGGGGCAGCCAATCAGCATGTGGGGCTGTGCTCAGCTGGCCAATTGGCATGTTAGGGTGCACTCAGTTAGCCAGTCAGGATATTGGGGTGCCAGCTGGCCAACCAATCATCAGCATATTGGGGCAATGACCAATCAGCATATTGGGGCAATGACCAATCAACATGTGTGTGTGCCAACCAGATGGCCAATCAGCATGTCAGAGGTAATAGCAGCCAGCCAGCCAAGCAGCATGTAAGATTCTGGCCTATCAGCATGTTGGGGTGATGGCCAACTGGCCTATCAGATTCTTGGGGTGCTGGGCAGGTGACCAATCAGCAAGTCAAATTCTGGCCAATGAGCATGTTGGGGTGTTCACCCACTGGCCAGTCAGTGTGCTGGGGTGCCAACCGGTTGTCCAGTCACCAGTGAGCGATCAGCACCTTCGGGTGCAGCACCTGGACAATCAGCATTCTGGGGTACAGCAGCCATCCATCAGTGCCGGGGTCAGAGCAATCAGCCAGCCGGCATCCTGGGGGTCTGGGGAGCATGTCAAAGTGCTGGGCAGCCAGCCAATCAGCTGTCGGCGTGCAAGCAGGCCCCGCCCCCTGTAATTAACAGAGTGTTAATTGCAGGGTAGTGAGTGAGGACATGGGGATGGATATGGGGGTGGCCCCGCGGCACAAAGCTGCACCTGGGCCCGCCCCGCCCCTGCCCGCCTCTTTCCCATGCATGTTCCCCACATGTGCCCTGGCCTGGGCCTGCTGCCCGCCCTTGCCCCGCCTCCTCCGCCCACATGCGTCCCCATGTCCCCAGTCTCATGTCCAAATGTTCTCGAGTCCCTGTGTCCCCATGTTGCTGTGTCCCCATATCCTCATGTTCCCACATCATCAACCCCATGTCCACATATTCTCATGTCCCTGTGTCTCCATGTCACTGTGTCCCCTTATTTGTATGTCCCCATGTCCACATTCTCATGTCCCACTGCCCCCATCCCCATGCTCCCACTCTCATTCCCATGCCTGTTTTTCTGTCCTGTGTTTCCATGTTCTGTGTTTCCATGTCCTCTTGTCCTTGTTTTCATCCCTATGCCCCCATGTCTCTGCATCTCCATGTCCCCATACGCCTATGTCCACATCACCACATTCCCATGTGCCCATGTCCCTGTGTCTGTGTCCCCATATCCCTGTATCCCCATCCCCCATGCCCATGTTCTCGTGTTCCCATGTCCTGTGCTCTCATGTTCCCACCCACATGCCCCCATGACTCAGCATCTGTATGTCCCCACGTCCCTGTGTCCACATCACCACGTCCCCGTGTCCCCTCTGTCTCCATGTCCCTGTCCCCACTCCATGTTTTCCTGTCACCCCATTATCCCCGCTGTCCCCACATCCCCCAGTTTGGCCGGACCGAGATCATCGACAATTCCCTGAATCCTGACTTCCTGCGCAAATTTGTCCTTGATTATTGCTTTGAGGAGCGGCAGAACCTGCGCTTTGACCTGTGAGTGGCCCCTGTGGCCTCAGTGTCACCCCCCATGTCACCCCCCTGTCCCCCAGGGTGACCCCCTAGCCACCCTGGCACAGCCCCCCCAGAGTGTCCTTGTCCCCATCCCTGTTCCATCACCATTCCTGGACCATCACCACCCTTGTCCACATCCCTGTCCCCATGCTTGTCCCATCCCATTGTCATCTCTATCCTATCCAGTCCCCATTCTGTCCCTGTCCCATCCTGTCCCTATCCACATCCTATCCCTGGCCATTCCGTTGTGTCTCTATCCCATCCCATCCCATCCCTGTCCCCATCCCTGTCCTATCTAAGGCCCCCCTTCCTGTTTTATGCTCACATGTCCACTCTGTCCCCAGGTATGATGTGGACTCCAAGAGCCCTGACCTCTCCAAGCATGTAAGTGCAGGATTAGCCCTGCTCCCCTGGCCTCCCTGGGGTGAGCATCCCCTTGGTAACACCTGATGTTCCCAATCCTGCAGGATTTCCTGGGCCAGGCATTCTGCACCCTGGGGGAGATCGTGGGCTCAGCTGGCAGCCGCCTGGAGAAGCCCCTGACGTGAGGCCCCCCCCACTTTGCCTCAGTGTCCCTATGTCCCCTGTGTCCCCATGTCCTACCCCAGTGAAGCCCCTGATGTGAGCCCCTCTTGTATCCCAATGCCCAGTGCCCCCGTTGTGCCCATGTTCCTCCTAGAGAAGCCTGTCAGGACATGAATCCCCACCCCAGCCCCGGTGTCCCCAAGTCCTGCCCCTCCCCACCCCAGAGAAACCTCTTGTGTGAGCTTCCACTGTGGTCCAGTGTCCCCAAAGACCCCAGGGTCCCCATACCCCCCACTGGAGAAACCCCTGATGGTAGCTGCCCTCAGCCCCAGTATCCTAGGGTCCCCCCTATGTCTCTGCCCCAGGGAAGCCCCCAGCGTGAGCCACCTCCCCACTGATCCCAATGTCCCCATGTCCTCTCCCATGGAGAAGCTCCTGACATGAGTCCTGCCTGTGCCCCAGTGTCCCTGAGGTCACCATGTCCCCTTTGGAGAAAACTGGGAAACCCAGTGTCCCCATGTCCCCCAATGGAGACACCCCTGACATGAACCCCCCCGGCCCCAGTGTCCCCAGTGGTCACCAAGTACCCTCCCCAGACAAGTCCCTGACATGAGCCCCCCCAGCCCCCATGTCTCCATGTTTTCCTGGGTCCCTTTTGGTGTGCCCAGGATAAACTCAGACCCCAGAGCCAACAGTGGTATTTTAAGGGGGGGGGGAGGGCTGACTTTTTCTGGGGGGTGGGGGGCGTGGCTTTCAGCAGGAAAGACATTTTTTGGGGTCTGGCTTTCCGGTGGGGTTTGATGGGTCTGGCTTTTTCATGGGGTGGTGGCTTTTGGAGGGAATGTCGGTTTGGGGGATCTGGCTTTTGAGGAATCTGGCTTTTAGAGGGTCTGGCTTTAGGAGGGGCCTTACAATTTTGGGGTTGGCTTTTTTGGGGGGCTGAATGTCTTTGGGGACTGGCCTTTTTGAGAGGAGAAACAGCGTCTTTTTAGGGTGCTGGAATCTGGGATGGCTGGGGTTTTTTTTGTAGACTTCCTCTTTTTGGGAGGGGGGGCCTTTTCTTGGGTGGGGATCCCCTTCACCACCCTTCAGCACATGTCCCTGCAGGATGGGGACAGCCACCATGCACCCCCGGGGCAGGAGACCCGCCCCAGCCACCTCCAGTGGGTAAGTCCTGGGGTGCCCAGTGCGCAGGGGACACCCCCAGGATACCGTGTGTGTCCCCACCATGCTCACATCCCATCCCAGCAGTGGCGGTCCAGGGAAGAAGTGTGGCACCATCATACTCCTCGCTGAAGAGTTGGGAAACTGCCGGGTGAGCCAGGGCAGGGGAGGGGGCATAGCCTGGGGACCCTGCAATATCGGGGGTGGCTAAGACACTCTAGCCCGCACCCCAAAGGTGAGGGTAAGGGCTGTCTATCCCCACGCTGCATCCTGCCTGTCCTGGATCCCTCCTTCCCTCATGGAGCAGCCGCCCCGTAGGATCCCACCCCTGAGGGTGGTGCAGGGTGGATGACCCTCTGCGATTCCACCCCTCAGGACGTGGCCACACTCCAGTTCTCTGCCAACAAGCTGGATAAGAAGGATTTCTTCGGAAAATCTGACCCCTTCATGGTCTTCTACCGCAGCAACGAAGATGGGACGTGAGCAACACCCCGTGAAAAACGCAGTGACCCTCCCACAGCCCCTCACAGGAGGGCTCAGCCTTAGCATAGGACACCCCTATGTCCCCATGGACTGGCATTGGCGGGGATGTCCAGAAATCCTCACTGCGCTCTGGGGGTGAAGGACTGGGGGGATGTTGGGATGGAGGAGTGACCCCCTTGTCCCCTCCTTGTCCTGCCCCCAGTTTCACCATCTGCCACAAGACAGAAGTGGTGCGGAATACACTGAACCCCGTCTGGGCAGCCTTTGCCATTCCTGTCCGTGCCCTCTGCAATGGGGACCATGACCGGTGAGTGCCAGGGGACTGGGACCCCCTGCACCCCTTCTTTGGCCCCAAAGACCTCATTCCCACTCTTCCCCCCATCTCTAGGGTCCACTAGGACCTCTGAAGCGCCTTCCCCCATCTCTGTCATACCCGGCGAACAGAACTCTCATCTCTGTGGTCCTCTGAGATGCCCTGAAACCCATTTCCCCCCCACCCATGGTGCCCCAGGACACTGTGCAGCCCCATCCCCTGTCTCTCTGGTCCCTCCAGGACCCCCTTCCCCCTGTCCACCCATCTCTGCAGGCACCCAGGACCCCCTTTTCTTTTTTTTCCCCATCTCTGAGGTCTTCAGGAACCCCTGGACCCCATTCCCCATCTCTGTGGTACCTCTGGACTCCCAGAGCTCCCCTCACTCCATGTCTGTGGCACCCCAGGACCTCCTTCCTCTCTCTCTGTGGTCCCTCAGAATCCCTTCCCCTGTGTCTGTGGTACTCCAGGACCCTCTTTAACTCCTTCCCCCCATCTCTGTGGTCCCAAAGACCCCTGCATCTCCTTCCTCATTTCTGTGGTACCTCAGGACCCCCTGCAGCCCTTCCACCCTCTCTGTGGCCCTCTGAGATCCCCAGAATCCCTATCCCCATCTCCATGATACCAGCAGCACCAGCCCCTCCCCCCCCTCCCCGCAGTGTTACTTGCTTTTGCCTCAGTTTACCCATCTGGGCAATGGGCATCACAGCTGTCACCGAACCATCCCCCCCCACCCCATCCCAAATAAGTGTCACCAGCTGCTGTCCTGGCAAACAGCTCCTCACGCTGCTTTAGCCTCGTGTTGGACGTTGCTGTGGCAACGATGGATAAAAATATCCCAAAGAGGAGGAGAAGGAAGCAGGAAAAAGCCCACAGAGGCGTCAAAACAAATCCCACAGGGAGTGGGGGGTAGCGGGTGCCCAGGGAAGGGATGGGACTTGGAGGTGTCAGGGCGTGCCAGTGACCCCCCCCCTGCCTTGCAGAGCCATCAAGGTGGAGGTATATGACTGGGACCGTGATGGCAGGTGAGCTGTGTGTAGTCCTGGGAACCCCTCACACCCTGGACTTGCACCCCCTGGGTGACAGGGACCCTCCAAGTGATGAGGACCCCCCGTGCATCCCCAGGGAGATGGACCACCCTCCCCCTCCGCCCCCTTCCCCCATGTGATGAGGACCACCCGAGTGATGGGCATCTCCCCTGGCTATTTGGGATTCCCTGGCTGATGGGAAATTTCCTGGGCAATGGGAAACCCCCCATCCTCACACCCCCGAGTGATGGGGATCCCGCCGGGTAATGGGAACCTCCCTAACCCGACTGATGGAGAACCACTGGCCTTGCAGCCACGACTTCATCGGTGAATTCACCACCAGCTACCGGGAGCTGGCACGAGGCCAGAGCCACTTGAACGTGTATGAGGTGAGGGGAGGGCGTCCATGGGCAGGGGGGTCCTGCAACCCCCCATGGGGCTCATGGTCTCACTGCTGTGCCCCCAGGAGTTACGGTCCCCAGGGTCCCTGTGCTGCACCCGTGTGTTGGCTGTGGGGTCCTAACACTGCACTCCTTGGGTGTGATAGTCCCCAGGGTCCCTCTCTCTGCTGCACCTCTGAGTGCCAGGGGCCCTGTGTGGTGCTACATCCCCCAGGTCCCCATGATACAATCTTGGGGTGTTACAGTCCCCAGGGTCCCTCTCAACACTGCACCCTGCTGTGTTATATACCCAAGCGTCCCCCTCCTACACTGTGAGGTATCATGGTGCCCAGGGTGCTCATGCAGCAGCCACAGAGTTTTCCCTGGATTCCCTGTGCTACAGCCAGGAGTGTTGGGGTCCCCACAATGCACCCCTGGGGTGTTATGGTTCCCATGCTGCACCCTAGGGTGCAGCACCCACAGCTGGTCCCTTGAGGTTCCCCAGCCCCTGCCATGGATCTCCAGCTGCACTAGAATCCTCAGAGTCCCCATGTGCACCCCTGTGTGTCACAGCCCACCATATGCTCCTCAAGGTCTCTGCATCTCAGCACAGCGCTCCCACTGCTGCTCCCCAGCATATTCTGTGCCCCCTTGTCCCCCAGGATGTAACAGTCCCTCAGACTGCTCCCTGAGGCCTCCTGTCCCTGTGAGAAGGAGCCCTCTTCCCTTCCCTCCCCTCCCATCCCTGCAGGTGGTGAACCCCCGGAAGAAGATGAAGAAGAAGAAGTACCTGAACTCGGGGACAGTGAGGATGGGGATGTGCAGAGGGGGAGGAACACAGGGGGTGTGGACATTTCCTCCCCTGAGCCCCATGTCTCCACAGGTGACATTGCTGTCCTTCGCTGTGGAGGCTGAGCACACCTTCCTGGACTACATCAGGGGCGGGTGAGCAGGGGGTCCCCAGCACCTCCAGCTGCACTTTTGATAGTCCCAAACACCCCCAGTTCCTTCCTTGGGAGTATCCAGCACCCTGAGCTGCTCCCTCCAGGGCACAGAATCCCCAATACCTCCAGCATCTACCTCACTGGTAGGAGGGTTCCCAGTATCCACTGTTGTTCCCTTAGGGATGGGAGGAAGGGGTTCCTGCTATTCCCAACTCCTCCCTGTGGGATCCCCAACACCTCCCAGTTGCTCCACTGGGGGTCCTCAGCACACCTAGTTCCTCCATTTGGGGTCTCAGCACCCCCACCCAGATGCCTCCTTGGGGGCAGTCTGTCCCCATCACCCACAGCTGCTTCACTGGTAGTCCCCAGAACCCACAATTGCTCCCTCTGGAAGTCTCCAGCGCTTCCAACAGCTCCCTCTGGGGTCCCAAACACCCACAGCTGCTCCTCTGGGGGAGGAGTGTCCCCACCACCCCCATCTTCTCCACTGGGGGTCCTCAGCACCCCCACTCAGATGCTCCCTCATGGGCAGGGGCTCCCCAGCACCCCAAATTGGTAAGTCGGGGGTCCCCAGCACCCTTAGGTACAGCATGGTGACACCTCGGTGCAGATACACTTGGAGGTGCTCTGAATTGGGGGATGGGTACACCCAGTCCAACTTGTGGCCCCAGGGGTATCCCTTACCCCAAACCTGCAGCTGACCCCCTGTGTCACCCCAAGGCCACTTTACCCCCCAGGACCCAACTCAACTTCACAGTGGCCATTGACTTCACGGCATCCAATGGTGAGTGGGGGCTGTGTCCCCCCATGAGGATTTATTTGGGGCAGTTGTAACGAGTTTGATGCCATGATTGTGTCATCCTTGTCACCAATTTGGGGACATGATATTGTCCTTGTAGTTGTGTTGGGGACATAGTCATGTTTCCTTTGTCACCCGGTTGGGGCCCTGGTGGCATCTCCCTTGTCCCTACACTGGAGTCATGATGGCACTGTCCTTGTCATGGGTTTGAGGCCATGGTAGTGTTTTGTCACGGTGTTGGTACTCTGGTGGTGTCATACCTATCACCAGCTGCCACTGGGTTTGGATTAGGTGCCATCATCCTTGCCATTGAATTTGGGACAGTGGGGCCATTCTTGTCACTGGGTTGGGGTCATGGCAGTGTCATCTTTGTCACTGTGTTGAGGACATGGTAGTGTCATCCTTGCCACTGTGTTGGTTCCATGGTGGTGTCATCTTTGTCACCAGCTGTCACCAGACTGGGGATGTGGTGGCATCACCCTTGTCACCTAGTAGGGAATATGGGGGTGTCACCCTTGTCACTGGGTTGGGGATATGGTGGGATTATCTTTGTCTTGGTCACTGTGATGGGGATAAGATGACATCATCTTTGCTGGCATCATCCACTGGGTTGGGGCCGTAGTGGTGCCATGGTTGTGGGGATGCTGGGGGTATTTTGGAGGTGATGGGGGGATTATGACAGTGCTGGGGGGCCTGTGGAGGTGCTGAGTCCCATGCCTGTGCAGGGAACCCCTCGCAGCCCACATCCCTGCACTACCTGAGCCCCTTCCAGCTGAATGCCTACAGCCTGGCACTGCGGGCCGTGGGGGACATCATCCAGGACTACGACAGTGACAAGATGTTCCCAGCCCTTGGCTTTGGCGCCAAGGTCCCCCCAGATGGGCATGTGTCCCACGAGTTCCCACTGGTGAGGGGCCAAGGCGGGACAGGACTGCGGATGAAGGGCGGTGTCCTTGTCAACCAGTTGGGGACATGGTGGAATCATCTTACCTTGTTTGGGACATGGAGGATCATCCTTGTGCTTGGGGTGGGGCTATGGTGGTGTCATCCTCGTCACTGGTCTGGAGTCATGGCAGTGTCATCCTTGTCACCAGATTAGGAAGGGGCTTGGTGTTGTCACCATTTTGGGGTCATAGTGGTCTCATCCTTGATCGCTGAGCTATAATACATGGTGTGTTTGGGTTGGATCGGGATTGGGGATGTAGTGGTGTCATCCTTACGTTTGACTGGGAACATAGTGGCATCAATCATTTTGTGACTGGTTTGGGGTCATGGCAGTGTCACCAGGTTGGAGACAAAGTAGCATCATCCTCATCACCAGGTTCAGGATGTGGTGGTGTGGACTCTCTCACTGTGCTGGGCATATGATGGTAGTGCTCTCATCACCCATTCTCACTGTGTTGGGGACATGGTCATATCATTCTTGTCACTGGGCTGGGGATATGGTGCCATTTTCCTTGTCACTGGGGATGTGGTGGTGTCATCCTTGTCTTGGGTTGGGAACATAGTGGTAACATCATTTTGTCACTGGGTTGGGGCCATGGCAGTATCATCCTTGACACTGAGTTGGGAACATGTTGGTGTCTCCCTTGTCACCATATTGTGGACACAGTGGGATCATCCTTGTTAGCATTTGGGGGTCACAGCAGTGCCATCCTTCTCTGTGAGTGGGGTCTGTGGTGTCACCCTGTCCATGGGTGGGGGCCGTGGTGTCACCGTGGTCCTGGTGACCCTGTGGCAGAATGGGGATGCATCAAACCCGGCGTGCCGTGGCATTGCGGGGGTCCTGGAGGCGTATCAGTGCAGCCTGCGCCGTGTCCAGCTCTACGGCCCCACCAACTTTGCCCCTGTTGTCAACCATGTTGCCCGGTAAGAGGGGCCCTGTGCCCCGGGGTGGGGTCCCTGTGCCCCCTGGCGTCATACAGGGTCCCCCCAGCTCGGCGGCCACAGTGCTGGACGGGTCCCAGTACTTTGTCCTCCTCATCATCACCGACGGTGTCATCTCTGACATGGCTCAGACCAAGGAGGCCATCGTCAATGTGAGACCCTAGTGGTGGCACTGGGGGGGTGGTGGCACCCCTGGGTGCTGGGGGCAGGGAACCTGGGGCCCTTGGGTGATGGGGCAAGTGGGGAGGGATTGGGACCCTTGAGGGTATAAAAGGTTGGGGACCCCTGGGTGCTGGGGACTCGAAAAGGGGCTAGAACCCTTAGGGGGTGGAAAGGGGCTTGGACTCCTGGGTTCTGAGGGGTTGGGGATGGCTGGGACCTGTTGGGTGATGGAGTGGGTAAGGAGGAGATGGGACCCTGAAGCTCAGAGGGAGGGGGTGGGTTGGGACACTTGCATGCTGGAAGGGTAGGGAAGGGGCTGGGAGCCCTGGGTGCAGGAGGCAGTGAGGAGGGACTGGGACCTTTGAGAGGTGGGAAAGGGCTTGGACCCCTGGGGTTGAGAAGGGGCTGGGACTCCCAGGGCTTGCGGGTGTATGCGTGTCTGGAACCCCTGGGTGCTGCAAGGGAGCTGGGAAGTTCCTGGAACCCCCCAGTGCCAATGGGGATGTCTGAGACCCTTGGGTGATGGGGGGTGGTGAGGGACTGGAATCCTTAGGAGAGGGGGTGTTGGCACCCCTGGGCGGGGAAGGGGGAGCGGCTCATTTGGTGGCAGCATCATTAAATTTCATGGGACTCCCTTCACCCCTGGCTCCCTCAGGCTGCCAAATTGCCCATGTCCATCATCATCGTGGGAGTTGGCCAGGCAGAGTTTGATGGTAAGATCTGGGAGCTGGGGGGAACTAGGGGAAGGCTGGGAGGATCAGGGCAGTCCCTCGGCCACTGGAACTATGAGTTAAATATGTCAGCATATGAATGGGCTCAGCATACCCCAGTGAGGAGGCTTAGGGGTTCTAGGTGTGAGGTTGAGAGGGACATAATGGGATCCCACCCTGGGGTGGGGAGCACTGGGGTGCTGCTGACCTCCCCCCACATCGCCCACAGCCATGGTAGAGCTGGATGGGGACGACATCCGCATCTCTTCCCGTGGGAAAGTGGCTGAGCGTGATATCGTCCAGGTACCAACCTCACCAATAAGGAATTTGGGGACCCCCTTCCAGCCCACCCAGGGGGGTGGTGAGGGATTCCCAAGGTGGTGAGGGATTCCCTGGGGACCTCAAATCAGCCCCATCACTCCTGGGGTGCACTGGGTGGGACTGGTGTGCAGGGATGGTAAGGGGGACTGGGACATGGGGCAGCACTGGCATTTGGGGGGGGCACTGAGACATGAGTGGGATGCACTGGGACGAGGGGATGCAATGGGTTTGGGATGCACCTGGATGGAGGGATGCACTGGGATTTGGGTGTGCACTGGGACATGGTGAGGGGTCTTCACTGGGAAAAGAGGGTGCTCTGGGACTTTGGATGTACCTTGGAATGAGGGTGCAGTGGGACATGGAAGCTTATTAAGATATGGGAGGCACTGAGACATGAAGGAGACAATAGGATGTGAAAGGAGGTTTACTGGGAAATGGTGGAGTTTGGCGTGTCAGGGGTGTGCTGGAACATAGAAGTGATGCACAGTGACATGAGAGGGATGCACTGGGAAAAAGGAGTGCACTGGGGTTTGGAATGTATCTCAGTGAGGGAGACGCTGGGACATTGGGTGCACTGGGTACATGGTGGGCCCTTCACTGGGAAAAGTGGGTGTACTGAGATTTGGGATGTACTGTGGAATGGGGGTGCAGTGGGACGTGGGGGTTTATTAGGATATGGGGTGCACTTTGGCATGAAGAGGGTTGATACTGGGAAATGGGGGCACTAGGATGTGGAGGGCACTGGGACATGGAGGAGCACATACTGGGATATGGAATTGCACTCTAACATGAAGATGGGGTGTACTAAGACATCTGGGGGAGCTGTGCTGCGAAAAAGGGGTGCAGTGAGATTTAGGATCTTCTTGGGAGATCCTGGGGGGAGCCTGGGACATTAGGAGGCACTGGGACATGGGGGAACATTGGGACATTGGAGATGGGCACTGGGATATGGGATGTACCTGGATTTGGGGAGCACTGGGACATGAAGGGGGAAGGTACTGGGGAACGGGGGGTGCACTAGGAAATGAGGGGGGCACTCGGATGGGGGGCACTGGGAAATGAGGAGGGTGTGCTGGAAAATGAAGGGGGCACTGGGGCACCAGGATGGACCTCGATGTGGGGCAGTGGGACATGGGAGTGTACTGGGAAATAGGAGGGGGCACTGGGATGTGGAGGCTGGGGGAAATGGGAGGCACTGGGATATGGAAGGGCATTGGGGTTTGGCAAGCATGTGGATGTGGTGGTGTCCTGGGGCATGAAGAGTGGTATACTGGGAAATGGTGAACACTGGAATGTGAGAGTACATTAGGACGTGGGAGGGTACCAGGATATGAGGAGGCACTGGATCTTAGTATGTACTTGGATGTGAGGGACACTGGGACATCAGGAATGGGGAGGGAACACAGGAACTGCTGTGTGTGGGGCACACAGTTCCAGAGGCTTCCTGGCCCTGGACGTCCTCAACTGCTCTGCCTCCCTGTGCCCCCCCAGTTTGTTCCATTTCGTGACTACATGTCGGGGGGTCCTGGCGCAGGGCTGAGCATGGCAGGGCTGGCACGGGAAGTGTTGGCCGAGATTCCCGACCAGCTCCTCTCTTACATGAAGGCAAGGGGCATAAAACCGCCCCCCATCCCTCCCACGTCCCCTGAAACCCCACCACCCTGACTGTCTACCCCCAACATACTATGTCCCCTCATCCTACCCCAGGACCCTCTATCCAGGGACCAAAGGCAGCCACACTCTGCCAGGGACCTGGCACTGGGGGTCCCTCTCCTCCCTTCCACAATCTTGGCATCCCTCCCTGATTTGGGGTCCCCTCCCCAGTCCGGGTTCCCACCACCACACCCATAAACCAGCTTTTGGGTTTCCCACGGGGGATTGGGATGGTGTTGCCTGAGCATTCTTGGCAATGGGACTCCCCCCCTATACCCATCGAGGACTGTCCTGCCCCCACAAAAAAAGAGGCAGGGGGTCTTCACCCTCCTGACCAGAAAACTGGGGTGTGCAGGAGCCTCCACCAAATGTGGAGTGTCCCCCTAGGGTGATGCATGACCCCTCCTCACCTCACCAGCCTCCCCAAAATCCATGGTCCCCCCAAATTTCCTGGGCTGATTCCCGTTGGGTCCCCAGTGTTTTTTGTGTTCCCCCTTGCCATGTCGCATGTATCCATGTGGGTTTGTATTGAGTTGCCTTAAATTGCAATAAATTATTGTGGCTTTAATTACAGCCCCCTCCCCTGGGACGCCCCAGCATCTCCCCTAATAGGGACTCCACCCTGGCTGTATGTGTAACTCCCCCGTGTGTGACCCTCCCCAGCTGTGTGACACCTCCTGGGACTGTGACAACTCTCCTGCTCCCTCTCCAGCTCTGACCCACCGCAGCTCTGCCCCCTCCCTCTCCGTGATCCTCTCCAAGCTGTGACCCCCTCCTGCTGTGTCACCACCTCAACCTGTGCTCTCCCCCCAGCTGTGACACCTCAGCTCTGACCCTTCTCCAGCTGTCTGAGCCCCCACACACTGTGTGAACCCCATCCAATGTGACCTCCCCGGCTGTATGTGCCCCCTCCCCACTCCTGATATCACTGGCTGTGATGCCCCCACACAGTGTAAACCCCCCCAGGCTTTGGCACCCCCACAGCTCTGATGCCCCACCAGCTGTGTGTGACACCCCCCCACTGTATGACACCTCGAACTGTGTGACCCCCACCACACTGTGTGACCCCCAAGGTTGCAAATACACAGAAACCACCTGGGGCAGGGGAGAGTTGGGTTATTTACAGGACTCTGCCTCCAACCCCGCACACCCCAAAACTGCTTGCAGGGGGCCCTGGGAGGTCGGGAGGCTCACAAAGACGCCACACCCCAATTGAGGGGTGTCGTAAAGCCCCTGAAACCCAACAGGGGGGTCACAGAGACCCCACATCCCACTGGGAGTTCACAAAGTATCCATCCACACCCCAGTTAGGAGAGTCACAAAACCCTCACATTCCACTTTCATAGGGTAACAAAGCACCCCCCAACTGTGTCTGTGGGGGGTCTCATAAAGCCCCCCACCCCAGCTTGGGGTGGGTGGGGGGGTGACAAAGTGCCTACACTCCAACTTGGGGGGGAGTTATAAAACCCCAGCACCCAAATTGAGGGGGTCACAGACACCCCACATCCCAGCTCAGTGAAGTCACAAAATGCCAGTCTCTCAGTTTGGGGGTCACAAAGCCCCTGCACTCCAGTGGTGGGAGGGTGAAAAAGCTTCCTTCCCGCTGGCTGGGAGGTGGGGGTTGTTTTAGGCCCCTGTCTGCCTCCCAAAAGAAGCAGCTTTCCAGTGTAAGGGGACTGCACCCTAAGACCAAACCTGTCAGCGGATACTGGGGGGGAAACCCCATGTCGGGGTGGCTGCTCTCACCCCTCCTTCTTGCACCCCTTCAGGTGGCAGGGGCCCTCCAAATCCCCAAATTGCTTCAAGATTCCATTCTTTATTGCTGCATTTCCCTTGGCCAAGGTCAGCCCCGGGAGAAAGGGGCACAGATCCCAGGGAGCAGAGACCCGAACTCCCACACCAAAACACAGGGAGCCTCCCTCAGATCAGGCAGTGTGAGGGGGCCTCACGTTGCTGTGAAGAACAGGTGGGCAAAAATCCCCTGAGACCCCCCATAACAGGGCTGACACCAGGGGTGTCATCTTTCGCTGGGGGTGTGTTTTAGGGGTTGCTCCCAGAAATAAAACACTCCAAATAAAGAGGGAAGAGGGGCAGATGAAACCCTGCATGTATGTCCCCCTGCAGGAAGGTAGGGAGAGGGTCCTTGACTGTTTGGGAGGAGCCCACATTGTTTTTTGGGGGGAGGCTGTCAGTTTGGAGGGGTTCTTTGACTGTATAGGAGGACCCACTGTGTGTGTATGTGGGGATGGGTCCAGCAAGATCCCTTCAGAGGCTGCTACTCCAGGAAATCCTGAGGAGAGATGGAATTGTCACACACCGGGGTCCCTCCACATTTATCCATTGAGCCTCCCCCAAACACTCACCTCTCTGGAATCATTATGGAAAAAAAGCTTGGATTAGGGTAATGGTTGGGGGTTAGAGTTGGGGGTCAGGGTTAGGATTAGGATTGGGGGTTAAGGTTGGGGATTAGGGTTAGTGTTAGGGTTAAATTTAGGGTTAATTTTCCATTCAGATTTCTGCCTAGAGCTTACCCAGAAATGTTCCATTGGGGGTTGTCCATTTCCTCCAGTCCCACCCCATACTCGGATAGGGGGTGGGATGGGATGTGTGCCTCAGCAAGCTCCGCAGCAAACCCCTTCCTCCTAAAAGTCAGCAGAATCTTAAAATCTCTCCTCAAGGCCATATCTGCTGATGAACTCCTGAAATCCAAAATGTGTGCTTCATCTCAGCTGAGAAACTAATAGCCGGCAAACTCATGGCACAAATCCCAGCCCCACTCAATCACTTGATGGCCACCCCTATGCCGCCCTGGTGCCCTGCTCGATGCCTTGGTGCTCTGCCTCCTGCCGTCCCACCCCTGCCGCTGGCGCCGCGCCCGCAGGTGGCTCTGAAACTGCTGCAGTCTCCCCCTGAGCAGTGCCAGCAGCCCGCTCGTGTCCACAGATGGAAAGGTCTTTACATGTCTGCCCGCCCTTGGCCCCCTGATCCTGCTCTCTGCCCCATGCCAACTCCACCCCGCTCCCAGGCCCTGGGGCACTGCCCCGCCACCTGGCCCTCTCCTCCCTGCTGCTTTTGGATCGACCTGAGGCTGCCAGAGCTCCAGGAGCCTTTGAACACCGCTCCCAGGGATGCCCAGGCTGAGCTGTGAATGCTGTGACACTACAGCATTCTCCTCTCTGTGACACCACAGCAGTGGCAGCCCCGGTGTTCCCCTCCCTGCAACACCACAGTGGTGCCAGTCCCAATTTTCCCCATCTGTGACACCAGAGTGGTGGCAGCACCAGCGTTCCCTCCCTGGAGACACTCCAAGGGAAGCATCCAGAGCTTCCCTTGCCAGGAACTGACCAGCCACTGACCCACCCCAGCCTGGGCTGATGTGGA
This sequence comes from Argya squamiceps, assembly GCA_037834095.1. NCBI lineage: Eukaryota > Metazoa > Chordata > Aves > Passeriformes > Leiothrichidae > Argya > Argya squamiceps. Next base: position 7,952 of record JBBMKD010000096.1, on the reverse strand, counting down.
TTCCTCTGCAGACAGTTTGGGGAATGTCCCCCTAGCTACCTCCACAGTGCCACAGGCATGTGTAAGATAGTTACAGAGCTCTGCACAGAGCTGCCAGGAGGAGTTGATTAAAAACAAACAGACAAACAAACAAAAAAACCCAAAAAAACCCAAAAAAACCCAAACCAACCCAAACCAAACCAAACAAAAACAAAACAAAAACAAAAACAAACAAACAAACAAAAAAAAAACACGAAAAAAAACCCTCCACGAAACAAAAAATAGCCCAGATGAAAGAACTCCCCCACAGTAGACCTGTTCCATCCTTCAGTCATTACACCTGCATGGACAAAGGACCAGAGACTGCAAAAAATGATGATACATCGAGCACATTTCCAGGAAAAGCAGCTTCAGGACCAGCTCTCAAGTAGGACTGGTCTCAGCTGAAGGAAAAAGGGACCTTTGGTAGCTGCAGGGCCACAGGAAATGGAAAGTGCCAAATGCTCACTCCATGAGGGAGAAAAGGGCTCTGAAGAGCCCGCCCCTGGCGTGTAAACCCTACTTCCAGGCTGCTTCCCACACAGGATTCTTCCAGAAGACTCCAGAAAGCTGAGAGTCAGCTCTAGCTTCTCCATCTTCTGTGTCCCAAAGCTGCCTGGAAGAAGAAATCTAGGATCAGATCCTGTGGCAGAATATATCCTGGTCCAGGGTACATTGCTAGGAAGGTCTTTGAATGCGGAGGCTTTGCTGCAGTCAAGGAAATCCCCTGGCTCAGGGTCAGCTTTCCTGCTCAGCCAGACAACCCCAGTGGCCCACCAGAAGGAAATTCCTGGATCTGGGTGGTACCAGTGATGGCAAATGCGGCAACACAGCAGTGCAGGTGCTGGCAATTTCCTGGATTAAGAGTCCTGGCACAGGTGAATTACCAGATCTAGGTGGTGTGGGCACTGGGAAATTTCAAAATCTGGGCACTGGCAGTCCCAGCAAACACCGAATTTCAGGCTCAAGGTGCTGGTAAGGACTGGATCTGGACTCCCACCGTCACACCCTCCCTCCCTCCC
>JBBMKD010000095.1:0-15253 GCA_037834095.1 Argya squamiceps | reverse complement strand
AAATTCCCAAAATCTGCACCTTGGAAGAAAAACAGAAAAATCCCCAAAAAATCCCCAAAAATTTCTCAAAAAATCCCTTAACAATCCCCCCCCCAAATGCCCAAAAATTCCTTTAAAAATCTCAAAAATCCCACAAAAAATCCTTTTAAAAGCACCACAAATCCCCCCAAAAAAATCCATTAAAAGTCCCAAAAAATTCCCTTAAAAATCCCACAAAAATCTCCAAAAAGTCTATTTAGAATCCCCTTAAAAATGCGCCAAAAATTCCTTTAAAAATCACCAAATTTCCTACACAAATCCTTTAAAAATCCGGAAAAAATCCCTTAAAAATCCCCCCTAAAAAATCCACTTTGGAACTTCCCAAAAACCCTGAAAAATCCCCCAAAAAATCCTCAAAATTGCCCAAAATTTTGGTTTTTTCCCCCAGAACGTGGCCCGGCAGAACAACGACAGCGACTGCGGCGCCTTCGTGCTGCAGGTTGGGAAAACTGGGGGAAATTCGGGGGGTTTTGGGAAAATTTGGGGAATTTTGGGGGATTTGGGAGGAATTTTTCCCCCTTTTTTTTCCTCTTTTCGTCCCATTTTCTTTCTTTTTTTCCATCCACTTTCCTGAACCTCTAAAAATTCAAATTTTCTGAATTTTATTTTCTTTTTTTCCCTTTTTTTCCTTTTTTTGCTCCCATTTTTTTTTCCTTTTTCTCCCTTTCCCCCCCCACCACTTTTTTTCCTTTTTTTCTCCACTTTCCTCAACCTCTAAAAATCCAAATTTGGGGGGGGTTTTTTGCCTTTTTTTTCCCCATTTCCCCTCATTTTTTTCCTTTGTTTTCTCCACCTTCCCCCACTTCTAAAAATTAAAATTTATGGAATTTTTTTTGCCTTTTTTTTTCCCTTTTTGCCCTTATTTTTTTTCTTTTTTTTCCCCTATTTTTTCCTTTTCTTTTCCCTCTTTTCCCCCACCCCTAAAAATCGTATTTTTTGCCTTTTGTGAATTAATTTTCTCTTTTAGTACTGCAAGTTCCTGGCCCTGGGGCGCCCGTTCAGCTTCACCCAGCAGGACATGCCCCACCTGCGGCGCCTGATGTACAAGGAGCTCTGCCACTGCCAGCTCGCCCTGTAAACCCCAAAATTTGGGGGGAAAATTCACTTCAGGATCTTGAAAAGCCCGAAAATCCCCAAAAAAATAAAAAAAAATTTGAAAACCCTGTGAAAATTGGCTCAGAAATGGCTGAAAAATGGGAAAAAACGGGATTTTTGGGAGTAAAAATGGGATTTTTTTTGGATTAAAATGGGAATTTTGGTGGGTTTTGGGGTAAAAAATTGGGATTTTTGAGGGATTTTGGCGTGTTGGGAATTTTGGGAAAGTTTAGGAATATTTTGGATCCCAAAAAAAGCCAAAAATAATAAAAAAAAAAAACCAAAAAAATTTGAAAATTGGCTCCGACTTTTAACTCCAAGAGAGGAAAAAAAGGCAAAAAAAAATCAGAATAAAATGAACTAAAATGGTGAAAAAAATTCGAAATTTTTGAGTTTTTATTTTTTGAGGGAAATTTGGGGTGGGGGGAGGGGCCGGGAGGGACAGTTTTGGGACATTTTGGGGAATTTTGAGGAAACTTGGGGGATTTTTGAGGATTTTTGGGACATTTTGGGGCATTTTTGGACGTTTTTGGGAGGATTTGGGGCCATTTTTGGCCATTTTCGGGGCATTCGGGGACATTTCGAGGCCAATTTGAGGCAATTTTTGGACATTTTGTGTTATTTTGTGCCATTTCGGGCCGGTTTTGGGTCATTTGGGGTCATTTTTGGGTCATTTTTGGGAGATTTCGGCGCCGTTTCGGCCCCCTCCCCATTCCTCTCCCCCCTCACGTGATCGGCTTAGACCACGCCCCTTTCCTCTCCTTGACCACGCCCCCTCCCATTGAGCTGAACGACCGTTCACAAAAGGAGCGTGGTTTAGGATCCCCCAACCAATCACCGCGCTAAGTGGGCGCGGTTTGCTGACACTAACCAATCAGTGAGCGAAATGGGCGTGGTTTAGTCGGGCTGAACTAATCAGCGCGCGGGGTGGGCGGGACCTCGGGCGCTACTTAAGGCGGCGGCGGGCGGGGGGGGGCCCTGAGCGCAGCCCGGAGATGTCGGCGAGTCATGACAGTCGGTGCGATAATGGCGGGAAAAGGGACGGGAAAGGGAAGGGAGGGGCGGCCATGACGGGTGAGGTGAGGGGAAAACAGCGCGACCCCCGCCTGAGGGGAGCGGAGAGGGGTCCTGCCGCCATTTCGCGTTCCCGCCGCGATTTTTTCTGTGGAGAAATTTGCGTCTTTTCCCGTTTTTCCTTTAAATTTCCTTCCGTATCGCTTTCCCCGCTTCGGTTTTTCCCTTTTTTTCATTTTTTTTTCGGTTTTTTCACGGTTTTTTCGGGGATTTTTTTCCCTCCCCCCCTCCCCCGCCCACGTGGTGGCGCCGCGCGCGCGCCTCCTTTGTCCCGGCTTGCGCGGTGACGTCACGCAAAAACGTGCGCGCTGATTGGTCGGTTCTGGCCATGAAGAAGCAGGAAATGGGCGGGACTGTACCCTGAGGGAACTTCCGGTGGCGCCGCGTGGTCGGTGGCGGGGAGGGAGCGGAGCCGTTTCCGGTCACGTGGGAGGTAGAATGTCGCGATACGGCGGCGATGACGTAATGACGGCGCTCCCCTTTATCGCCCTCCGACAGATCCCGCGAGAGCGGCCCCGAGGGGATGGAGCCCGACGGGGTCATCGAGGTCAGAGACTGGGACGGACTGGGAGGGACTGGGAAGGGTTAAAATCAAACTGGGAGGGACTGGGATGAGTCAGAGCCGAACTGGGAGAGACTGGGAGGGACTGGGAGCAGAAGTGGGCCTTACTGGGGGGACTGGGACAGACTGGGAGTGACTGGGAAGAGTTGAAATCAAACTGGGAGGGACTGGGAACAGAACTGGGCCTTACTGGGATGTACTGGGAGTGATTGGGAGGGAGATTGGGCATTACTGGGAGGGACTGGGATGAGCCAGAGCTAAACAGACAAAGACTGGGAGTGACTGGGAAGGGTTAGAATTTGACTGGGATGGACTGGGAGGGGTTGGAGTTAAACTGGGATGAACTGGGAGGGCTCCAACCCAAACTGGTCAGACTGGGCCAACCCCTCCTGTTTACTGGGATTGGGCCGGGCTGTTCTTGTACTGGTCTGTACTGGTCTGTACTGGTTTGTGGTGGTGTGCTGGGGTCTGTACTAATTTGTACTGGTCTGTACTGGTGTTAACTGGTCCATACTGGTTTATACTGGTGCAGAGTAACTGGCACGAGGTGGTGGACAGCTTTGATGAGATGAACCTGTCGGAGGCGCTGCTGCGCGGGATCTACGCCTACGGCTTTGAGAAACCCTCGGCCATCCAGCAGAGAGCAATCCTGCCCTGCATCAAAGGTAAACTCACCTGGGACACACCTGGGAACACCTGGAGACGTGGCCCAGTACAGCCCAGTGCCCCCCCAGTTCATCCCAGTATAGCCCAGTGTAACCCAGCCCAGCCTGTGGCTTTGAGAAACCCTGGGCCATCCAGCAGAGAGCCATTCTACCTTGTATCAAAGGTAAACTCACCTGGGACACACCTGTGTTCACTTTCAGGTTATGACGCCATTGCTGCCTGGGACATACCTCTGACACACACACCTGTCCATTCATGGCACACCTGACCCAAGCACCTGTTCATGCGTTTACACACCTGTAGCACACTCATGCACACCTGTGTTTCAGGCTATGACGTCATAGCGCAGGTGCATTTGGGCACAGGTAAAGCCGTCTGTGACACACCTGTCACTAACACACCTGTAACACACCTGTACCTGTCTGTTGCAGGCTATGACGTCATCGTGCAGGCGCAGTCGGGCACAGGTAAAACTGCCTGTGACACACCTGTTCACACCTGTTCACACCTGTGTTTCAGGCTATGACGTCATCGCACAGGCACAGTCGGGCACAGGTAAAACCGCCACCTTCGCCATCTCCATCCTGCAGCAGGTGGAGCTGGAGCTCAAGGCCACGCAGGCGCTGGTGCTGGCGCCCACCCGGGAGCTGGCGCAGCAGGTGAGCACCAGTACAAACCAGTACAGACCAGTACAGACCGGTTTGGGGAGGTTTAGACCAGTATAAACCAGTTCGGGGTGATGGGAATGGTGGCTGTAGAGCACCACCTAGTGGACGCTGGGGAGGGCGTTGCACCCAGGCTAGGACCAGTATGGACCAGTTTGGACTCCTCCCGACCAGTATAAACCAGTGCAGACCAGTTTGGAGGGGTTTTAACCAGTATTGAGCAGTCCATACCAGTATAGACCAGTTTGGGGTCACTGGAATGGGTGTAGGGCGCCGCCTAGTGGACGCTACGGAAGGGCCTTGCACCTCTGCAGGGACCAGTATAAACCAGTACAGACCGGTTTGGAGGAGTTCTAACCAGTATAACCCACTCCAGACTGGTCCAAATTCCTCTAAACCAGTATAAACCAGTAAAACCAATTCCAAACTGGTCTGTCCCAGTACAAACCAGTATAACCCACTCCAAACCAGTATATCCCAGTTCATACCCGTATAACCCAGTCTGTCCCAGTCCATACCAGTCCATACTAGTATAACCCAGTCCGTGCCAGTCCATACCAGTATAACCCAGTCCAAACCAGTCCGTCCCAGTCTGTCCCAGTCCAAACCAGTATAACCCAGTATACCCAGTCCAAACCAGTATAACCCAGTCTGTACCAGTCCAAACTAGTATAACCCAGTCTGTCCCAGTATAACCCAGTCTGTCCCAGTATAACCCAGTCCATCCCAGTCCGTCCCAGTCCAAACCAGTATAACCCAGTCCGTCCCAGTCCAAACCAGTATAACCCAGTCCACCCAGTCCCCGCCGCCTGGGCAGGGCGGGGCCCGGCCGTGGCCCCAGTCCCGAATCCGGCGGGGGCAGAGCAGCAGCAGCTCCCAGTTCATCCCAGTTCAGACCAGTGTCCGGACTGGTTCATACCTGGGGCACACCTGAGAGCGCGGTGACGTCAGCGATGACGTCATTGGTGATGTCAGTGGTGACATCATCGCTCCAGAAAGGCCAAAAAAGGGAAATATTTGTGGTTTTTGGGGGTTTTTTTTGGGTTTGCTTAAAGTTTTTTTGCATTTTTTTTGGGGGGTTGGGTGTTTTTCGTGTTTTTCTGGTTTGATTTTGGGGTTTTTAGGATGTTTTCGGGTTTTGGGCTTTTCAAGGAGATTTTTAAATGAGTTTTGGGGTTTAAATTTGGGGCGTTCTGAGTGTTTTCGGGGGTTTTAGCGGGATTTAAGTGGGAATATTTAAAATTTGGGCATTTTTTAAAGGACCTAAGTGGTAATTTTTTTTGGATTTTGGAGTTTTTAATGAAATCTGCGTGGATATATTTAAAGTTTGTGAGTTTCAATACGATTCGAGCTGGGATTTGGGAGTTTTAAATGGGATTTTTGCTGCGATTTTGCCATTTTTTATGGAAATTGAATGGGGATTTTTTCATTGATGATGTAATTGATGACTTTATTAATTACCTGACAGATCCAGAAGGTGGTGATGGCCCTGGGGGACTACATGGGGGCCTCGTGCCACGCCTGCATCGGGGGCACCAACGTCAGGGCCGAGGTGCAGAAGCTGCAGCTGGAGGCGCCGCACGTGGTGGTGGGCACCCCTGGGCGGGTCTTCGACATGTTGAACCGAAGATATCTCTGTGAGTGACCCCGAAAATGGGAAATTTGACCCCAAAAATGGATTCTGCACCCCTGAAAACCCCAAAAAGGACCCCCAGGATACCCAAAAATGGTTAAAAACAGGGAAAAAATGGGTTAAAAATGGGATTAAATGGTCAAAATCCAGTCAGGGATGGGTCAGGTGCAGAAATTGTCAATTTTGGGGGGTTTTTTCCCCATTTTTTTTAAAAGTTTTCTGTTTTTTAGGGTCTGGACTTTAAGGAAAGGTACGAAATTTTAAGAATTTGGGGAACTTAGTTTAAAAAATTAGTTTTTTTATTTAAAAAATTTGGGGTTTTGGTGTTTTTTCCCCATTTTTAGTTGTTTTTTTCTCGATTTTTCATGGTTTTTCCCCTTTTTTTTCTGAATTTCCAGATTTTGGAGTCTGAAATTTTGGGAATTTGGGGAATTTTGTAAATTTAGGTAATTTTGGTGCCCCCCCCAGGGATGATCTGCGTGTCACCTGACCCCAATTTGGGGGTCCCGGCCCCGCGTCCTGCCCGGCCCCGACCCCCAAACCCCGGGGGCTGATCCACAGCCAGACTGAGGGGAGGGCCCCAAAAACCCCAAAATTCACCCCAAAATCTGGATTGGGAGACAAAAAAAACCAAAATACACCCAAAACCGCCCAAAATACCCAAAATTCATACAAAAATGCAGCTTGGGACACAAAAAACACCCCAAATTCACCCCAAAATTGGGATCTGGACTCAAAAATCCACCCAAAATCCACCAAAACACCCCAAAAACCCCCAAAACTCGCCCCAAAATGCAGCTTTGGGTCATTTTGTGTCGTTCTAATTCAGTTTTGGGGCTATTTTGGGTCGTTTTGTGCCCATTTTGGTTCAGTTTTGGGTCATTTTGGTTGGGTTAATTGGGGTTATTTTAGGTGAGTTTCCGAGCCCCCAAATTTTCCCAAATTTCTCATTTTTAGCCCCAAAATTCATCAAGATTTTAAGTCAGTTTTGGGTCATTTTGGGACTATTTTGGATCAGTTTTTTTGGGGTCATTTTTGAGCTGTTTTGGCTCATTTTGTGTCCATTTTAACCCAGTTTTGGGTCATTTTGGGGCCATTTTTGTGCATATTTTGGGCGAATTTTTTGCCCCAAAATTCCCCGAAAATCCCCAGTGACTTTTTAACCTTGAAATTTTCCCAAAATCTCCATTTTCAGCCCCAAAATTCATCAAGATGTTTGTTCTGGACGAGGCTGACGAGATGCTGAGCCGTGGCTTCAAGGACCAAATCTACGACATCTTCCAGAAACTCAGCGGGAACACGCAGGTGGGGGGACCCCAAATCGCCCCAAAATCACCCCAAAATCCCCCAAAAAACTGAATTTGAATAAAAAACTCGAATTTAGGGAAAAAACCCCGTGAAAAAAGGACAAAAAACGACCAAAATTTGAGAATTTGGTGAAAAATAATAACGCGGAATCGTCAGCGCCCCCTGGTGACCGCGGTGGGTAATGGGGGAGTTTTTGGGGGATTTTGAGGATTTTGGGGTTTTTAGGAGTTCACGAAAGGGTTTGGGATGTCCCAAAAAATTTGGGGAATTTTATGGGATTTTTAGGTAATTTTTGAAGAATTATTTTAGGGGGATTTTTAAAAATATTTTTGAAAAGTTTGGAAAAAAATAAAAGCATCTGCAGCGCCCCCTGGTGACTGTGGTTGGTAATGGCGGGAAATTTTGGGAGGAATTTTTTTTTTGATTTTTGGGAAATTTTGGGGAATTTTTGAGGGTTTTGGGGTTTTTGGGATGTCCCAGAAAATTTGATGGGCATTTTGGGAGTTTTTAAGGGGGATTTTTGGGGAGTTTTTGGGAATCTCAGGATTTTTTGGGGGAATTTTGGGAACAGGTTTGGGATGTCCCCGAAAATTTGGAAATTTTTACGGTGGATTTGGGGAGGGGGGGGAATCTTAAATTTTAAAAGAGAAATTTTTGGGGAAATTAGAAAAATTATTGGGATTTTGTTTTGGGAATTTGGAAGGCTTTGGGGTCCCTCAAAAGTTTCCAAGGGATTTCTGGCAGGAATTTGGGACAATTTTCACTTTTGGGAGGTCCCTGATGGGTTTTTGGGGGTTCCTGGGGGTGGTTTTGGACTTTTTTGGAGCCCTTTTCCCATTTTTGGGGATCCCAACCCCATTTTTTGGGGTCCCAAATCTATTTTCTAAAGTGTTTTTCCCATTTTTTATGGTCCTGGTTCCATTTTTTGGGGTCCCAGCCCCATTTTTTGGGGTCCTGACCCCGTTTTTGGGATTTTTTGCCCCCCCAGGTGGTGCTGCTGTCGGCCACGATGCCCCTGGACGTGCTGGAGGTGACCAAGAAGTTCATGAGGGACCCGATCCGGATCCTGGTGAAGAAGGAGGAGCTGACCCTGGAGGGGATCCGGCAGTTCTACATCAACGTCGAGAGGGAGGTGGGAAATTCGGGGATTTGGGGGATTTTTTGAGGATTTTTGGGGATTTTTTGAGGATTTTTTTGAGATTCTTTGGGGGATTTTATTGGAATTTTTGGGGGGAATTTTCAGGGTTTTTTTGGGCATTTTTTAAGGAATTTTTAATGGGCTATTTTTGGTTATTTTGTGTCCATTTTGGGCTATTCTGGTTCATTTTGGGGATATTTTTGGTCATATTAGGTCCGGCATGGTTCACTTTTGAGTAATTTTGGGTAATTTTGGGCTATTTTGGGTCATTTTCTGTCCATTTTGGGTCGTTTTTGTGACCATTTTGGTTCAGTTTTGGGCCATTTTTGGGTTATTTTAGGTCAATTTTTGCCTTTTTAGCAGCCATTTTGAGTCATTTTGGGGCAATTTTGGGCTAATTTGGGTCATTTCAGGACCATTTTGATTCAATTTTGGGCTGTTTTGGGTCATTTTGTGCCAATTTTGAGCCATTTTTGGTCCATTTTTTGGGTCTGTTCCAGTTGAATTTCCCCCTCCCCTCCTCCTCCCCCCCTTTGCCCCTCCCCCACCCCGCATGGTCTCAGGATTTGTGGGGTGGCCCCGTGGCCCCCCCGCAGTGTCCCCATGCCAGAGTGACCCCCCCCGAACCATGGGCCGCCCCTCCCCCACCCGTGGGGACGGCCCCTGAACGGGGGGGACACCCCGGGGCGGGGGGGGGAGGGAGGGGTCGCGTTTGGGGCAGTTCTGTACACTTTGGGGTCGGGTTTGGGGCAGTTTGGGGCAGTTCTGGTCACTTCAGGTCATTTGGGGTCACTTTGGGGCAGTTCAGGTTATTTTGGGGCACTTTGGGGTTGGTTTTGGGTCATTTTGGGGCAGTTTTGGTTCATTTTGGGTGGTTTTATGGCATTTTGGGGGCAGTTCTGGGTCGTTTTGGGTGGTTTTGGGTCAGTTTTGATAACTCAGGGGTCAGTTTGGGGTCAGTTTTGACCACTTTGGGTCAGTTTTTGTTTGGTTTTGGGTCAGTTTGTGGTCAGTTTTGGGTCAGTGGTCACTCTGTGGTCACTCAGGGGTCACTCAGTGATCATTTCCCCCCAGGAGTGGAGGCTGGACACGCTGTGTGACCTGGGAGTCACTCTGGTCACTCAGGGCTCAGTTTGAGTCACTTTGGGGTCAGTTTTTTGTCAGTTTTGGTCACTGTGATGCCGTGTTTGGGTCAGTGGTCACTCGGTGGTCACTCACTGGTCACTCACTGGTCACTCAGGGGTCACTCAGCGGTCACTCCCTCCCCAGGAGTGGAAGCTGGACACTCTGTGTGACCTCTACGAGACCCTGACCATCACCCAGGCCGTCATCTTCATCAACACCCGCCGCAAGGTCGACTGGCTGACGGAGAAGATGCACGCCCGGGACTTCACCGTCTCTGCCATGGTCAGTCTGGGGTCACCTGGGGGTCAGAGGTCACTCAGGGGTCACTGATGGGTCACAGGGGTCAAAGGGTGAAGGGTCAGGGGTCAGGGATGGTCAGTGCAGGGGTCACTGTGCACTGGCTGACGGAGAAGATGCACGCCCGGGACTTCACCGTGTCTGCCATGGTCAGTGCAGGGGTCACCTGGGGGTCAGGGGTCACTCAGGGGTCAGTGATTGATCATTTGGGGTCATTAAATGAGGGGTCAGAGGTCAAGGTCGACTGGCTGACGGAGAAGATGCACGCCCGGGACTTCACCATCTCTGCCATGGTCAGTCTGGGGTCACCTGGGGGTCCGAGGTCACTAAGGGGTCACTGATGGGTCACAGGGGTCAGTGGGTGAAGGGTCAGGGGTCAGGGATGGTCAGTGCAGGGGTCACTGTCCCCTGGCTGACGAAGAAGATGCACGCCCGGGACTTCACCGTCTCTGCCATGGTCAGTCTGGGGGTCAGGGGTCACAAGGGTCAGTGGGTGAAGGGTCAGGGGTCACTGATGGTCAGTCTGAGGTCACTCAGGGGTCAGGGGTCACTCAGGGGTCAGGGTGGGCCACAGGGGTCACTGATGGTCAGTCCGAGGTCACTTTCTGAGGTTAAAAAATAGGAAATTTTGGGGGGTGGAAAAAAAATCAGAATGTTTTGGGGTGGGGGAGGGGCCAAAGAAAGAGGGCGGGGCCTGAGGGTGGGGGCAGGGAAAAAATCCCCAAATGTGGGAAGTTTTGGGGGTAAAAAAAAGCACATTTTGGGGAAAAGAACAGCAGATCTTTAGGGAAAAAACCCAGAATTTTTGGCGGTGGGGGAGGAGTCAAAGAAAATGGGAGGGGTCTAACGGGTGGAGGCGGGGCTCAGGAAAGTGGGCATGGCCTGTTCTGACCCCGCCCCTCCCCCAGCACGGGGACATGGACCAGAAGGAGCGTGACGTCATCATGAGGGAGTTCCGGTCGGGCTCCAGCCGGGTCCTGATCACAACCGACCTGCTGGTGGGTGCTGCCCCTCCCCCACGCCCCCAAAATCACCCCTCCCCCACCCCCCAAAAAAATCTGGGAAAAAATTCCAAAAAAAAACCTGAAAAAAAGGTGAATTTTGGGAGATTTTGGGTTAAAAAATGACTCCTTGCCCCTCCCCCACACCTCAAAAATGACCCCTCCCCCATCCCCGGCCCCTCCCTCATCCCTAAAAAATTCTTGGAATTGAAATCCTGAAAAGAGTCTGGGGAAAAAAAAGTGAATTTTAAAAGATTTTGGGTTAGAATTTATCCTGGTCCCTCCCCCACCTCATGAAAAAAAATAAATAATTTATTGAAAAATAAATATTCCTAAAAGACCCTAATTTCCCCACGAGTTCGGGTCCCCTTCCACCCCAAAAAATTTAAAAAAGATCTGGATAAAAAAAACAACCCAAATTTTGGAGAATTTGGCATCAAAAATTCATTCCTGCCCCTCTCAATTTCCCCCCCAAAACTGGGGGATTTCTTCCCTTCCCTCTCACTGCTCCTCCCTTCTTAGAAATTATTTTTTTTCCCCCAAATTTTGTTTATTTTCCCCCCGCCAAGGAATTTTCCCCTCACCTTTTCCCCCAAAAATGCCCCAAAATTGGGATTTTTTCCCTCCCACACCTCTCCAAAACTTCCCTTTTTTTCCTACGTTTTATCCCCAAAACGCCCCAAAACTTAAAGGTCCTCCCCCTCACCAGCCATTCCTGCCCCCTCAAAAAAATCCCATTTTTCCCTTTTTTTCCCCCAAAATTCTGTTTATTTTCCCTTTCCAGGCCCGGGGCATCGATGTCCAGCAGGTGTCGCTGGTGATCAACTACGACCTCCCGACCAACAGGGAGAATTACATCCACAGGTGGGGGCGGGGCTTAAGAAAAGGGGGAGGGGCCAGCAAAAGGGGAGGGGCGCAAAAATCCCCCAAATTTTTGGATTTCAGAGGTTAAAATTTAGAGAAAAAACGGGTTTGAAGGAGTGGGGGAGGGGCTAAAATGGGGTAGGGGAGGGGCTAAAGGAATAGGGGAGGGGCCAGTGAGGGGGAGATGCACAAAAAAATCATCAAACTTTTTTGGTTTTATAACCAAAATTGGAGAAAAAACGAGTTTGAATAAGTGAGGGAGGGGTAAAACATGGGGGCGGGGCTTCAGAGGAAGGGGGAGGGGCCAGTGAGAGGGAGGGGCAGAAAAATCCCCAAATTTTTTGGCTTTTGGAAGCAAAAATTTAGAGTAAAAACGGGTTTGAAGGAGTGGGGGAAGGGCTAAAACAAGGGGGAAGGACCAGTGAGGGGGAGGAACACAAAAAACCACCAAACTTTCTGGATTTTAGGGGCAAAATTTAATGAAAAACGAGTTTTAAGGAGTGGGGAGGGGCCTGAGGAATAGGGGGAGGGGCCAGTGAGGAGGAGGGATTTTTTCCCCCATTAAAAATTAGAATTTCGCACCGATTTTTTCCCTTACAAAACCCAATTTTGGTTTTCCCCCCCAGGATCGGGCGCGGGGGCCGCTTTGGCCGCAAGGGCGTCGCCATCAACATGGTGACCGAGGAGGACAAACGGACCCTGAGGGACATCGAGACCTTCTACAACACCAGCATCGAGGAGATGCCGCTCAACGTCGCCGACCTCATCTGAGAGCTCAACTTCCCTCCCCAAATGCCCAACATTCCCTTTTGCCCCTTTTTTCCCTCGGTTTTTATCATTTTTTTCTAATTTTTTTCGATTTTTTTCAATTTTTTTTCTGATTTTTTTCGTTTTTTTTCAAATTTTTTTCTGATTTTTTTTCGATTTTTTTCAATCTTTTTTCTGATTTTTCTCAATTATTTTTCAAATTTTTTTAATTTTTTTTTTCCATTTTTAAAAATTTTTTTTCTTATTTTATTTTGGTTTTTTAATTTTTTTTTTCCATTTTTCCTCCTTTTTTTTCTCTCTCTTTCCCCATTTTTTCCCATGTTTTTCTGGGGTTTTCCAGCCTTTTTCTGATTTTTTCCCAATTTTTTTTTTCTTTTTTTTTCCCAATTTTTTCTGATTTTTTCCCCATTTTTTTTCTCATTTTTTCTGAATTATTTTTTTAGATTTTTCCCCATTTTTTCCCGATTTTTCTCCCGGGACTTTGAGACATTTTACACCACCAGCATCAAGGAGATGCCGCTCAACGTCGCCGACCTCATCTGAGAATTGACTTCCCTTCCCAAATTCCCAAAATTTCCCTTTTTTTTCTGGGTATTTACCATTTTTTTCTGATTTTCAAATTTTTTCAGGTTTTTTTCTGATTTTTTGTTCTGGTTTTTTTTCCTCCTTTTTTTTCGATTCCATTTTCCAATTTTCCCCCTTTTTTTTCTAATTCTTGTCCTTTTTTTCCTGATCTTTTCCCTGATTCTTTTCCGATTCCTCAGAGTTTTCACTGTACCTTTCTGATTTTTTTTAACCTTTTTTTTCTCAATGTTTAAAATTTTCAGATTTTTTGCCTTTTCATTCTGATTGTTGTTTCCTGGTTTTTTCCCCTTTTTTTTATTTTTTTTCCTCCACATTTTCCCCCATTTTTGTCTGTTTTTTTCCCAAAATTTTCTGGTTTTTAGGTCATTTTTATGGATTTTCAGGGGCACTTTCACTCTGCCCCTCCCCCTTCCCATTTTCCCCCTTTTTTTTCAGTTTTTTTCTAAGTTTTTTGTACTTTTTTCTGATTTTTCCACTTTTTAAAGGTCATTTTTACAAATTTCTAAAAATGGTGCTTTTACCTCTCCCCCTCCCCCACTCAACTTTTCCCCTTTTTGCCCCAAATTTTCCCGTTTTTGGGACCATTTCTATAAATTTTAGGAGTGGTTTTAACCCTTCCCCTCCCGTCCCACTTTTCTCTGGTTTTTTTCCCAATTTTCTGGGTTTTTTCCTCAATTTTTTCCCCAATTTCCCACTTTTTTAGGGTCATTTTAGGGGATTTTTTTCCCCAATTTTCCTATTTTTTTCACTCTCATTTTTTGGGATTTTTTTTCCCAAATTTTTAGGGTTATTTTAACCCTTTTTTCCCTCTTTCCCCCCCTCATTTTTTAGGTCAATTTTAGGGGTTTTAATTCCCAAAAATCGTCGCTTTTTTAAAGGGATTTTTCCTATTTTCCCTCAGTTTTTAAAGGAAATTTTTACCAATTTTGGGATTTTTTAAGGGTTGGTTTAAACCCTTTTTATTCCTTATTTTATTCCCCTTTTTTTTAAGGATAAAAGTCACTTTTTTGGGATTTTTTGGGGTTGGTTTTTTTTTGGATAAACGTCACTTTTTGGGGGTTTCACACCCGCCCCTCCCCCCTTTCCCCTCCCCCCCCTTTTTGTAACGTTTATTTATTCAAATAAAAAACGATTTTGGGACAAAAATGAAAATTTCCAGAATTTTATTGGGATTTGGGGTGGAGGGAAAAATTTTTGGGCTTTTTCCGTTGATTTTGGGACTTTCAGAGCCCCAAATTTGGGTCTTGAGCCTGCAAAAAATGGGTCAAAAACCTCAAAATTTGGGTTCTGGGGTTTTAAAAACATCAAAACGTCTAAATTCCCCGAATTTTGGCTCCAAATGCCTCCAGCCCCCCAGATTTGGGTGTGAATTAATCAAATTTTGGATCCAAACCCCTCCATGGCCTCTGCCCTCCTCCGTGTCTTCTTCCCCGGGCGATTTCGGGCTGAAATCGGGGGATTTGGGGTTAAATTCAGGACATTTCGGGTTAAACTCGGGGGATTTGGGGTTAAAATTGGGGGATTTCGGGTTAAACTCGGGGAATTTGGGGTAAAACTCGGGGAATTTGGGGTAAAACCCGGCGGATTTGGGGATTTCGGGGGCGGCAGAGGGTCCCCGCGGAGCTGGCAGAGGTTGTGCAGCAGGAACGCCCCAAACTCGGGGCTGAACCTCCCAAATTTCGGTCTAAATTCCCCAAATTTTGCCCTGCAGACCCCCAAGTCTGGGTTTCAACTTTCCAAATTTTGGTTCCGAACCCTTCCAGCCCCCCGAATTTGGGTCTAAAATCCCCAAATTTCGACCCCTCACCCCTCGAGCAGCGCGGCCACGGCGGCCCGGAGCCCCCTGCCCTCCTCCGTGTCTTCTTCCCCGGGGGATTTCGGGTTAAAATCGGAGGATTTTAGGGTAAAATCATGCGGATTTGGGTTAAAATCGGGGGATTTTGGGGTAAAATCATGCGGATTTGGGGTAAAATCGGGGGATTTAGGGGGCAGGGGGTCCCCGCGGAGCTGGCACAGGTTGTGCAGCAGCACGCAGCTGAGGATGAGCGTGGGGAGGAAGCACAGCTGTGTCCAAACACCTCCAGACCCCCAAATTTTGCTCTAATTCTCCAAATTTCCATCTAAAATCCCTAAATTCGGTTCTAAATCCCTTAAAATCGACTCTAAAATCCCCAAATTTTGCTGTAAAATCCCCAAATTTCGACCCCTCACCCCTCGAGCAGCGCGGCCACGGCGGCCCGGAGCCTCCTGCCCTCCTCCGTGTCTTCTTCCCTGGGGGATTTCGGGCTGAGATCCGGCGATTTTGGGTTAAAATCGGGATATTTTGGGCTGAACTCAGGGGATTTTGGGGTAAACCCGGGGGATTTTGGGGTAAACGCCGGCGGGTTCGGGGGCAGGGGGTCCCCGCGGAGCTGGCACAGGTTGTGCAGCAGC
>JBBMKD010000090.1:7634924-7653171 GCA_037834095.1 Argya squamiceps | reverse complement strand
CCGCCCCGCATTGTCCGGGCGGCAGCGCAGGATGCGGCGCCCGGAACGGCCTCCCGGGCTGCGCTAAAGGCCCGCCGGCATGAGGAGGTGAGTGGGGCCGGGTTAGGGTCGGGGAGAACCGGGGAGGTCCGGCCGAGCATCCCCCCCGAGATGCGGATCCCGCCCCGCCGCGCTTTGGGGAAAAAGCGGCCGAGATGGGGAGCGAGGAGGGGTCGCGGGAGGGCGACGAGGAAAGCGAGAGCTCCCGGG
Source organism: Argya squamiceps (assembly GCA_037834095.1). NCBI lineage: Eukaryota > Metazoa > Chordata > Aves > Passeriformes > Leiothrichidae > Argya > Argya squamiceps. The sequence continues at coordinate 7,652,922 of JBBMKD010000090.1, read as the reverse complement.
GAGCAGGGCAGCCCCCGCTGCCTGGGCCTCTGGTGATCCTATCCCTTCTTCCCCGAGAAAGGGCGCGGGGAGATCCGGGGGACGCGGTGGTGACATGAGCGGGCTCCGCGCGGGGAGCAGGGTCCGGGGGGAGCCCGGTCCCGGGAGGTGCCGGATCCGAGCGGAGCCTGGTCCCCAGCGGAGCCTGGTCACAGTGGCTGACCTAATCCTGATCCTAACCCTAACTGAAGCTCAGAGGGTGCACACGGCGCGGTGGATTGTCCGTCCATCCCTCTGTCCGTCCCTCCCTCCCTCCACCCTCCTTCCATCCTTCTCTCCCTCCACCTCTCGATCCCTCCATCCCTCTTTATCTCTCCACCCCTCCCTCCATCCATCCCTCCCTCTCTCCTGCCATGCCTCCGTCCCTCCAACCCTCCCTCCATCTCTCCACCCCTCCATTTATCCCTCCATCCCTCCCTCCATCTCTCCACCCCTCCATTTATCCCTCCATCGCTCCCTCCATACGTCTCTCCATCCCTGCGTCCTTTCCTCCATCCCTCCCTCCATCCCTCCCTTCATCCCTCCCTCCATCCATCCATCTCTCCATCCCTCCCTCCATCTCTCCATCCCTCCCTCCCTCCCTCCATCCCTCCATTCCTCCATCCCTCCCTTTATCTCTCCACCCCTCCATCCCTCTCTCCACCCCTCTCTCTCTCCCTCCCTCCCTCCCTCCATCCCTCCCTCGGTCCCTCCCCCCAGGAACAATGCCGGCTCCCGCAGCCGCTGCCGCACGTCAAGCGCACGCCGGAGCGCTCGCCTTCAAAACACTCGCGGCATTCAGGGGCCGATGGTGATTTTTAAACAGAAGCTTTGCCTGAAATCTCCTTTTTTAAAATTATTATTATTTTTTGGAAGTGGGCATTTCTCTCTCAGGGGGAAAAGAGGCACTTGGGAAGAACATCAGGAAGGATTTAAAATCACTTTATTTTGTGTATTTTGGTATAAATTCTGCTTGGTTTGACGGCGCCATGGGCTGGCTCATGTCATTCCTAGCTTAACTCTGAGATCGCAAAAATTAACATTTGGTTTTGTGACAGATCTCAGTGTGGACGGGAATTTTGGACAGAATTTGGGTGTTTGTTGTGAAGGTGGCTCCGTGGAGGCCGCGGGGCACTGTAGTGGTTCAGGATGAATTTCCTAATGGGAATTGATGGTTTCTCCCTGAGGTTCCTCCCCGAGGTTTCCCCCTGAGGTTCCTCCCAGGATTTCCCATGTGGGTGCTCCGGCTCCTGTTTGCTCTGCAGCCGATTCTGAATTAAACATTTCACTGGGGGCCGAGGCCTGGCAGTTGTTTATCCCATCAAACATTTGTTTTAGCTCTCCTCCACAGGAGTGTGTTGACATTTTCTCTTGGGGGACCGCCGGGATAATGAATGGCACGTACTGTATTGTGCTCCTTGGAAAGCCACGGGGATCCTGCAATAACATAAACACTGAAAAAAACTGAATTCAGACCCCAGAGGAATGGGCTTGGTGTTTACATCCACGCTGCTCCCATCCCAACTTTGTTATTGATTATTGGGAAATATCCCCGTTAATGCTAATTGTAAATACAGAGAGATTGATTTTACTGCTCACAGCTGCACTTTCGCTCCGTGTTTGAGATTTTGTGGAGGGGAAGGAGAGAGCTGGGTGGGTTTTGGGGGAGCAGCCACTCTCTCTTCCTGCTCAAAATTCCTGGAGTGGGGAATAAGGAGCAGCCTCTGGCTGTCCCTGCTCAAAATTCCTGGAGCAGGGAATGGTTTTGTGCTCTCCAGCTCTTCCAGTGTGAAATTTCTGGAGCAGGGAAGGCTTTTGTGCTCTTCAACTCTCCCTACTCACAATTCCTGGTGCAGGGAAGGGTTTTGTGCTCAGCAGCTCTTGCAGCTCAAAATTCCTGGAGCAGGAAAGGGGGAGCAGCCTCTGGTTGTCCCAGCTCGAAATTCCTGGAGCGGGGAAGGGTTTTGTGCTCTCCAACCCTTCCAGCACGGAATTCCTGGTGCAAGGAAGGGATTTGTGCTCTCCAACTCTTCCAGCTTGAAATCAGGGAAGGGTTTTGTGCTCAGCAGCTCTTCCAGCTCAAAATTCCTGGAGCAGGGAAGGGTTTTGTGCTCTCCAACTCTTCCAGCTCGGAATTCCTGGAGCAGGGCCGGGTTCTGTGGCCGCCTTTGTTCTCCCGCCGAGCCCCCGCTGCATTCTTCCCTTTTGCCATTATCATTTCGGTTAAACAGAGCGGCGCGTTGTGTACCATATGGATCATGTTAACAATTGCTTATCTGGAGCCGGTGTTTTCTCCTCTCTCCCTCCCTCCCTCCTCCTCCTCCTCCCCTCCCTCTTTCCCTTTTCCCAGCCCTTTTTTTTCCCCTCCCGAGGGCCGGGACGGGGCTTTAACAGCATCTTGCCTTTAGTGCATGGTGCTGTAACCCGAACCTTTATTTGTGGCCCGTCGGAGTTCGTTCATTTCCAGGCGAAAAACGTGGAATGAAGGCTGGGAATTTTCCCAAGTGCTTCTCCCTGGATGCTGTGGGATGTGGGATCCAGCAGCTGAAGATCCCAGCCCAGGGATGAGCTTCCACCTGCTGCAGCTCCTTCCTTTTTCTTTATTTTCTGCCTGGGATCTGATCCTGATGCCGTTTTGCCTGTTCATACACCCTGACCCAAGCTGGGGCTGTGATTTTCCCCAAACTTCTGCTTCAGGCTGCTCCCAGATCCTGGATAAGCTGCCAAATAACCTGCCAAATTTTAAACCCTCCCTCCACACCCAACCAACACTCCCAGCAGCCACAGGAGGAGAAAAAACTAAAATTTGGGGTTTTTTTTGGGGGGTGGCAGCCTTAAGCCAAGAGAGTGGCCATGGCATCACTCCATTCTTTTTGCATCCTCCTAGTTGAGGAATACCAGGAATATCAGGAACAGCCAAACATTTTCCTTCCTTCCCTCTTTGCTTTTCCCAATGCTTTGGGCTCCCTGCACCTCTCTGTTTGCTCCTGGATTTCATGTAGAAATCCCTCAGCCCAGCAGATGAGGGTTGGAGTGAGGATTCCTGAGAGGAATTTCCCGCTGATGCATCTGGAGAAGCTCTGAGCTCAATTTTTGCCCTTTTAACCACTCCTCACTTCTCTTCTTTCAGCTCCAGTGGCTGGAGGGAGCTTGGCTGTCCAGAGCTCTTTTTGTCATCCCAGAGCAAATCCCATCACAAATTCCAGCTGAAATTGTGCAGGGTCCCATCATCTCGTTCTCTTCCTCCCTCCTCTGCTCCTGCAGGCAGCTCCAGCTCGGGTGGATCCTCATTTTGTCATTTTTTTAACACAAAAAAATACTGGTTTTTTCCTTTTTTTGGCACAGAGGCTGGTGCTGGTAACTCGTGTTTGTGGTGCTCTGGGTCAGGAAAGTTCATGCCAATGCTGGTGGTGGTACTGGTGATGTTACTGGTGGCACTGGGAGTGCCAGAGGTGTCACCAAGTTCACCCCAGGGAGCTGCCAGGGTTAAATCTCCGGAATCTCCAGCAGGAAAATTCCCATGGCTGGATCAGCAGCCAAGCAAATATAATAAACAAATAATAAATATAAATAAATATTTGTTTATAACAAAAAATTTGGGAATAACAAATTGTCCCCAGTGCCAGCCGTGGCAATTCCCAGCTCAGAAAAAACCAAATTATCCCCTTGCAAAGCTTTGCCACTGTGAGTGCATTGCCACAATAACTCCTGGAATTTTGGAATTTCCTTTGGAATTGGCTTGTTCACGTTGTGGGGGGAATTCTTCCCTTTCCTTCTTCCTGCTGCAGAGTCCTGGGTGGGATCCTGGATCTTGTCCTGCTCCAGGAATCCCATCCTTGGTGGCATCACCAGATCATTCTGGTGCCTGCGTGGGGCTGCTCAGAGCTTTGGCTCTGGCAGCAGGAGTGGGAAATCAGCTCCAGCTCTCCACAGCAAAGTTTATTTTTCTGTGTGATGAGGGTGCTGTAAAAAAACCCCTCTCCTGGCCTTGTGTCCCAACAGCAGCTGGAGTTAATGTCAGTTAAATTGCACCGACAGCCTGGACAATTCCCCCGGCCCAGGGCCTGCCTGGGGTCACTTATCAGCAGCCCCAGATCTTTATGGTGGCCCTGATAAACCCACAGAGGTCTTGTGAGAGAGCTGCAGGGTGCCAAGGAGAGGTTTTCCCCTCCTGGCTGCTTTCTCCTGAGCACAGACAGCTCGAGCAGGGGAAAAGCAGAAATGTTTATTTAATTATGGTGATGTGTGTGTTGTGGTGATGTCCTGCCCTGGGCTGGTCTGGATCGAGGTGTGGAGGTTTTCTCTCTGGTCAGGATGCTGAGATTTCCTCCCTGGATGGAGATGTGGAGGTTTTCTCCTTGGTTAGGATGTTGAAATTTCTGCCCTGGATGGAGATGTGGAGGTTTCCTCCCTGGATGGAGATCCTGGGATTTTCTCCCTGGTGAGGGTGCTGAGATTTCCTCCCTGGACTGAGATGCTGGGCTGTCTTTCCTGGATGGAAATTCTGGGGTTTCCTCCCTGGTCAGGATGTTGAAATTTCCTCCCTGGATTGAGATGTGGAGGTTTCCTCCCTGGTCAGTGTGCTGAGATTTCCTCCCTGGACCAAAGTCCTGGGGTTTTCTCTCAGGTCAGGGTGCTGAGATTTCCTTCCTGGACTGGGACGTGGAGCTTTTCTCCCTGGTCTTTGAGGTGTCCTCCCTGGTCAGGAGGCTGAGATTTCCCCCCTGGATCAAGATGTTTTTATGTCCTCCCTGGATTGAGATGTGGAGGTTTCCTCCCAGGTCAGGATGCTGAGATTTTCTCCCTGGCTGAGAATCCTGGAATCTCCTCCCTGGATTGAGATCCTGGGGTTTCCTCCCTGGATTGAGATCCTGGGGTTTCCTCCCTGGTCACAATGCTGGGATTTCCCCCCTGGTTGGAGATCCTGGGCTCTCCTCCCTGACTGGGATTTCGAGGTTCCCTCCCCAGGGTGGAAATCCCCCTGGGCTGCCTGAGCTGTGCTACCCAGACAAGCATTTCCCTCCAGAGAGAAAATAACCAGGGTTTTTTTGGTTGGGTTGGGTTTTTTTTCCCTTTTTTTCCTCAAGAAAGTGAAAACAAATGTCAGGACAAACTGCACTTTAACCCCCACTTGTCTTCCCTAAAAAAAAAAAAAAAAAGAAAAAAGCAGCTGAGTAATAGCTGAGTAAGGAGGCTCTGCCTGCCCTGCTCTGCACAAAGGCTCTGCTGTGTCAATAACCAGAGCTGTGACAGCAGCTCCAGCCCGGGGGGCACTCGTGGAATCACAAATGTTGGAGCTGAATCTGCTCCCTGTGATTAAATTTCTTTGGGGCTACCTAAAAACACAGGCCAGGCAGAATGAATGGAATAAAAAGCAGTTTATTTCTATTTATTGAAGGGTTTTCAGGTACATTTCAGGCAGATAAATCCCACTCAGGCAGAATGAAGGGAATAAAAAGCAGTTTATTTCTGTTTATTGAAGGGATTTTAGGTACATTTCAGGGTGATAAATCCCACCCAGGCAGAATGAAGGGAATAAAAAGCAGTTTATTTATGTTTATTGAAGAGTTTTCAGGTGCATTTCGGGCAGATAAATCCCACCCAGGGGCTACACCCAAAAACAGACCACGGCTTTTCACACTTTTATAAATTTGGTCCATTTGCATATTGGGGGTTCATCTCCCAATTAGAGCTTCAGGTGATGAAGTAATTTACTCCAAGTTTGCTCCTCTCAATTTAGTTTTATTTCCATTTCTCAGGGCCTGAGGCAGTGAGGTGTCCTTGATCCCCAGGCCTGGAGAGGAATTGTTGTGTCTGCCCAAAATGAGAAATCAGCAGCTCACACTGTGTACATGGAATTTAGACTTCTACACTAATGAACTGCAGGATTAAAAATAGATAAAAATAAAAATCTAAAAAATCTCGAGGCACCAAATCTTCCCCAAACATTCCCCAAGAGCAGCTGGACCTTTTTGTGCTGTGGCACAGCACAGGGATGTTCCCATCAGAGGCTTTTTTTTTCCCTCCTTTTTGCAAAGCACTTGACTCCGGTGTGTGTGTCCTGCTGCTCCGGGAGCAGGATAATGTGGGTGTAATTGATGGGGAGAGCACTAATGGCCACAGAAATGTGTAATTAAAGGCCAGGGGTGACACCCAGCCTGCCTGGGCCACGCGCTGGGGGTGACAGAGGTTGAGTTTTGAAGGGCTCATCCTGCACATCCCTCTCCAGGAGGGTGCAAAGGAGAGGGTTTTTTTCCTCCTGGCTGCTTTCTCAGCACAGAATTGAGCAGGGAAAAAGCAGAATTTATTTAATTCCGGTGATGTGGTGTGTGTGGTGGTGATGCTCTGCCCTGGGCTGGTCTGGATCGAGGTGTGGAGGTTTTCTCTCTGGTCAAGGTGCTAAAATTTCCTCCCTGGATGGAGATGTGGAGGTTTCCTTCCTGGATGGAGATCCTGGGGTTTTCTCCCTGGTCAGGATATTGAAATTTCCCCCCTGGAATGAGGTGTGGAGGTTTTCTCTCTGGTCAGGGTGCTGAGATTTCCTCCCTGGATTGAGATGTGGAGGTTTTCTCTCTGATCTGGACTTTGAGGTGTCCTCCCTGGTCAGAATTCTGAGATTTCCTCCCTGGATGGAGATCCTGGGGTTTTCTCCCTGGTCAGATTGTTGAAATTTCCTCCCTGGATTGAGGTGTGGAGGTTTTCTCCCTGCATGATGGGGTGTCCTCCCCAGGCAGGATTTTGGGGTGTCCTCTCTAGATGGGCTGCCCTCCTCTTCCTCCTCCCTCCAAACGCGGCCTCAGGCCCCTTTTTGCCCAGAAATCCGCCCAAATTCCAATTTCTGGAGATTCTGGAAGAGCTGGGAGCCCCCAGCTGTGTCACCCCTCTGTCACTGTCCCAGCCCTGTCACTCATGGGGACAATGGCTCTGAGTCCTGGGGCTGCACCCCAAAAGGATTCCCCCATTTTCCAGCAATACTTTTGCCCCTGCCCCGTTATCCTTTAGCATTTTTAAACATATTTTAAATTTTTTTTAAGGTGTTGAAATGTGTTTTATTGGGCAGCAAGCTTGTGGTGGCAGGCTGAGGTCTTTAAACCCGATGCTATAATATATATGAATATATATATTTTTATATATATATGTTTATATATATTTAATATATAATACAGTATATGTGACATATTTTATATATTTATATTTATATATGTTTATATATTTATACGAACCCTGGGGTAGAGATGTAAAATATAACAGCACATAAATATAAATATATATAGAAATAGAAATATCAACAGAAATAAGTAAATATGTACATAAATGACAGTATATTTACATATATAATGGTGTGTGGTTGTAATTGTTTTGTAATCTGTGCAGAAGGTGGCTGCTGCAGGGGAGGATCCTCCAGACTGCCCAAAATCCAAAGCAGAGGCAGCCACAGCCTCGGGCAGGGGATGAAGGCAGCAGAGTCAGCAAAGAAAGAAACCCAAAAAAAAGGGAATTTCTGGAAAATCCATCAGTGAAAGGAGTGCAGGAGGCAGCTGGGATTTTCAGGCTGCTGGGGCTGTGGGTTTTTTTTATAAAGAGAATCCTCGAGTCAAAAGGTTTGTGAAAACAAAAGAAGCCGGGAGGGATCCCCCAGGGATGGGAACGGGATCCATCATCATCATCATCGTCCTGCAGGGCTGGGGAGGGCCGGGAAGGAGAGGCAGAAATGGTGGAAAAAAGGAGGTTTTGCTCAATTCCCTTTGGAGGAGACAGCGAGGCAGAAGCATTAATTAACATTCATTCCTGGATGGGGCTGGGAGGTTCCCCAGTACCAGCATTAATTAATATTCATTGCTGGGAGGTTCCCCAATATCAGCGTTAATTAAGATTAATTCATTAGGTGCAGAGCAAACTGAGAGGATGGGACTTCATCACCTGAAGCTGTAATTGGACAATTAACACCAATATTTAAATGGACCAAAACTTATAAAAGTGTGAAAACTCCTGACTCAGGGTCCCTCTTGGGTCCAGCCTTGGCCAGGCTCTTGCCCTGCCCAAGGTGCATCCTTTGATTGATTTTTTAATAAATATCCACTTTAATCTGCTCCAGGTAACCTCTCAAGGTTTGTTTCATTTTGTTTTATTTTAGTTTAGTTTAGTTTAGTTTAGCTTAGTGTTTTAATTTCATTTTATTCTTCATTTTATTTTATTTCATTTTATTTAGTTTTATTTCATTTTACTTTGTTTAATTTAATTCTTTATTTTATTTTGTTTTGTTTGATTTAATTTAATTTCATTTTATTCTTTATTTTATTTTATTATTTATTTTATTTTGTTTTATTTTATTTTATTTTATTTTATTTCATTTCATTTCATTTCATTTCATTTTTTCTTCATTTTAAATTTCTCTCCCACCTGCCTTCCATCGAAGCACAGACCAAAATTCCTCAATCCCACCTCTTGCATCATCACCACTTGGATTTTCTCCCCACATCCCCTCAACTCCCGGAATTCCCTTTTCCCAGGGCTGGGAGTGGCCCTGACAGATGGGCCCAGCACACCCAGATGAATTTCCCATTCAGCAGCCAGGCCTGGGCTAGGACAGCTGGACAGCTGGACAGAGGGACAGCTGGACAGACAGACAGATGGACAGAGGGACAGATGGACAGCAGCCCCACGGTCACTCCCGCCTGGGCTGGTGTCCAGCTGCTCTGCCCTTGATCCAGGAGTGACCAGCCCAGATCCTCCAACGTCCCCTGTAGAATTTTTATCTGATTTTCCTTCTGTCAGAGCCAGGATTAAACGCTCGAGAAATTCCCGAAATAAAAACCTTCACTTTTGCCAAGGGATCCCTGCCCGGCTCGGGCCGGGGGTGGGACCTCCCACGGTGGGCTGGGACACCCCAGGGTTGTGTCACCCCCAGTGTCACAGGTGGGCTGGGACACCCCTGGCTTGGGACACGTGGTCATCCATGGCATGGATGACCACAGAGTGGGGATGACCATGGAGCTGGGGGTGACCATGGGGTGTGGATGACCATGGAGTGGGGATGACCATGGAGCTGTGAATGACCATGGAGCTGTGAATGACCACAGAGCTGGGGATGACCACAGAGCTGGGGATGACCACAGAGCTGGGGATGACCATGGAGTTGTGGGTGACCATGGAGTTGTGGGTGGCCATAGATGTGTGGATGACCACAGAACTATGGGTGACCAGGAAGCTGTAGATGACCACAAAGATGTGGATGACCATGGAGTGGATGACCAATGGACCTGTGGACAACCATGTTGCTCTGGATGACCATGGAGCTGTGGATGACCACAGAGAGTGGATGACCACAGATTGTGGACAACCATGTTGCTCTGGATGACAACAGAGGGTGGATGACCACAGAGTGTGGGTGATCACAGAGTGTGGATGACCACAGAGAGTGGATGACCACAGATTGTGGACAGCCATGTTGCTCTGGATGACAACAGAGGGTGGATGACCACAGAGCTGTGGATGACCACAGAGAGTGGATGACCACAGAGCTGTGGATGACCACGGAGCTGTGGATGACCACAGAGAGTGGGTGATCACAGAGCTGTGGATGACCACGGAGCTGTGGATGACCACAGAGTGTGGATGACCATGGAGCTGTGGCTTGTCAGCTCAGCCTGGCACCCAAGGACTGGGATACTCCTTGGGAATGCTCCGAAGATGCTCCAAGGGCTGCCCAAAAGGATGAGACAGACCCCTCTGGATCACTCCCTCCATGAGCCAGCCCCTCTTCCTGAGGCTTAGGGAAATTCAACTGCATTTAAACCCCATTTTTAGTGCATCCTCAGCCTGAATGTGTTTGCTCTTCTCTCTTTTTCCACCCTCCAAATCCATCAGAGCCCCTGTTGATCCCCACAGGGATGTGGGACCATCTGCAGATGCTGCTTGGGGAGGTCATTCCAGTGGGATTTTTTCCAGAGATTTTCATGCATCACCATCAGCACCGCGTGTTTGTGAGGCTGGGGTGTGTGAAAACATTTTGTGTGTGAGTGTGAGTGTGCAAACGCCGTGCACACCAGGGCTGAGGAAGCTCCAACAAAGCCACCCGGGGCTGTCCTGCATCCCACGGCCCCAGAGGATGGATTTTTTTTTTTTTCCCAGGAGGAGATACAGCGCACCCCATCCCCACGCTGAGCCGTTGGACACCCTCAGCGGCGCAAAAAAACCCCGCCGAACAAAAGCCCAGTTCAGACTCGCTGCTGAATAGATTAACAAGATTTCCATAATTAGGGCGGGCGGGAACAATGGGATTCTCCCTGCCCAGCCTCCCCCTGGCCGCCTTTGTCTTGTGCTGGGGATAATGGGCAGCAGCGAGGGTGGGAACCGGCCCGGCCATTTGGTCACTGGACAGTAATTTTCTCACACTGCCAAGGGGGAGCATTGAAACATCTGTCCCGCTCCGCCGCTTCATTCACGTTCCCATCTCAACCCTGACAAGTCCTCCCTGCCCTCCCCCTTCGCTGGGTTTGGCAGTTTTTCCACGGGTTTGGGGTTTTTTTTTTCCACGGGTTTGGGGGTTTTGTTTTCCGCGGATTCGGGGGTTTTCTTTTACACGGATTTTGGGGGTTTTTCTTCTCCCAAATTGATCAGGTTTTTTCAGGGCTCGGTTGGCACCTGGGGTTTGCAAACCTGGTGCGTTTTGGTCCTTGCAGCAGCTCCGGGATTATCCAGGGATTGGGAATGGAGCTGGAGGAGTTGTGGGGGGTGTTCCAATCTCTTCCAGGCCATTCTCTGCCAGGTTTTGGAGAAGTGATTCCATCACTGGGTCCATCTCTAGATTTTTTTAGCCATTTTTTTTAGCTGGTGTCTAAGCAGTGGGGTTCATCTCTGTCATGGGCAGCTGCTCCCTGTCCCCAAAATCCTGGGAACGCCACTGGGATTTGCTGCTTGTGGTGCTGTGGCCAGGAGTGGTCAAACCCCTCTCCTGGTGCCCCCCAAATCCCTGAGTCCTGGGCTCTTAGAGCCTGACATTTTTCCAGGGGGGACAGAAGCAGCAGCACCCTGCACCCACTGAGCAAGGATGGAGACTCATGGTGTTTTAATTCCTTAAAAATATATAAAAATATTAAGGGAAATGCCTTATAAAAATAAAAATATTTTATAAAAAAATAGAAAAAATATTTTAAAAAATAAAAAATAAAAATATGAAGAATAAAAATATAAAAACATAAAGGAAAATGCCTTTTTCATCCCAGAATCAGCCAAATGCACGTTTTTCTCTTTAGAGCTTCCCAGGTACCTTTTTCCCCCATGCCCAGCCAGCCCCAGGGGCACGTCCAGGAGGGTCCCCTGTGCCTTTATCCATCAGGAACACTTTGACAATGGCTGTAAATGCAGGAGGAGGAGGAGGAGGATGGCTCATCCCTCTCGGAGCCCTCTCGTGGAAGTTTGATATCCAGAGTGGAAGCACAAGTGCTCCATAAGGCAATTTAAAGCATTAAGTAATCTCATTGTGCAGAGTGGCTTTAAAGGCTGCAGGGAGGGAGGGAGAAGGGCACGAGGTCTGAGTGTCCCCTGAGGCTCTGGATGAGGGGGCTGAGGGGGCACAGTGGGGTGGGGGGACACTGCCACCACCCTTGGGTGCTGGAGCAAGGGACAGTGACACCAATCACAGCAGGAGGTGTCCATGCTCAAGGGGATTTTTAGGGTGGAGGAATTCATTGGATTGGGGTGTATTGGATTCCTTGAGAGCTGTTAGGAATTGGATTGGACTGGACAGGGATGTGATGGAGCCACCACGTCTGGAGGGACAGCTGGACGTGGCACTCAGTGCTTTGGTTTTGGTTTTGGACTCGATGATCTTGAGGGTCCTTCCCGACCTCAATGACCCTGGAATATCCAGAGTTAGCTGAAGTGAATTTTCACAGTCTGGGCGTGTGGTGGGGTGTACAGGACAGGGCAGCAGAGCAGGTTTTTGGGATGCAGAGTTCCTTTCTCACCACTCTCCCCTGTGCTGTCCTGTCCCCCACAGGTCTGTCGAAGATGCACTGGTCACCAGAGCATGCCCAGTCCCTGAACCAGTGGCCGGAGCAACACCTGGACGTCTCCTCCACCACCTCCTCACCTGCCCACAAACCCGACCTGTACCCCAGCACCCGCCAACGTTTCAACTACGCCTGGGCCAACGATGACATCTCTGCCCTCACGGCCTCCAACCTCCTCAAGAGGTACGCCGAGAAATACTCGGGGGTGCTGGACGCGCCCTACGAGCGCCCGACCCTCGGCGGGTACGGGGACGGCGCCTTCGGCCCCGTGAACGGGCAGAAAGGGGACGGGGAGCCCCCCTGGCCGGGGGCACACGGCTCTGAAGGCTCCTACCCCTTGACCCCCATCCATGATGGACACGCCAAGGGTGTGGTGCCACCCTCCAGCAGCGGGGCCATGGGGCTGGGTGGGTCGCCGGTGGTGTCGGCCAATCTCGGTGATGCCGTGTACGCCGGGAATTCCTGCGGGGCGGCTGCTGCTGCTGCCTCTGGAGGACTTGGAGCAGCTCAGGAGTACCCCTCAAGCTATGGTGGCACCTACCTGCCCTCCAGCTACTGCACCCAGCCCTCGGCAGCTCTTCCTCCACCACATCCTCCTGCCCTCCACAGCTCGGGGCTCCTGCAGCCTCCTCACCCCTCGCCCGCCCTGGTGCCGGGTTATGGTTCCTCGGGCCCCATGTACAACTACACCACGGGCAGCTACTCAACACAGCCAGGCTACGGGGGCATCCACCCTCCCCACCCCTCTGCGTCCTACCTTCCCTCCGGCATCGCCGCGCCCACGCCCATCCCGGCCCCGCCGCCCACCGCCCGCCCGCCCGGGGTGCCTGGGTATGGCTACCAAGGGGCTGGACTGGGCCCCCTGGCCGTGCCACCCCTGGGCACCGAGGCAGCAGGCACGCTGAAGAGGAAGGCGTTTGATATCGGTGGTGAGGATGACGGGGAGGGCAGGTACAGGAAATACAGCTACGAGCAGCCCAAGTCGCCCTACGCGCTATCGGACAACGGCGAGTGCCGGGGGAACGGCTTCAGCAGCAGTGGGGAGTCCCCCCAGGTGGCCTTCAAACCCGGGAAGAGGCCAGCAGGAGCTGGGAGCAATGAGGAACACGGTGGGAAGTATGGAGGGCAGCAGATGAAGGGGATGGTGTCGCCATCCTACAGCACCAGGGACGCTTCCATGAGACCAGCAGAGCCCTTCGAGAAGTTCAGTCCTCCCCTCGCCAACGGGGAGCACGCGGCCGAGCCGGGACCCCCCTTCCCTCTTCGGCTGCCCCCCAAAACTCTGGCTTTTGGTGGCGCCACGCTGGAGGAGCAGCCCAAGAATGTCGACCCGCTGGTGCTGGAGCTGGTGAACACCAAGGTGGTGGAGCGGGGGCCGCCGGTGCAGTGGTCAGACATCGCCGGGCAGGTGTCAGTCAAGGCGGCCATCGAGGAGGAGCTGGTGTGGCCCATCCTTCGCCCGGGCTCCTACAGCAGCACGAGCCACCCTCTGAGAACCCTGCTGCTCTTCGGGCCCCGCGGGACAGGCAAGACTCTGCTGAGCCGTTGCATTTCCACCCAGCTGGGCTCCACCCTGCTGAGGCTCAGCGGCACCACCCTGCTGTCCACCTGGAAGGCCGAAGCCGAGAAGATCCTCCAGACCGTGTTCTTGGTGGCCAACTGCCGGCAGCCCGCCGTGGTGCTCATCACCGAGGCCGAGTCCTTGCTGGCAGAGGGCAACCAGGCGGGCAACCTGAAATCCCAGCTCCTCTCTTACCTGGACGACGTGGCTTCCTCCTCGGAGCACAACGTGGTGGTGATCGGCACCACGGCTCGGCCCGGCAGCATCGATGAGGCGTCGCACCGGCGCTTCGGCACGCGGCTCTACATCCCCCCGCCGGACGGCGAGGCTCGGCGCCACATCCTGCGCCAGGCCCTGGCCCGGCAGAGCTGCTGCCTGAGCGAGAGGGAGCTGGCGGCTCTGGCACAACGCACCGAGAGCTTCTCTGGAGCTGAGATCTTGAGGTTGTGCCAGCACGCCGGGGCGGCTCGCCGTGCCCTGCCGGGACCTCCAACGTCCTACCAGGACCTGGAGAAGGCGTTCTGTAAGGTGCGCCCCGCCGCGTCCCAAAAGGAGCTGGATTTGTTCCTGGAGTGGGATAAGATGTACGGCACCAGGCACTGATGGCGGCACGGGGACGGACCCCAAAGTGGAGGGGATGGACCCCAAAATGTCAGGGATGGACACCGAAGTGGTGAGGACACACGCCAAAGTGGCATGGACAGACCCCAAAGTGGCATGGACAGACCCCAAAGTGGCAGGGATGGACTCGGAGGTGGCACGGACACACCCCAAAGTGGCAAGAAGAGACCCCAAAGTGGCAGGGATAGATCCCAAAGTGGTAGGGATGGACCCCAAAGTAGCAGGGATGGACCCCAAAGTGGCAGGGATAGACCCCAAACTGGCGTGGACAGACCCCAAAGTGGCAGAGACAGACCCCAAACTGGCAAAGACAGACCTCAGAGTGGCAGAGACGGACCCCAAAGTGACAAGGCAGACCCCAAAGTGACAGGGCAGACCCTGAAGTGGCATAGACACACCCCAAAGTGGTGAGGACAGACCCCAAAGTGACAGGGCAGACCCCGAAGTGGAAGGGACAGACCCCAAAATGGTGGGGATGGACCCCAAAGTAGCAGGGACAGACCCCAGAAAGGTGGGGATGGACCCCAAAAAGGTGGGGATGGACCCCAAAATGGCAGGGACAGATCCCAAAGTGACAGGACAGACCCCAAAGTGGCAGGGATGGACCCCAAAATGGCAGGGACAGACCCCAAAGTAGCAGGGACAGACCCCAAAATGGCAGGGACAGACCCCAAAATGGTGGGGATGGCCCCAAAGTGGCAGGGACAGACCCCAAAGTGGATTTGGGACAGACCCCAAAGTGGATTTGGGACAGATTTGGGATTGGGGTCCTGCTTCTCTGAGTGGGGTTGTGTCCTGACACCAGCCAGCCCTGCTGTTGTACCTCACTTTTCCTATTTTGGACTCATCCAGGGATTTTTTCACGCTGTGGTTTTTGTTTTTTTGGTTTTTATTTTGGGGAGCCTCGCCCACGACTCAGGATAAGCTATTTATTATTTTCCCGACCCTCCGTGCCTGGATCGAGAATTCCGGCATCGGGATCCAGCAGCGGATTCAGGAGCTCCCCCATCCACCCCAAAGCTTTATTGTTTGTGGTTATTTTAATTTTAATTTTCTTTTATTATTCTCAACACAAATACCTCGGGTATCTTTGGAGCCCCTTCTCACCTTGATCAGGGAAAGGGGGAGCTGGGGGAAAACACCCCAAACCAGGGAATTTTCACCCCCAAACCAGGGATTTTCACCCCAAAACAGAAGTTGCACCCCAAAACAGGGGATTAAACCCTAAACCAATGGGTGACACCCCAAAACCAGGGGAGTTTTGGAGTAAAATGCTGTAGATTGTTGAATATCCTAGACTTGGGTTTTATTTTTGTAAGGTCTGTAGAATTTTTTAAATTTTGTTTTTGTTTTTGTTTTTTGTTTTTTTTCTTTTTAACTACTCAGGAAAAGAATTACCTCAGAAAAACTAAAGAATGTTTTTTTAAAAAAAAACACTTTTTATCTTCTCAGAAAAGGAAAAAAAAAGAAATTTTTTTAAAGAGTTTTTTCCGACCTGGGACAAAGCTGCCTCCTGCATTTGCTTCCAAAGGGGGGTGAAGAGAAGAAGAAATAAAAGGAAAAAAAAAATAAACTTGAAGCTGTTACAAAGATGAAATTTTGAATGTATTTCAGGTGCTTTCCACATATATTATGCCATAATTTTATTTGAAATTTTGGGTTTCTTTGTTTTGTTTTAACATGGTTTATTGTAGCGTTTGGTGGAGTAACGTGTCTTCAATGGAAAGTTTTAGTGCTGTAGCTTGGGAGCTGTCGCTGGCACCACTTTTTGGAGCAGATTGGGCAAAAAATCTCTTTTTTTAAATCACTTTTTTTCACCTTCCCCCAAAAACTAATAATAAAAAAACCCAGCAGGGCTGAGTGAGGGGCTTTGCACAGGGCGTGACCCCCCAGACCGTCCCCATTTAAAAAAAGTTAATTTTGATTATTTTTAGTGCTCTAAAAATGTTAATTTTGGTTATTTTTAGTGGTTTAAACACCTCCCCTTTAGAGCCCATCCACTGGCCCCTCTTTGTATCACAGTGAGGGTTTGCCCCATTTAAAAAAAAAAGTTAATTTTGATTATTTTTAGTGCTCTAAAAAATTAATTTTTATTATTTTTAGTGCTCTAAAGACCTCCCCTTCAGAGTCGCCATCTACTGGCCCCTCTTTGTATCATGGTGGGGGTTTTCCATACTTTAAAAAAATTATTTTTTATTCTTTTTAGTGCTTTAAAATTTTTAATTTTTATTATTTTTAGTGCTCTAAGCATCTGCCCTTTAGAGCCTCCATCCACTGGCCCCTCTTTGCATCATACTGGGATTTTTCCCCGTTTAAAAAGGAGTTAATTTTTATTATTTTTAGTGCTTTAAAATTTCAATTTTTATTATTTTTAGTGCTCTAAAGGCCTCCCCCTCAGAGTCGCCATCTACTGGCCCCTCTTTGCACCTTGGTGGGTTTTTTCTCCATTTAAAAATGTTATTTTTTTATTATTTTTAGTGCTTTAAAATTTAAATTTTTGTTATTTTTAGTGCTCTAAAGGCCTCCCCCTTAGAGTCCCCATCCACTGGCCCCTCTTGTACCATAGTCGGGATTTTCCCTCTTAAAAAAAAAGTTAATTTTGATTACTTTTAGTGCTCAAAAAATTTTAATTTTTATTATTTTTACTGCTCTAAAGGCCTCTCAGAGTCGCCATCTACCGGCCCCTCTTTGCATCATGGTGGGGTTTTTTTGCCATTTAAAAAAATGTTAATTTTGTTTATTTTTAGTGCTCAAAAAATTTTTAATTTTTATTATTTTTGGTGCTCTGAAGTCCTCCCCCTCAGAGTCGCCATCTACTGGCCCCTCTTTGCACCTTGGTGGGGGTTTTTTGCCATTTAAAAAATGTTAATTTTGATTATTTTTAGTGCTCTAATTTTTTTTTTTTAACATTATTTTTAATGCTCTAAAGGCGTCTCTCTTAGAGCAGCCCCCCCCAAATCTGTGCAGAGAGAACAAATCCCTCACAGGGGCTCCCCCCAGAGGTGTCTGCCAAGAAAAAAAAAACCAAAAAATTGGATTTTTTCCCCAATTTTTCCTAATTTTTCCAGTTTCCTATTGCATCCAAGGGCATTACCAAGCGACCCCTTTGCCTCCCGCCTCCAAAAAGTCGTGCTGGCTTCCTGAAGACTTTATTATTATTATAATTATTATTATTATTATCCTATTTGTACACTCTCTGTAACCATTTCTACCTCATTTTGCAACGTATTGTACATGAAAGTATTTAATTCATGTCTTATTGATGTCTGAGACAGACAAGCTCTAGGGCTGGGACGGTCTACCTCAAGAAATGCTGTATTTTAAAAAATGAAAAAGAAGAAAAAAAGAAAAAAAAAAGAAGTATTACACAGTATTAAAGAGATTTCCTGAACAATTTCTGTGCTTCAGGTCCTGGGGGAGTCCAGGGGGTCCTGGGGGGGTCCGGGTGAAAAAGGAGCAGAGTGGCAGATTTGGAATTTTCTGATGGGTATTTATAGGTTTCTATATAGGTAAATAGATACGTAGAATTTATGGATTTATAATCTATAATGTTTATAATATATATCTATGTAATATTTAGAATATATATTATAATATTATGATAATTCTACTATAATTAAATTCTTATATTATATACATAATATAATACATGTTATATTAAAAGTATATAATAAATACTATATTATATATTATATACATTATTATTATATAATATATAATATATAATATATAATATATAATATATATAATATATCATTATTATTAATAATATATTAATATATAC
>JBBMKD010000090.1:7611004-7626230 GCA_037834095.1 Argya squamiceps | reverse complement strand
ACACCCCAGGACACATCTGGGACACCCCAGGACACATCTGGGACACCCCAGGGCACAGCTTGGGACACCCTAGGGCACAGCTGGGACACCCCAGAGCACAGCTGGGGACACAGGGCACAGCTGGGACACCCCAGGGCACATCTGGGACACCCCAGGACAGAGCTGGGTCACCCCAGGGCAGAGCTGGGGACACCCCAGGACAGAGCTGGGGACACAGGGCACAGCTGGGGACACCCCAGGGCACATCTGGGGACAGAGAACAGCTGGAAGTGGCTCGTGATGCTCATTCTGCTGCACTGAGGCTGCTCAGGTGGCCCCCAGGGGTGGGAAATGGGGGGAGAAGGTGAAGGCACCGAGCCCCTCCTGGGCTGCACCCCCAAAAAAAACCCCTCCAGGCCCCCCCCCAAGGACCCCGTGGTCCAGCTCTGATCCCCCCAACCCAGAGCAGGAGCCACGAGAGAACCAAAGGTGAGCCCCAAATCCCACCCTCTACCCCAGGACTGCTCCCCCAAATTCCTACCACCAACTGAGATAAAACGTGCTGTATTTTTCCCCTCCCCTCTTATTTTTTAAACATTTCTCTCTACCAAAAGAAGTGTCTACACTGCAGGATGGAGGCTGAACTGATAATTAATATTAAATGCTAAATATTGCAGGATACAACTGACCTTGCTTGGCTGGTTGAAGCCCTAGGTTTTGGATTTACAGTGACATGGATAACAAGCCATTCCCAGATTTATCCTCTCCCCTTTGGTGAGGTCCAGAGCAGCATTTTGAATTTTGTCCTGTTTTCAGTGTGCAAAAAAAACCATGGCTGTATGGAAAAAGAAAGTCAAAGTTGTTAAACAGACACACACAATTCATTCACCTGCTTGTTGGGTTCTGCTGGGGGTATTTTTTTTTTGTGGTTTTAAAGTTTTTTTAGTTGGGTTTTGTCAGGTTTTTTTTGTATTTTTTTCTTCTACTGGCAGAATGGAAGATTCTCTACGAACTGGGACGTACTGGTGGCGGGCAGGAGCATCACTAAGGTGTTTTTTTTGTTTTTTTCTCTCCCAATACAGTGTGCAGTAGATACTCAAAAGTGGAGTGCCTCGAATTTATGGCTTTATCACACCTCTGTGGACAGGTGACTGCGTGTCTCCTGGTGGTGGTTCCTCATGCATGGTCCCTGGTCATGCCGTCATGCAAAAATCGCTTCTACGCGTGAACGAGCACTTTGGATTTGGTTTTTATTTTTATTTTTGTGTATTTTTGGTGGAGGGGGGGATCAGCCCGAGCTGGCTCCAGGCTGAAGGAACCCGATTACCCCATCTCCCAAAACCAAGTCAAGCCCATGTTTTAGAAAGTAGAAGGCAAATCATAAATCTCAAATAAACTATGGTAACTCGGTGGGCTTAATGGGTGCTTTGTTTCATTTTTTCCTTTTTCTCGTTGTTCTTGTTCTACTTGTTTTAACTCTTTTTCAATTTTTTTCCTCTTTTTTTTTTTTTTGTTTTTTTTTGTTTTTGCTGCTTAACTAAATGCAAATCTAGTTCTGCATGAACAAACCCATTAACATTGTGACTTCTGGGTTTTCTTCTGAGAATAACCAACAAAATGGGCAAATAAAATCCATTTGGGGCTGCTTTGGAAAATACATGAATCCCAGCAGCGGGTTTTGTTTTTCTCTGTGTGTGTGTGTGTGTGTGTGTGGTTTATTTTGCTTGTTTGTCCTAAGTTGCATTGACTGATGTGGAACATGCAGTATCCACCTGCCCAAACAATAGAAAATCCTTTTTTTTTTCCTTTTTTTGTTGTGTTTAAATGTTTGTTTACAGGGTCCTTTAAACAGGTGGTAGGTCACTGCTTTTAGATGCAACGCTGTCACACAGTAAGCAGACTATGTTTGGTATAAGATCTTCAGGTAAGTGTCTCCACAGCTGTTCTGTATTGATATATTTCAGGAAGTTTGTAAACAATCTCTTTTTTTTTTTTTTTTTTTAGTATATTTTTTTTTTCCGCTTGCAAATATTTTTAATTCGTACAATTCTACTATTTGGTTTTTTTTTTTTAGATTATTTTTTCTTTTTTTTTGTTCTTGCTGTTTGTGTGTGTGTGTGTTTTTGTGTGTGTGTGTCTCTCTCTCTCAAGACTTGGCTCCCCTGGCGTCCTTTTGCCTCTTTGCCTTTTCTCTCCTCCCTTCCTCTGCCCGCTGCTGTTTCTCCTTCTCGGGTTTGGTGACGCTGTCGTAGGAGGGCAGGGAGGCCGTGGAGGGGGTGCCTTCCTTTTTCTCCCTGTTTGCTCCCCCGTTTTCCAGTTTGGTGGCCGCAGGCCTGCGGCTGATGAAGCCCCGCCGCGCCAAACGAGCCCTGTAAGCCCTCTGGATCACCACCGCCGACACCTCCTCCTGCTTGCGCCGCAGCGTGGTGGTGATGGGCTCGTAAGACACTTTGGAAGGGTTGGACGCCACAAACCTCTCCTCCATCTGCTGCCTCAGGATATCCAGCTCCCCGCTGTCCCCCAGGACACGTTTGGTGAAGGCGAACAGGATGTCCAAACAGTGGATCCTGTCCCCACTTACCATCGGCAGGTCCATGGCGATGAGTTCGATGGTGTTGGGTTTGGGGACGCGCAGGGGGTGCTCCAGGGCGTCGGCGAAATCCGCCAGCTTGCTGTACTCGATGAACTGCGTGGCGTCGGGGTCGAACTTCTCCCAGATCTCGTAGAAAGTCTCGAAGTCGTCCTCGCTGAGCGGGTCGGCGCTCTCCTCCGTGGCCACGCTGAAGTTCTCCAGGATGATGGCGATGTACATGTTGACCACGATCAGGAAGGAGATGATGATGTAGCTCACGAAGAAAAATATCCCCACCGAAGGGTTGCCGCAGTCTCCTTTGAAGCCGCTGCCGGGGTGCTCCTTGTCCAGGTCACAGTCTGGAGGCCGGTTCAGGATGGGCAGCAGGAGCCCGTCCCAGCCGGCCGAGGTGGTGATCTGGAACAAGCAGATCATGCTGTTGCCAAAGGTCTCAAAGTTGAACATGTCGTCGATGCCGGCCTCGTGCTTGACGTAGGCGAAGTTGGACATGCCGAAGATGGAGAAGATGAACATGACCAGGAAGAGCAGGAGGCCGATGTTGAACAAGGCAGGCAGGGACATCATTAAGGCAAAAAGCAGCGTGCGGATCCCTTTGGCCCCCTTGATCAATCGCAGGATGCGGCCGATGCGGGCCAGGCGGATGACTCGGAACAGGGTGGGTGACACAAAGTACTTCTCAATGATTTCAGCCAGGAACATTCCTAAAGGAGAGAGGAAACAAAGTGGGACAGTGGAGATGTGCTGGATTATCCCCTTTTCTGACCCAGAGATGGGGCTCCTGAGAGGCATTTAAAAAACTTTTATTCCATTTTCAGTCTCATGTGAAGGGTGAGACAATACAGATGTTACAATTCACACCATCACAATCAGAAGCCAGACTATTTCCTAATTACAATCCATTTTAAGTGTTTCTTGGCCAATCAGCTTTTGCCACACAATGCCTTAAAGCCAATCATCAAAAATCACCCCTCCTGGGTCCTACAATGCACCTTTCTTAGTTCTATTTCTCCAAAGTATCCAGTCTTATTTGCAAGGCCATAATTTGAAACTTGTTTCCAGTTCCATTTCTCTCTCAACATTGTCTGTCCTATTCTAGGGCATTTCTAAGTCAGCATTTCTTATCTCAAGGTTTGCATACAGATGCACAAGACTGTGTGAGCCTTCTGTCAGGCTTTGAGAATCCTCTACAAATCCATTTCCCACAAAGATGCACAGGCTGCTGCTTCCTCTGCTAAAAAACCTCAAGGCCTGTTGGAGGAAACCTGGATTGAACATTCAAACAAACTGCAAACAAGATGGAAAGTCCTGTGCTGTAGCATGAAGCCCTGCAGGGGAATTTTCAGGGGTTACTGAGCATTAAAATATTCTGATGAGGCAAGTGAAACTCTGGTTTTTAAAGACAAGAGAGAGCAATTGTCAAGTGGTTCACTCCACACAACTGGAAAGGAAGGTCAGAACAGAGGGAAGGGGAACCAGGCATGACTTCAGGCAGACAAATTCTGCCAAGGCTCAAAGAGAACCCCGAAACCCTGGTACCTACACAGCCCTTTCAAAGACAGGAACGTGTTCTACCCTGCAAATGCTGAGACAGCACTCAAAGACCTCAGAGTGGTGTCACACTTACCCACGATGGACAGGATCACCACCACAAAGTCAAAGATGTTCCACCCGATGGTGAAGTAATAGTGCCGCAAGGCGAACATCTTCAGCACGCACTCACAGGTGAAGAAGATGACAAACACAAAGTTGATCCAGTACAGGATGTCCTCCATCTGCTTGCTCTGAGTGTCTGTCTCCACCATCATGGTCACCATGTTGAGGCAAATGAGCATCATGATGACAATGTCAAAGGCTTGCTGGGTGACAAAGTCGAAGACGGCTCCTTGGATGCGGTTCTGTGGGACAGGAGAGGGACAAGGAACCAAGTTGGAACAAAAATCGTGGAAGTGTGGAATAGTTTGGATTGGAAATGTGCTTAAAATGACCCCATCCCACCCTCTGTTGTGACAGGTAGAAGAACTAAAAAAGAAAGGCTTCATAAAATCTAAATCTGCTCTATTAAATTAATAGCTGGCCTGTCATCTCTCCTAAGAGTAGTTAAGCAAATGCAAGTTCCCATGCAAAAAAAAATCTTGGTATGAAAGGTCCCTTAACACAACAACCTATTCTGGGGTTCAAAAATAAGTGCAACTGTGTAAACAATAAGATCTGTTCCATGAGAACCCATAAAGGAAAAAACGTCAACAACCTGAACCTCAGCCTGTACACACAAATCACCTTCTAGCCAAAAAGTGAAGCTGTAAGAAAACCACTGCTCACATCAGTGAAGCCCCCAAGGCTGGGTAATTGCCAAAGTCCTCCTGGGAGTTCCAGGAGGTTCCTGCTCCACATCTGGTGAAGTTTTTTAGGATTATTTTCTTGATTCAGGTGATGAACTGATGAACACCCACCCCAATACAAGGGTTTTAACCTTTGCAGGTGACACCTGAGCTACAATGACAAGACCAGGGTGATGTGGAGCCCAACATGAGTTAGAGCAAAGTGATTTGGAGACAAAGCTCCCTTGAAATCTACTCCACAGGTTTAGAGTTCCCTCTAATGCACTCACCAGAGGTCGGGGAATGGGTTTTTGAGGCTTCTTTGAGCCCAGTTTTTTCATGGCATTGTAGTACTTCTTTTGTTCTTCTGTCATGAAAATATCCTGACCTCCAAAGTAAAGGGGGCAAGAGGAAAACTTGGTTACAATCAGCTCATAAACCAGAAGGGAAAGGAGTAAACCCCAGCTGAGGCAGGAGGAGACCTGCCAGGGGAGAGCTTGGTGGCAGCAATTTCAGACAGGAATAACTCACACCAGGGTGCACTGATCTTTCTTTAAAAATTATTTGTTTTTCCTATAAATGACCTGTTTTATTGCTCTGCCTCTCTCCCCTCTGTGGTGAAGAGGTGGGAGGGCATTTACAGGAGCTGCACGATGCAAATCCTCAGCTTGACTTAGAGGAGAAGCAGGATATGAGACAGAGGCAAGAAGACATCTTGCTTCCAGTCTATATTTTAGTCAAAGCACAAAAAAACCCCCCAAAAATGCACAAAAATGTAGTCTAGGGAAAACAATTAATCTGGCTGTAGTTTAAATCAAGCTTTGGGCTGCATGTTGTGCTCCCCATTGTGCTCAGCCATCCCTGTGATTCACCAAGAGGCCCACAGACCTAAAAAAGGAGGTTTGTGCCCCAAAATGATTTTATTTTGCAGAGAAAACCCATGAGCCTGAAGAGCCAACACTCCTGGAACAGGTCTGAGCTCGAATCAAGCAAACACAGATCACTTATCTTTTTCTTTTGCTGATTGAAGTTGTCGATGATGACACCAATGAACAAGTTCAGGGTGAAAAAGGAACCGAAGATGATGAAGATCACAAAATAGATGTACATGTAAATGTTGTCCTCATACTTGGGCTGCTCTTCTTGCTGAAGGGGAGATAAGGAGAGCAACAAATGACATTTCAAAGACATCATAAAAATACAGGCAAAATGAGATTGGTTGTGTTCCCAAACTATTCCTTTTGAAGATGTAGGACCAAAAAATTCAAAAACCAGAAGAATATTTTTACCCTTTCCTGGCACAGTCCTACTGGTTTCAAACCTGCATTCAGTGCAGGACAAGAAACTCCATTTAAAAATATAAATTTTATGTTTCATGTAAAACCAAGAGAATAGAAGAGGGAAAAATTGAAACTCACGGTGTTAACATGATTCCAGCATCCAAGAACCAGAAAAGTGTCTGAGGAATAACTCAGTCATAATTCCACAACTGGATTCACACTAATGCTCAGACTTCCATACAGACATAAGATTCATGGGGGACCTTCTGGACAATTCCTCCCCATAATTTATTCTAATTAATAAATCTATAATTTCACTCTATTCTTTCCTTCACTGTATTTCTACTCCAGTTGGAGTAGAACAATAAAAAAACCAACCAGGAGAACCTGCCCTTTTTGGGATTTTCTCCAGCACCTTCTAAACTCATCAGACCACCAGAGCAAATGAAACAATCACACCATGAAATACGTGCTACCAACACAGCCCTACAACTTTTAATCTTGATTTTACCAAAGCAAAAGAGCAGACAGAAACAAGGGGAGGGGAGTTTTGTCTTGCATGTTACCTTTCTGGAATCTACAGCTGCATACATGATGTCCATCCAGCCCTTGAACGTGGCCTGGCAAAGAAAACACAGAGACAGAATTCACCCAAAAATACAGGAACAATCCTGAATTGTGCCAGCTCTGTCAAGGACTCCCTGGCACTCTTGATGGCCCTGTAAAATGAACTTTAATGTTATTTAAACAACATTATTTAACTCTTTTAATTTAATGTAAATTACAGAAGTCAAGCTCAAGTAGCTGAGCCACGGGCACCTCAGCCAGGCCAAGGGTAAGTGGACGGACTCGGGGTCCCTTTACTGTGCTGGGAGACCCATAGATTAGGAAAGAGAAGAAATATAAAATGGCAAATTCATTCCAACCCCAGTGGGATTTTAGAGAGAGAGGGAAGCACATAAAATGCACCAGGAACATTTTGTATTTCCCACCAACGGGGTGATGGTAGAAATCTGTGTGAACTGACAGTGGTCAGAACATGGATTTTTAGGCTCCAGGGCAGTGCCTGGAAGCCAGTGGGGAAACCAAGGACAAAACTCTCTCAGTCTGGCCTGGGAAATTGTGAGGAGGAACCCAAAAAAACCTTGTAGACATCCTCCTCCTGACACCTGGTGCTTTTCCAACTTGTTTACTGGTAGAGATGTTCACAAAAAGGTGGTGCCCTAAAGGACCAATCATATCCATTGCACCCAAACACTGTATAAAAGAATCTGTATTTCAATAAACTTTCCTATAAACCCTCTGAAGAAATCAGAGCTCTACGTGTCGTTACATGAGCCAAACAGATAGAAATCCAAACTTACAACTTGCAGAAGTGCCAGATATCCTGCCCCAACGTTGTCAAAGTTAATTTTCACATTCTTCCACCGGATCTCCGTGGAGTTGGGTGGCATCAGAGCCTCGCAGTCTGTCTTGTTGTTAACAACATCTATCTCAAAGCGATGCTCAGCTGTTTCATTAAAGCAGTAATGATATTTCCCGGCAAACAGGTTAACCCCCATAATGCTGAAAATCAGCCAGAAGATAAGGCAGACCAACAAGACATTCATAATGGAAGGGATAGCGCCAACCAAGGCATTGACAACCACCTGTGTTGGAAGGGGTGGGAAAAAGTTTCAGTATAAAACACGAGGCAGGAGACAGCAAGCATCAGTACAGCTGTTTTTTTTGGGGGGGAATAGGGGACCAGGCCACTGACACGTTGGTTGCCCCACGAAGAAATGGGTGTTGAACTTGTTCTGAGCTTCAAATTCTGCTTCAGAGCCACCCAGCTCTGTTTTCAAAATAAAACAGACCATGTTGTTGGATTTACAGAGTTTGGATTGTTTGTCCTTCAACTAAACAACAATTATTTGGTGTAATTTTATTTATTATTTGATGTAATTTTAATTGCCCAAAGAGAGAGGGGGGCTCAGACTCTCTGTTGTAACAGGCTCCTGATAGAATTTTCTCAGAGCCAAGTGTGAGGACACTTTTGCTCGTGGATTCAAGAGGTTTTTTATCAGCCAGTGACCCCTCCAGCCTTTCCCCACATTCAAACAAAGCTGTTTTCACTCCAGGGCCTGGTCCTGCTCCCACCAGGGGCCCCAGCAGTGGGGTCAGGACCAAGTCCAGCATCACTGTGGTCACACTAAAGCACTGAGTAACACCAAGATCATACTGTGTGGACTAAGCAAAGCCAGTCATGTTGTGCCAGGCAAGAGAGCTGAGCATGCAGCCTGGCAGGCTCAAGAGGACAGAAAAGCCACGTTCCTCCCTCCAAACAGCAGCAAACGTGGCAGGAACGAGGATGGGTTTTGTGTGAGAGCTCAAATCTTCCTAATTTTAGCCTTTCACAGTTTGGGAGCACCGTGTCCCTGAGCATCCCCTGGCCAACACACCATCAAAATGTAAAGCTTTTAATAGAGGCAGGTCAGCAGGCTATTAAATCTTTTATTACACTCTCCTAATTTAGATTCCTTTAATAGATGAACATCATCTTCAACTATGGTTACCCCTCTGCCTTAGTTTTGAAAGACAACTCAACCACACGGGGAACTTGGGAGGCCCCAAGGGGTGGAAAAAGAGCCACAGCTTGTCCTGGTCCCTTCTCCTCCCAAAAAATCCTCTCCTTGGAAGCCACCAACACACACAGGGTGGCCGTGGCAGCAGCTTGGAAGGTGTCCAGGGAGTGGGACTGGATGGGCTTTAAGGTCCCTCCCAAGCTGTGGGAAATGGATTTGTAGAGAATTCTCCAATTCTGGGTCACATCCTCCTAGGAATACACTGAATTATTCCAGCTACAGCATGAAACAAAAAAAAAAAAAAAGGGTAAAATCCTCCCTACCTCATGAAGCTCAAAAAAAGATTAAAATCCTCCTGAAATATGGCCATTTATGGTTCATTAAATCCACACAGCTTTCCAAAAAGGAGTGAAAGGAGGAACGTGGCTTTTGTGTGCAGGCTGACAAGAACACATGCATGTCTCAAAGCATCACTGTCAAACTCCCTGACCGAGCTCAGAGCAGAGCAAGCTCCTGGAAATGCAGATTGCTATGGAGGAGAGAAAAGCAAAGAACTACAGTTTCAGTCTCCTTTGCAAAAGCATTTCAGATCTCTGTTCCCCTGGCCTGTGACACTTGTCTCCAAGTCAAAATGAAGGAAAAATAATTGGGTCTAGCTACCTCACAGGGTCATAACTATCAATTTTCACCTGGTGAAAATCCCTCACTTTAAACTGAGAATTTCATAATTTCTGATTGTACATCAGAAATCTCCTCAGCACAGCTTAAAAAGAGCTTTTAGTTTCTCCAGGTTTAGTGCTAGGCCTGTTCTTGCTGATCAAACTTCTGGGTGGGACCCAAACCCAGCCCAGCAAAAGCTCCACCTTTGTGCCAATGGAAATTTTCCTTCCTTGGTGCCCCTGCTGTGGATTCAAGTCTAGAATTAAACTAATGAGACAAAGAAATAACAGCAGGAGAAGGTCTTGGAGAAGAAACACCTCCTTTGGATTTGGAGCTCACCTATTCCTATCACTTCCCAGGGGATTTGAGGCCCCCTCCTCAGCTCACTGCTCCTCTGGGGCTGGATTTTGGGCTCAGTTAGGCTACAGCAAATCCAAAAATCAGCAGAATCCACGTGGAATTGCTCCACTCGGACCCTGATGTAAAACTGCTATTTCCCTTCCCCATTCTTTAAAATCCATGATTTTCTCTCCTGCAGTATCTCTGGTTATGAGCTAACTGGGGTTTAGCACAAAACCCCACATTCTTGTTCTGAGAGCACCTGGGAAATCCATTAATACAAAATACCCTCTATTTCATTCTTTTACTACACAATTTATGTATTTTTTGCATGTTCTTAGGAGACTATTTCAATCCCAAATGGGGAAAAAAAGCGCATCAAAATTACAGAATATTAGTGGCAAAGCAGTGAGACACTGCAATAATTGAAATCCCCCAAGGGAGTGGTGCCAGTCCCAATTCAAGAAAAGCTGGTTCAAAGTTCAATGCTTTGCTTGTGCTTTGTTCTGGTTCCACAGTGACAGGACAGGGACCAAAAAAGCATGGAAAAAAAGGAAGGGGACAGAAAGGAAAAGCTTCACTACCAGACAAGGCTGCCAGTCACCACCAGACTGGACTGAGAACAACAAGGTGCAACAAGAGGAATGAAACCAAAGTTTTCAAAGAGCTGAGCTCCCCCCCAGACCCTTCCTGGTTACTTTTCCCCTGGTTTTCTGTTTTCCCCCTGGTTACTTTTTAAATTAACATTTGCTGTTTTCCCCCTGATTACTTTTTTATTTTGAAAACCCCCTCAGACAGAGTCTTTCAATCCAATTCCACCAAGAGCCGACACCCGGAGACCCTGAAGGTGGTTCCAATTCTGCTTCTTTGCACCTGGTGATTCTCCCTAGATCAAAAAAAAACTAAACAAACAAAAAAACCCAAAAGTTCCAGCTGAGAAGCCCCTCGGATGCTCGAGGTCAAAGCCAGGCCAAATGAGAACAGCCAAGTGTCGACATCAGCTACGAATGGCAGGTGGTTTGGGCCATTAATTAATGTAATGAGGCAGCTTAATGCATCTCCCTTTGTTAGAGGGGAGGGTGCAGCAAGGGTGAGGGTTACATCCACATAGAGGTGATCAAGTCAGCAGCTGCATCATGATTCTAAGTTTGGAATTTTCTTTCCACCAAGTTTTGATCAGTTCTAGCATGCTTTTAAAAAAAACCGCTCCACGGGCATGCAGAAGGATCAGCTGCTAATGGCAATTCTTACCCTCATCCCCTCAAATCGGGACAACGCTCTTAAAGGCCTCAAGGCTCTTAGTGTCCTAAGGGATTTTATGGCACCTAGTTCCGAGTAGCCCAGGGCATTAGCTATAAGGCTGACTAAAGAGACCTACACAGAAAATAGAAAACAAATAGAAAGAAAAAAAGCAGAGAAAAAAAGAAAAAAAAAAGGAGAAAAAAAAACAAACAACAAAGAAAGGAAAACGAAAGGAAAAAAAAAAATTAACTAAAAGAAAAATGACAAAAAAAAAGAAAAAAAGAAAAAAAAAAGGTTCCAGACTGTTAGATTGGATCCCCTAGCCCTGATTGCCCAGCCCAGGAGCCACCTGGGCCGCCCCAAATACCGAAGCCATGACACCAGCTGCCTACTTCACTTGACTGAACCGACCTGGAAGGAAATAATGCGGTTGAGAAAAGAACAGAGGGGAGAGAGATCAGTGAGAGAAAGAGAGAGAAAAGAGAGGCAGAGACACACACGGAGAGGGGGCTGTTTGGAAGGAAGAGCCCAAACGATGACAAAAACCTTACCCTCGCCCTGTTACCGGCTGCAGGGATCCCGGCGGCGCCCATGAAATTTAAGCCAGACAAATGTTAAAGGTACCTATGAGAAAGAATACAGATAAATACACACACTGCACACCTGGGCCAAGAGCTGTCACATCACTCTGGAAATCCTGAGCCTCGTTTCTGGCTCCTCCTGCCTGACCAGCCAAGGATGGGGCTCTGGTTTTTTCCTGCCTGTCACATAAAATCATCTTTATTTTCTGCCTGCTCCAACGGTGATGCTCGGCACTGATCCTGTTTTTACAGCTGCTCAGATTCCTGTGCTGAGCAATAGCAGTTTTTGATCCATTTTCCAATGCTTTTCCAACCACAAAGACAACCTGTTAGGCTCTAAACCTGAATTGTCAGATATCCTCAAACCCACCAAGTCCCAGACACAACTTGGCCACGTGTGAACAGTTACAGACACGTCACATCAGCTGCCACTATTCCCATTTTTCCCTTCCATCAGACAGACAAGAAAGACACATGAACCCTTTTTAAGGAAAAAAAAAAAGAGAGACATCCATATACAGCAACAAACAAAAAACACAGGACCTCCTCCTGGAACAGGTGAATTCTCAGAACAGGACAATTCCTATGGATCATTCTTTTACAGAAGAGATATTAGAATAACAATGTGGAATTAATTATAAGGGTGATTCTTATTCTACACTTATTTCATGGAAATATCAGATCTGGGTTTCAAATGTGTGGGAAAACTGAGATTTCATCTTATTTGGGCACGTGGTTCATGTGCTTTTTACATCTTCATATGGAAGGTGGCCCTGCCCAGAGCAGGAACCTGGAATTAGATGATTTTAAGGTTCCTTCCAACTCAAACCATTCCACAATTCCATGGTATCTTCCCCAAAAATAAGTGGCCACAATCGATGGCCACACAGTGCTTTGGTTTTCCCATCTGATTTTAAAATTACACAAATTTGAACCACGCCAGGGCTATCCCAAAGGTTCCAACAAAGATCCCAGGGCTGTCCCAAAGGTTCCAACAAAGATCCCAGGGCTGTTCCAACAAAGCCTTTGCGAGGCAAAATCAGCTCAGTCAGGCCAGGGCCGACCCCTTGGCAATGCCAAGTATGTTAAAATCCTAAATATAAAATATAAAAGTCTGATTGATTTGGAGATGTGGTTTATTACCCTGTAAATGTAACACTGGAAGTGCCCCATCCCTGGAAACTGTCCCTGGATCCCTGGAAGTGTCCAAGGCCAGGCTGGACAGGGCTTGGAGCAGCCTGGGGAAGTGGACGGTTGAATCTAAGGTCCTTTTTCCAGCCCAAACCATCCCATGATTCCATGAACAAAGAATTCTCATTTTTAGAGCTCTTTCCCCTCGGGATAACATCACACTCCTGGGCAGGACACTTAAGACCATGACAGAAAAGGCTGTTTGAGATTTTTTTTAGGGATCTTTGAGGATCATTTCCCCTGAGGACACTCCAACAGAAGACACAGCAGGCACCGAGGTCAGACAAAGGGAATCCCAGATTGACTGGAAAAGCAGAATCCTTCATTATTACCCAGTAAAAGTCTTCACAAACACACCCAGGAAGCTTTGGGGATGAGGGGGATTGGACAATGCTATAGCAACCTGCAAAATAACATCCAAGAGCGTTGTTAGGATGCAAAGGCTCATTTCCCTGCTGCCCTGGCTCACTCCAGCCCCTTCCACAACACGCCACAAAATCCAGGTTAAAAAGATGTGATTCAACAGATACAGGACACAAAGCAGTGCTGAGATTTTGCTGAGGGATATTTTGGCATCTCAAAGTCACATTTTGGATTTTTTTTTCAGGGAAAAACGTGCAACTCTTCTATACCAAGGGAAAACAGGAATTCCTCCCTGAAGCCCTGGGAATTTCAAATCCTTCTGCACTTGTTCCCTCACTGTTCCCTTCCTGATCTTCACTCTGAGATACATGGGAAGGAAATTAAACTTGTACCACATCTGCTCATGAAACTGCACTTAAAACAACTGGAATTAAACTCCTACTTTATCTTCAGGCAGCCAGAGACATCCAGGATTACTGTCAGAAAATAAAACTTAAAACGTGCAGGTTTGTGTCCAAGGAAAGGTGCTGAGGGGATCAGAGAGGATTTTAAAAAAAAATTCAAAATTCAATTTTCAATTTTCCTACAGGAAACACAGAGTTTGAGTCACTTCTGCCCCTGAATTCCAAGCATAGTTCCTTCCACCTACTCAGGAATATTTCCAGAGTGATAACGGTGCTGAACAGCCACTGAATCATACACAGAGTGTTCCAAAGGAGAAGCTTGGAAACACTTAGAATTCTTTTTTAACATCCTTGCTCTTGGGGCAGTCACTAGAGCCACTGAATCCCAGATGGATGTGATGAAACACTAAAAGAATCCAGGCACTTGGGATTCTAAATTTCCAGGTTCTGTAATTTCCTATTGGATTACACAATTTTCTACCACTTTGGACAGCAGAAATTCCATTTGTTTTAAATTCCCTTGCTGTGCTTCAGAGCCAAATTTATTGCTAAAACTTCTCTCTATTGTCTTTTTTTTTTTTCTTCTAATTCTACAATTTATCCTCCCCTTTTTTTTTATTTCTCAGATTTATCCTCCCTCCCAAGAGGTTCTGCAGGGGGATGCCAGGGTGGAGCTGTCCCTCACCCTATGCTCTGAGTTTTCTTTATATGACCCTGCTTTTTCCTTCCTGTTTCTTTTGAACAGGTTTTCTTTTGATGACGCTGAGCTTCACTGTGCAAAATGAGCTTTCCAAGGACTGGGATTCTCACAAATCCAGAACAGACCTCGTGGGGTGGTGGGATGGGGAGGTTTTGCTGCCTCATCACCCCCTCATCATTAATTATGCACGAAAATTATTCCAGAAAACGTAACAACTCCTCAAAATATCACACCAAGGGATGCCACATCTGCACAGCTTTGTAACAGGGCAGGTCTCCTAGAAATTCTATTTTCAGCAGAGCAGAAGAATCGAAGCCTGGAAAATCCTCCTTGGTCCCTGCAGGGCAGAAATCCCACAAGCTGCACAGGAAACACCCAAAGGGTTTTGTCCTTGATTTGGGAACTCACAGACATCTGGGATTGTTCAACCTTAGGATGTGGTTAGGATGTGAGGAGGAAACATTCCCAGCACTGTTTTTCCAAGCAGAAATAAGGAGGAGAAGGATACATACAGCCACGATGAGGAAATCCAGCCAGCACCAGGCGTTGGTGAAGAACTTGACAAAGCCATAGGCACACCACTTGAGCAGCATCTCCAGGATGAAAATGTAGGTGAACACCTTGTCTGCATACTCCAGGATGGTCCGGATGGTTTTCCTCTGCTCGATGTAAATGTCCTCAAAAGCCTGGGAAATAACCAGGTATTTGTGTCATTAAATGGGATTTATTCCATTTATTCCAGGAGCCTCAAATGATACTGAGGTGAGGTCAATATACTGTTAGAGATAAGTTAAATATTTACATAATAGATACTTCGACAAGTATATATATTTATATAGATACTTCGACAAGTATATGTATTTATATAAACACTTCTACAAATATGTATATAAACACTTCCACAAATATTTATATAGACACTTCCACAAATATTTATATAGACACTTCCACAAATATTTATATAGACACTTCCACAAATATTTATATAGACACTTCCACAAATATTTATATA
>JBBMKD010000090.1:7587360-7610904 GCA_037834095.1 Argya squamiceps | reverse complement strand
ATATAGACACTTCCACAAATATTTATATAGACACTTCCACAAATATTTATATAGACACTTCCACAAATATTTATATAAACACTTCTACAAATATATATATTTATATAAATACTTCTACAAATATTTATATAGACACTTCTACAAATATATATTTATATAAATACTTCTACAAATATTTCTAGAAATACTTCTACAAATATATATTTATATAAATACTTGTACAAATATTTATATAAATACTTCTACAAATATATATTTATATAAATACTTATACAAATATTTCTAGAAATATATATTTATAAAAATATTTATACAAATATAAAATATTTTTTGATAACATATATAAATCAAACACAGAAATTTGATTTTGTTTCAGTCACGGGTTGGACTTGATGGTGTTGGAGGGCTTCTGGAATTTTGTGATTCTGTGAAATCAGACATAGACACAGGCTGACTTTTCCCCAGATCCTCACGTTTCTACTCAAACTAGGATCAGAACCCAGATTTGAAGGCTTTGTTATTAATTTAAACTAAACTAAAAACATTAATTAAAGCTTTTGTACAGTACCACAAAGGAGATGTGTTGTTTTCCAGGCAGGAATTCCCAGTTTGCTTTTTCCCAAAATTTCCCGTATACAATCAGATGTCCCCAAGCCCAACACCTCTGGACCACACATATTTTACTCACCAGAGCACCACTGCTCAGGAGGATCATAAAGATGATGAAAGTCTCAAACCAATTGTGCTCCACAATCAGGAAACAAGTTTTCCTCAAGGTCCACCACGACTTTCCCAGCCCCTCCTCAATATTGACCTGACAGCACTTGCAGCGCTGCATACAACCTGGAACAGGGACAGGGAACACCTTCACTCAGGTAAAAAACACAGGATTTCAGGTAAAAAACATGAAATTCTCACTGTCTAGAAGCAGTTTTGATGTCACCAACATGAACCATGCCGAGTAACCTTTAATATGAGTTAAAACTTTTGCATTATTGAGGATTTTAGGGTTGTTTTTGCCCCTTCTGTGCCTGTAACCAGAATTAACATCAATTTGGGAACAGATCAGCTCGTTCTATTTGGTGAGGTCCACGCTCTTGAGGAGACAAATGGAAAACTTGCTGATAAAATAACCTTGAACCATTTAAAGCATCTTTGCCATGGGAATTCCTGTAACGGATCAGCTCTTGGAAGACATTGAGGCCAGTTACAGGAAAGGAAAAGTACTTCAGCTTCTAAGCACTTCAGGCATCAGCTGTAAAAAAAAATCAGCTTGTTCTACTACAGGTCATCTCTAATTCTTTAGAAATTCCCCCTGTGAGGGTGCCCAGAGAAGCTGTGGCTGCCCCTGGATCCCTGGAAGTGTCCAAGGTGAGGTTGGACAGGGTTGGAGTGACCTGGGATAGTGGGAGATGACCCTGCCAATGGCAGAGGGTAAATCTGGATGAGCTTTAAGGTCCTTCCCAACACAAATTGTTGAATTATTCTGTGATCAACACCCCAGCAATGGCAGCTGCATCTCTGAGAGCTTCACTTTGCAAATTTCCTTTGAATTAGTGCACCAGTGTCCAAGAAAGACCTTGAGACAAGCCCTGGTCCAGGCTGACCTAACCCTGAGGTGAGCTCAGAGCAAAAAGGTCCCCAGAACATCTCCAAAGCGTCTTTCTTCAGCCCCTTCTCACCTTCTGTGAAACAGGCATCGGGGTCCAGGTACTCCTCTGGTGCCTCCACGGGAACTTCCTCCACTTCAGGCTTTATATCAATGGTGCTGCCCTCAGAGGAGCTGGTCTCGTCCAGTTTCTGCAACACAGAACCCAAATCCAATCAATAATCAATTCCCAACAAACCTGACCATGACTCAGCCATTTATTCACCACGTTTGCTGTCATCAAAGTTGTTTCTTCACTTAAATCACTGAGATCCTGACCCAGTTTACATCTCGCACTAACAGGACAGACAGGATGAAGTATTTATTATTATTTATTATAAAAGGTGTCCATGGAAGGAGTTGGAACCAGATGATCTTGAAGGTCCCTTTCAACCCAGGCCATTCTATGATTATATATATTTTACATTATACAAATATTTGTGGCTTTCTTTAGAGCTACTTAGCACAAGAAACTTCTGTCTTGAGTGCAAAGACAACATCACGACACAAACACGAGTTTGGAACTACACAGTTCTCCCTGCCAAGAGATTTCCAGGCACTCACAGGGGGTTAAAACAACTTGAATGAATTTTCAGCACTCCATCCTGTCACTTTTAACTTCTTTTTCTGCCAGAGTCAGGATTAAATGGGTGAGATGGTATTTCTTGTTGGGACTCAGACGTTTATTAATTATTATCTATATTTTGAGTTCTACAGCACTTCTAGCTAACAAAGTAAAAAATCACCCCATCTCTCTCTCTACAGGGCCTTTTAAGGATAAACTGTCCAATTAAGAAGTGACATCTATGCTCTTTGCCTTCTGAAATATTTGGGAATCTTCCTCTCGTGTCCCATTAGTTAACTAATGAGATTAAAGAGATGTCGTTCCTATTCACCAATCACGTTAAGTCTGTTATTGGAACACCTTATAAAAGATATAATTAAAGTAAAGCAGTAAAATTAAAGTAGAATTCAAGTAAAGAAAGTAAAAATTACAAAAATAAAGCCCTCTTTTTCTATGCTTTTTGCCTTCTGAAATATTTTGCAGCCTTTCTTTCCTGCCCTACAGCAACAACCCCTTCCTTCACCTCTTTGCTGCCGTCGGGATCCGTGTCGCTGCTGAAATCCTCCGTGTTGAGGTTCTCAAAGTCCGACTCTCCCACGGCGATGGGGACGCGGACGGTGAGGTTGGGGTTGTTGATGAAGGACATGTGGTCCTCGTCGATGATGTACTTCTCCACGCTGCTGCCGATGCCGCTGGTGGTGCCGTTGCCGTTCTTCAGGTAGTCGATGTCCCTGTTGATGTCGGCCCCGGTGTGGTTGGCGATGCAGTTCACCTTCTTGTCGTAGAGCTCGTCCAAAGGTTTCACCTCATCGGCCTCTCTCTGCTTGAAGTGAGCCTGCATGAACTCCCTCACCTTGGCCTTGGTCCAGGCGATGCCCTTCTTGATGCGGATCACCGAGATCTGCAGGTTGTTCATCTCCCCGTCGTCGTCCGTGGCCGCCAGGTTGTCCGCGCTGAAGGAGCTCAGCAGCAAGGCCAAGAACAGGTTCAGCACCTGGAAGGGAAGAGGTGATGCTGGGCTGACACACAAAGAGAGGGTTTTGGGTGTTCCCAAAGCTACTCGGCACCTGAGCCCTGCTGATGCTGCAGAGCTGTCTCCAAAACCAGCTCTGCTGTCCCACAAACTCATCCACATGCCCAAGGTTCAAGGTATGAGACACCCTGATGCTGCAGAGCTGTCTCCAAAACCAGCTCTGCTGTCCCACAAACTCACCCAAGTGCTCAAGGTTCAAGGTATGAAGCCCTGATGCTGCAGAGCTGTCTCCAAAACCAGCTCTGCTGTCCCACAAACTCACCCAAGTGCTCAAGGTTCAAGGTATGAAGCCCTGATGCTGCAGAGCTGTCTCCAAAACCAGCTCTGCTGTCCCACAAACTTATCCAGGTGCCCAAGGTTCAAGGTATGTGACCCTGATGCTGCAGAAAGTTCCCTGAGCAGGGACCCTGGTGCAGCACACCACTCTGAGGAGTCCCAGGGGTCCAGTGCAGGTTCAGGGGTCCCTGGATTGAGCCCCTTGCAGATGTCAGAGAGGGATTTAATCCCCACAGGATTTAAATTCAGCCTGATTTAATCTCATCTCTGCCTCAAAGAAAACGGGGAAAATCTTGGCATTTTGAGTGATCACTCCCAGCTTTTTTTCCTTGTCCATATTTAGTGACCATCCCCAAGACTCATTTTATCAAAACCCTTTGGCAAGACAGGACCTCACAGAGAGAGCTCACAACTACTTTGAAGAACTGCCACTGTTCATGTGACTTCATTCTTGCTCACATTTTTCTCCACAGACTTTCCTTCGTAAAATTTAAGGCCAGAAGGAAGCATCATGATCTGGTCCAACCTCCCACACAGCAAGGCCGTGCAGTTTCACAGCCCATTCCTGCACACAGCAGCACCTCATGACTGAGCCAGTGGGCAGGTTTTAGAAGAAACCTCCATCCTCATTTCAAGGCTTCAGGACCTTCCCCTGTGCACCAAATTGTTTCATTTTCTGGCAGTTAAAATGCCAGGTTTTGCTTCTTTTAGCTTCTTTTTCCCCTCAGCTCAGGTGTAGGTCTGTCCCCTTTGACTGAAGCTTTCATATCTTTAGCTTTTATTGCAAAATGCTTTTAATTACGGGTGATTGTTTGAGGTTCTCATGGAGCAAAGAAACATCTTGAACGTTGTGCTACCAAAATTTGTGGGACTATTGCTACACCAAAGGCCAAGAAGGACCTCCACAGAGCAGGATCAGAGACTCACAAACCATCACTCCTTCAATCCTGGGCTCTCCCCGGGTCCTACCCCACCCCAGAGGCAACCAAGAAAAGCCCATCAGTAACCATTTACTGACCACTAAATTTCCGATGACCATGACCATCATGAAGACAATCAAGCACATGGCCTGTCCCGCCACTTCCATACAATCCCACATGGTCTCAATCCACTCCCCACACAACACACGGAAGACAATAAGGAAGGAGTGGAAGAAATCGTGCATGTGCCAGCGGGGTAGCTCACACTCCGGATTGATCTTGCAGACACACTCCTTGTAGCTTTT
This sequence comes from Argya squamiceps, assembly GCA_037834095.1. Lineage (NCBI taxonomy): Eukaryota > Metazoa > Chordata > Aves > Passeriformes > Leiothrichidae > Argya > Argya squamiceps. Next base: position 7,606,157 of record JBBMKD010000090.1, on the reverse strand, counting down.
GCCAAAGAGCTGCATTCCCACCACGGCGAAGATGAACACGATGATGGCCAGCACCAAGGTCAAATTCCCCAAGGCACCCACTGAGTTACCAATGATTTTTATCAGCATGTTCAGAGTGGGCCAGGACTTGGCCAGTTTGAAGACTCTCAGCTACAAAAAGAAATGCAAAACAAACCAGACAAATCTTAAACAAAGAGGAAAATAAAGCAGAACATCCTAAACAAAAAACAACTTGTATCTTTCATGCTTCTGCTACTGAGGTTACAGGGAACAGAGAATGCTTAACCTTTCTGGAAATTTGGGCTATAGTATTTTGTACTTATTCCCCACATGCTGATCTCCCTTCCCAAAGGAAAAGTCACCCTTCCCTGCCCAAATGCAACAAGCTGCTGCTCTGATCTTGTGAAGAGCAGTCATGAAGAAAGAAGAGACCACAAAAATGGCACCACTCCATTTCCGTCCTACCTAAACTCAAAAATAAGGGGGTCTCCCCTTGTCCTATGGTAAAAATTACTTCCCTTCCTTAAGTGGGAAAAATTCCTTGTGTGAGAGGAATGGCTGGAGCTGTGTCAGGGGAGGGAAAGGTTTTATATCAGGATAAGGTTCTTCCCCTGGCTGGGCACTGAAAAGGCTCCCCAGGGAATGGTCACTGTCCCAGGGCTGCCAGAGCTCAAAGGATTTGTGCTCTGAGGCACAGGATGGGATTGCTAAGGTGTCTGTGCAGGGCCAGGAGCTGCAGTGGATGTTCCTTGTGGCTCCCTTCCAACTTAGGATATTCATGATTCTCTGATTCTAAGCTCTGTAGTAGCTCCATGACAATATCACTGAAAAAGAGCTGGAATATGGAATACCAATCGGAAAGATCGCAGCACGGAAAGTCCTTCCACATCTGCCAGACTCAGCTCCATTAAACTCAGGGAGACAATGAACCCATCAAAGATGTTCCAGCCTTCTTGAAAATAATAGTATGGATCCATTGCAATGAGCTTCAGGAACATTTCTGCTGTGAAAATCCCAGTGAAAACCTGGAGTGGGGAGGAGAGACAGACAAAGAACAAGAAAAGAGTAATTTTTGGCTTATTTTCTGATCTGCAGGCTACATCTCAACAATGAAACTGATTCTAAATCCAAGCCCACATCAATAACCCAGGCATCCCAGCAGGAGCAGGTCTGTGGGGAGGATTTAGCACAGCTCTCTTACCAGATTTCCTACAGAGAGCACGTGCTCAAACTCAGGGGTCATGGGGTGGTGCTCCATGGCCATGAACAGCGTGTTCAGCACGATGCAGATGGTGATGGCCAAGTCCACAAAAGGATCCATGACAATTAAGTTCACAATCTCCTTCAGCTTCATCCAGTACGGGTGGCACTCCCAGATCAGGAAGGTGTTGGCAAATTTGTACCAGCAAGGGGGACACTTCCTCTGGGACTCTTCCAGCTCTGCAGGCACAAAACAAAACAGAGTTCAGGTTTCATCTCTGAGGATGAAGGATTACAAAACTGTGAACTTTGTGAAAATGGCCACGGAGGTGACACAAGAGAAGAGCTGGGTGAAGTTTGTGGGCAGGCTGGAAACATCAGGAAGAAATTCTTCATGGCAAGGGTGGTCAGGCTTTGGAAGGGGGTGCCCAGGGAGGTTTGGACTCCCCATCCCTGGAGGTGTCCAAGGAATGACAGGATGTGGCACTGAGTGCTCTGGGCTGGGTGACACTATGGGGATCAATCACAGGTTAGACTCAATGACCTTGGAGCTCTTTTCCAACCTCGAGGATTCTTGGATTCTGGGATTTCATGATTTTATTACTGAGCTTCATGACTTCTCCTTTGTCCCTACACTACACCTGCACCAGGTCACCACAACTGCAGTTCTAACCCTGTGCTTCAGCCCCACCAGGATGATTCAATGCAAATTATTCCAAATGAAGGGCTATATTTAACTTGGAACTGATCAAGGTAAAACAGTTAAAACCAAAGTTACAGATTTCCAAACTGCCTTTGGTGCCAGTTTTTAAATAACTGAGATGAATTCCGTGCTGAACACAGACACGGTCTAAAAGAGGAAAGAGATGACATAATGCTGCGAAGGATTTTCAACAGGAATAACCTGATTAAGACTAACTACATCCATTTACAGAAATCAAACACAGAAATGCTGTGTCCATTTTTTTCTTTTTTTTTTTTTTTACACTGGCTTATTTCAATAGGGGAAAAAAAAACCCACAAATGAGGAGTTGCCCCCATTTGTTGACTTGCTGGTTCCAGTCAGGCTGTGCAGCTGTGCACTCTCACCTTTTATTTTTTTTATGGGAAGGGAAAGGACCACCGTGCTCTCCTTCCCATTGGTTCTCTGGTTGCTTAGTATTTAGTTGCCTTGGAATTTCTGAAGTTAAAAAGAGGCCCATGGCACTGGAGCCCGTAGGCGTTTGCGCAGGAGGGGAGCGGCAGCAAAACCCTGCTCTGTTTCTAAGTATATTTCAGTTTTCATACAATTTTATTGCAGGAGACAGCAGGGATTTGAGATCATCAACTGCATGTGGCTGCTGTTCATGAATTCTTGCTGGCTCCTGCATAACATACTGGGAAATCTCATCTCCATGTGCTGTCCATTCCAGAGTTCCCACCAGCCACCAGCCCCTTTCTCTGCTGACAGCTGTCACATTGCAGCTCTCAGCGCAGCTCCAATCCTTCCCTCCCAGGGACTGGAGCAAAGGAAAGTCTCTCCAGTGCTTGGGAGATGATAGAAGACAGAACATCTATACCTGTCACTGCCTTACTCCTCTGATCTCCACACTGCATTCTCTTTATCGTGAAGTTACAACCCTTTGCTGCCTTTACCTCCACCTCTATGCAAATCGGGGTGCAAAAACCAAGTAAAATAAAGTCTAATAAATATTCCTTTATTAATAAAGATCTAAAAGAAGCAGATTTAGGCAAAACTATGCACAAAGACTAGATGTGGCCCTTGGTGCCACGGTTTAGTTGAGGTTAGGGTTGGACTTGATAATCCTGGAGGTCTCTTCCAACCTAATGATTCTGAATTCCACCAGTCCAGGTTGCTCCAAGCCTTGCCCAACCTGTCCCCTGGACACTTCCAGGAATGGGGCAATTTCTCTGGGCAACCCCACCCTCAGAGGGAAGAATTCCTCCCCCATATTTCATCCAACTCTGGCAGTGAGAAGCCATTCCCTGTGTCCTGTGCCTCCAGCCTTTTGTCCAAGGTCTGATCCCAGCTCTCTTGGAGCCCTTTAGGCACTGGGCCAGGCTCAAGGGTCTTCCTTCTAATCCCCAAATCACACCTACCCTCAACAAGGGTGTTGGTCAAGCCAGTCATGACACTGTTGGTCCGATCCTTCCTTCCATAGGATGCGTTCACCTGATCCATTGAGACCAACAGAGACCCTCCAGGCTTCTTCCTGATTTCAATTTCCGTGGTACCCTGAAAAATTCAGATGATGATTAATACAGGCTTGAGTCTCCTCTCTCCCAGAAATGCAGCACTTAGTCTGCATTTCCATATTGTATCCCTCTATCCTCCCCACCTTCCTGCAATATATAAATGGTCAAACCAAAACTCAAGACCTTTGAGGGAAGAAAGAAATGGGGCAGTGGAAGCCTGGGGTGTTGAGTTTGAGAAGGAAATGGGTACTGAAGCTTGGATTGTTGAGTTAGGGAAGGAAAGAAATGGGCACTGAAGCCTGGGGTGTTTATCATGGATGAGTTAGGGAAGGAAATGGGCACTGAAGCTTGGATTGTTGAGTTTGGGAAGGGAGGAAATGGGCACTGAAGCTTGGATTGTTGAGTTTGGGAAGGAAAGAAATGGGCACTGAAGCCTGGGGTGTTTATCATGGATGAGTTAGGGAAGGAAGGATATGGAGCAGTGGAAGCCTTAGGTTGTTGAGTTTGGGAAGGAATGAAATGGGGCACTGGAAGCTTGAGGTTCACTGTTGAGTATTGGGTATCACTGTTGAGTTTGGGCAGGAAAGAAATGGGCACTGGAAGCTTGGGGTGCTTATCATTGATGAGTTAGGGAAGGAAATGGGCACTGAAGCTTGGATTGTTGAGTTTGGGAAGGAAGGCGATTGGCAGTGGAAGCTTGGGGTTCATTGTTGAGTATTGGGAAGGAAACAGGGCAGGGGAAGCCTGGGGTGTTGAGTTTGAGAAGGAAATGGGCACTGAAGCTTGGATTGTTGAGTTTGGGAAGGAAGAAAATGGGCACCGAAGCCTGGTGTGTTTATCATTGTTGAGTTTGGGAAGGAAGGAAATGGGGGCAGTGGAAGCTTGGATTGTTGAGTTTGGGAAGGAAGGCAATGGGGCACTGGAAGTGTGGGGTGTTTATCATTGATGAGTTTGAGAAGGAAATAGGCACTGGAGCCTGGATTATTGAGTTTGGGAAGGGAGGCAATGGGCACTGAAGCTTGGATTGTTGAGTTTGGGAAGGAAGGCAATGGGCACTGAAGCCTGGGGTGTTTATCAGCACGGACGCCATCGCCGGCGGTCAGACAGACCAACCCATCCTGCCGTGATCCCACTCTGCTTAGAAAGAAGGATGAGGAAGAGGATGATGATGATGAAGAGGAGCATCTGTGCCCTCCCTCCCACCTCCCTCACCAGCTACCTCGGGCAGGATGCGTCCGCCGGGCATGCTGGAGGGCGGCCCTCCGATGAGGGAGACGACGCCGTTGCAGTCCACGGTGCTGTTCCTCTTGACGCTGCGGCGCAGGGTGGGGAAGATGCGCGAGGAGCGGCTGCCCACGCTGTAGCCGCTGTAGCCGCTGTAGCTGCTGCGCCGGTCGCGGCCTCGGATGGGGATGAAGAGCGAGTCCCTCCTGCCCTCGCTCTCCTCCACCGTGCTGTGCTCGTCATCGGCGAACTCGTTCTCCGAGCCCGGGTCGCGGAAACGCCCCTTGTAGCTGAAGATGCTGCTCTTGCTGTTGTGGCGGGAGAGGAAAGGGGAGCCCGGGATGCTGAGGAGAGACTGGGGGGGAGAGGTGGAATGAGGAGGATGGGTTGTTAAAAACCCACCAAGCGCTGCTGGGGGTGGGTTCCCACAACCACGGAATGGTTTGGTTTGGAAGGGACCTTGTATGGTTTTGCTCCCTGTCATTGTGGGGTGGAACCACTGCCTCAAGCTGCTCCAAGCCCTGTCCAGCCTGGCCTTGGGCACCTCCAGGAATGGAGCAGCCACAGCTTGTGGGCCTGAGAGAATTTTAGCCTGCTTAGCAGCTGCTGACATTTTCCTAAGGAAAAGTTTCCTAGGAAAGCTTTTTCTCGAAACGATCTTGGCAAACAACTCTCCTTTCTCAAAACAATCTTTGTCCAGCTGGTGTTTTCTGTTTTTCTAGTTTAACCAATGGCATTAGAGAGGTGTCATTCCTACTCACCAACCATGTTAAATCTGTATGGGAACTACCTTATAAAAGTAGTAAGAATTAAACAATAAAGAGCCGCCTTCTTCTACACTTTTGCCTTCTGAATTAATTGGAGTCTTTTGTGTCCAACAGCCTCTTTGGGCAGCCTGTGCCAGGGCATCCCCATCCTCATAGGGTGGAATTTCTTCCCAGTATCCCATTTGACCCTGTCCTCTGCACTCCAGGTTTTTATAAATGGTCTCTCTCCATCTGTTTCCCTCCCTCTCCAGGCCTGCACAGCCCCCTCACTTGGCTGCACTGTGAGAGCTGCTCACCCCTGGCTGGTTGAGCTGTCTCTGTGGAGGATTTACCTGGTTGGATTCCTCAGGAACAATTCCTGCCAGGGGAAATGTGTGTGAGAGTCATAAAGTTGGGTCTTAAGTGCTCTCCTGACCCAACACAGTTTAGGACAGTGGCCAGATCCCTTGAGGTGCCCACAGGAATCTAAAGCAGAATGTTACCCTGACCTCAAGCAATCACAAACATGAGTGAGGGAACAGAAAACTACCTGGTTCATGATGGAAAATTTCCTTCCCATCCTGTTATCCGGCAGCCTGAACACTTTCCTCCTCATGCCATCCTCTGACTCTGACTTGAACACCTTCTCATTGTCACACTTCTCATCTCCTTCCGACAGCTCCTTGTCCTTCCTCTTCTTCCTCCTATTCCGACGCTCCTTGGCACTCTTGGAACTGAGTTTGGAAATCTCTGAGGAGCTCCTGGACATCCTCCCCCCACCATCATCTTCCACAGCATCTTCAGAGACCGTCCCTGCCGAGGTGACCATGGCAGCAGCCTGAGGAAAGAAAAATAAATCACATCTTTCCACCATTAATGCAATATTTTCTGCCTTAACAAAATGTTTGGCTTAATGCACCTGAGTGAAAGACTTTGGGGTAGGACTGAGATGTTGATTCTCTCCTTGGAAGAAACTTGCAGGCAGAATTTGTTAGAATTTTTATAGTTTACTTTTTATTGTTTACTTCTACAGAATTTTTATAGTTGTGCAGGTGGTAAAATCAACTTCTCTGGCAACCTGGGCCAGGGCCTCACCACCCTTACAGAGAGGAATTTCTTTTTCTTTTTCCTCTCACCTGTGCCTCTTCCTGTTGCTTTTTCAATTGTTCCAACATGGCCTTGAATTCTGCCTCCTTCTGCTCTGCCTCCTCCAGCGTTGCCTGGTTCTGCTCCTCGTAGGCCATGGCCACCACAGCCAAAATCAGATTCACCAGGTAGAAGGAGCCCACAAAGATCACCAGCACAAAGAAGATCATGTAGGTTTTTCCTGCCGCTCGTAAAGTCTGGGAAAAAACAGCAGAAAAGGGATTAGAAAGGAGAAAGGGAAGCAACTTCAGGCTTCCCTGACATGAGATGCACCAGCTGACCCCACGTTTCTTGACCTGAATGTTTCTAAGAAAATCCAGCAGTGCTGAATATTCCACAGCTCAGCATTTCCCCTGCAGAGTGCTGAGACACTGCACACTCCTCAGCCGTGAGCACAAAAGGTGACATCCACCTTCTCCCCTTAAGGGAACATCCAACAGACACAAACTGCAAAGGATTCAGAGGCACAGTGTGAAACCCAATGCTCAGACTCCCTTAAAACAAACCAAAGCAAGGAAAAGCTGCTTCAGCAAGGTCCCCAAAGCACCCTCAGGTCATGAGGAAACTCTCTGCCCTCCAAAGAGCCTGAGCACCCTCTGTGAGCAGAGCTGAACGCCCACAGCCTCCTGCAGCCACTGCTGAGGTTCCTCCCGAATTAATTCACAGCTCAGCTGGACCCACCATCCCTTCTGGACTTCAAGTCCAACACCTGCTGACAGGTAATGTCTCCTTCCTCCTCCTCCTACCCCCCCCAAAAAAAAATCTCACTGTGAAGCTTTATTGCACTCCCTCTTTTTGAGACAAGGAATAAAACAAAGCTTCTCCCATTTCCCTTTCCTGCTTTATCCCCATGCACAACACACCAAAGAGAAGGGTTTACTTACTAATTGATACAAGTTTTCCCAAAAGTCCTGAGTCATAAGGCGAAATAAAGCCAGGAAAGCCCAGCTGAAGGTGTCAAAGCTCGTGTAGCCGTAGTTGGGGTTCCTCCCTGCCTTCATGCACGTGTATCCCTCGGGACATTGGCTGGGGAGGGACAAAAGCCAGGTCAGGGCCCTCCCCATGCTCACTGTCACCCCTCTCCCAACAAAAAGCAGCTCTTTCCACATCAATTAAGGACAGCAGACAAGGAGATTGATTTTGGGGATCTCAGGAAAGCCCTGCTGTCCTACAGAAATCAGATGCTGCAACTTTTCCCTCAAAGCAGAGCTGAAGGTTGTGGTGGAAAACCAACAGCACAGGGCAAATTCCCATTTCTGAGCCTGCAGTCACTCCTCTCTGATGATCCTTAAGATTGGATTCAGAGGGAAATGATGCTGCTGGCAATCATTGGTAGCAAGACAGGGAAATGTCCCTTCCACTGCATCAGCAATGGGTTCAGAATTAGATAAAGAAATTTGAAACCTGGTGAAGTAACACCAGAACCAACAGAAGAAGTGACAGGGAATAATTCCAGATATATTCCAGCTTTAGGCAACATCAGTGACATTTGTTAATGAAGCTCAACACTCACCCTGCATCTGAGCTGTTACCACAGAGCAAAGGGTCGGGGGCACCAGGAATGATGTAAAAATTTGCTGAAGATGAAAAAGAAGAGATTATATCCACACCCATACGGAGTTAGAGGATTTAACAGACTATAACACTATTAAAATCTTCATTTAAAAGCCCCCCCAAAACCACTGTTGAGCAATTTATCAGTAAAAATATTTTTTGGACAAATTATTTAGCTAAAAGAGGACATCCAAACACCCTTCTAAAGGATGAACTCAACTAGGAACATCTCAAAAGGTCAGACCCAAAAAAAAAAACCTTGAAGAACTTGTGCACATGGGGTTTTTACTGTGAAAATCTGATACACCACAGGATGAGCCATGTTGGAACTCCTGAGCAGCAGCCTCGAGCCCAGTCAGGAGGTTTTAGGGAACCTCACTGCAGAAATACCTACACATATTGTTGGTGTATTCCTCCCAGTCAAAGCCCCTGGAGCCATTATCCAGGAAGGTCTCGTTCACATTAATTGGCCAAATCACACACTTGTTCCTTAAATTGCCCATGAACAGCTGGAGCCCAATGAGGGCAAAGACACTGAGACAGAAAACTGTCAGGATCATCACATCTGACAGCTTCTTCACAGACTGGATCAGGGCACCCACGATGGTCTTCAAGCCTGGGGAGAAGGGAACAAGACTAGAAATGACTCCTGTAGAAGGAAAACACACTGAAAATCCAAGTTAATACAGTACCTTAGAATGACTCTACGGTGGGAAAGGTTGTGGCTATAAATGGTGAAGGTTCCTGGGTCAGCTTTTCCAGCCAGTGCAACACTGGGGTGGAGGCAAGGAACGGTCAGAACAAACCAAAATCCCAATATTTTGGGATTTTTTCTCATCCCTGAGAATGCCTGAGGACTGTGGAATGTGGGGAATCACTTCCCCCCCCAGTGGGGGGATTTGCTGCCACAAAACCCCTCATGGGGCACGTTCAGCCAGGCTACAACAACTCACAGAGATCAATAAAACACTTTTAACTCTCCACATCATGGGTTTTTCTCCTGCTCAACTGAACTGTCTCAGCATTTCCCTTCCCTTGCAGGAGCAGAATTTTCCCTTTCACTGATGGTTTTGGTTACAGCCAGGGTAGGGTTTCACCCAGAGCATCACTGCTTTGGGATTTACTGAGGCCACTGGGAAAATTAACAGGCTCAAGACCAAAAGTAAAATATTCCCAGAGAAATCCTACTGGTTCCCCACACCAGTCTGCTCCTTGAGAGGCTGAACTTGTGAGTGGAGAGAACTCAGCATTAATTTTTAGGTGACAGGTCTAAACTAGCTAGAATTTTGGATGCAGAAACAACACCAAAATTAGGCCCCTTTAATCAACCTTTCTGGCGTTAAGTAGGATGATTCTACATGAACGAATAAATTTATAAATTAATAAGTTTATAAATAAGCAGTGAAGGGAGGAAGCAGAAAAAATAAATAATAATAAATCACAGCTGGATTTGGGGCCAGTCAGATCCAAGCTTCCAGCTGAGACCACACAAACATTTTACAACAAATCCTGGACCCCAAACCTTCCTCCTTTCATAAAACCCTTGCAGGACCAACACCAGCAACACAAAAATCCCCACACAAACAGCTGCAGATAAATTCCTTATAAAGGAATTCTGCTTCAAAGTGCCATTTCCTTCCATGACCCAAAACTTTTCATGGATTTTCCCGAGGCAGAGCAGGATTTTTTTTGCTGTTGTGGCAGACACATCACCCCCAGCACCTCTTTGCCATGCTCACCCCACAGCTCTGCTCATGCACCAGCACTTGGGTTCCTGCTTTGGGTGCTGCTCTCCCACAGCTGGGCCAGAAGGAGAAGTTTGGGACCAGGACAAGCCTGGCAGCAGGAGAAATCCCCAAAAAATGAGGGTTTTGGGGGTGGTTTGGGCTATTTTAGAGTGTTTTGGGTCTGTTTTTTGGGGGGTGGTTGGGGAGTTTTCAGCTATTTTAGGGTGTTTTGGGTTTGTTTTTCTGGGTTTTTGGGGAGTTTTGGGCTATTTTAGGGTGTTTGGGGTATGCTGGGATGATTTTTAGGCTATTTTGGGCTGGATTTTTTTAATTTTTGGATATTTGGATGGGTTGGATTTTTTTAGGACATTTTGGGGTTATTTTAGAGTGGGTTTGGGGCATTTAGGGGGGATTTTGGGGTGGTTTTTGGGTCTTTTTTAATGGGTTTTTGGGGTCTGTTTTAATGGGTTTTCAGGTGTTTTGAGCTATTTTAGGGTGTTTTGGGTTTGGTTTTTTTAGATTTTAATACTCAGTGTATTCTAAAAATCACCTTTTTCCTTCTGAAATGATAGTGGTAAAACCCATAAAGAGCACTTTATGCTTTCATATTAAATAACCCAAAAGGCCAATTATTCAGGTGCTTTACATTCCTCCTGCTGTCACAAAATGGAGGGGGGCCAAGATTTGTGCTGCAGGAACACACCTGGACAATCCTCCCCCAAAAATGGATACAAAACCCCACAATTTTACCATTTCTGGTATGTTCAGTGTCCCCAGCACCCAAACAGGATCCCCTTTGGCTGTGTGTGGCAAATCACCCCTTTTATTCAATCCAAACAGGCAGCAAATCATCCCTCTAATAAAAATCACGTTAAAAATGTGCTGAACTTAGCAGGGCTCAGCCCCAACCCCTGCCATTAGAAATAAAACTCCTTAAATTTTGATTTGTGTGGAGAGAATGATCCAAAACTGAGCTGCTCTGCTCCCTTCCAGGGGAACACAAGGCATGCTGTCACACTAACCAGCTCCTTCAAAGCTGCATCATCTCCACTTTGCTGCAATTAAGAAAAGGCAAAACACAGGCAGAAATGGTTTTCTGGTCTCCTCTGAGCAAGGCAGATACTCTCTGGAGCAAGCTGAGAGAATGACAACTGCCCCTCAACCACCACAACCACTGCTGACAGCAATTACCAAAGGTCTTCTGCTCTTAAATATCACCAAACATGAAGGAAAAGGCTCAGTAGGAACATCACTCCAGCATGTTCTCACTGGGTGCAAGGAAAGCAGGTGCCACGTAGGAGCATCATCACCATCATCATCATCATCATCATCATCATGCACAACAGGCAGGTACAGCTGATGGGATTGGCAGTCTGGGATGGGACAAATGTGCCCTACAAAATCCACAGGCTGGTCCCTGGCAGCCAGAGAAAGCAGAACCAGCACTCCAGTATCAGGGAATGCATGAGGGAAAAAAAAATACCACCACAAAGGAACTGGGACCAAAAGTGGTCCACAGCAAGCTGAAAAAGCAGAAGCAGCACTCAGGGAATGCATGAGAGGAAAAAAAACCACAAAAGAACTGAGACTAAAACTCATCAAGGAGTTATTTTGAAATAGGTTGAGCATCTGGGAACCAAAAAGCTGGAGATGCCTGAGTGCCTCTAAGAGCTGAGCCTTGAGCTTGACCTCAGAATTAGGGGCACTTTTGAGAAACCACGTGCATGAAGCTTTTCTGTACAAGAATTCAGGATCAGGAAGTGTTCCTGATCAGGGCTGTGATTTAAACTGGTCCAGTGGAAGTGGAACAAGATGAACTTTAAGGTCCCTTCCTACCCAAACCAGACTGGAATTCTGTGATTCTCAGTCCACAATGTCTCCATGGTGGCTCATAATAAAGGAAGGGCCACTGCTGACCCTGTGACACCCGGCTGAGTTACAGGTCCAGAAGCAGCTTTGGGAAGAGTGGTCCTGACAAATCCAGCTCTGGGGTGGCACAGGAAATGGGCAAAAAGGTTTTAATCTTGGTTGGGTTTTGCTCTGCTGCTTTACAAAGTTATTCCTAAAACAACTCCAAAAACACTGATAATAACAAGGCGAGTCCCTGAGCCAGAAACTGTTCAGCCTGAGGAGGAGCCTGATCCTTTTCATCTGGAATTAAACTTTCAAGCCTGACTTTAGTTTCAGTATGAAACGTGCACACAAAGGGACAGAAAAGTACAAACTAACAGTTTGCTCATCCCATAATTTGATGGCCCAGGAGCCTTGATTTCAAACTGCTCTGTTACACAGACTGCAAATCCCATCCAAAAAATCCCATCCAGTGCCATTTCTGAGGAGTGAGCAGTGCAGGAGGGGAGGGGAAATACAGAGAGGAGCCACACACAAGCCCAGCCTTTAATGCTGAATGGTTCTCACCTGGAATTACAGAGATAGTTTTCAAAGCTCGGAGAACTCTGAAAGTTCTCAATGCTGAGACATTCCCAAGGTCCACAAACTCTGTGACATATCTGCAATGAGGGAGGTCACACACAAAAAACACCATGACAATACACACACCAAAATAAAACACCAACTACAGACAAAAGCAATACATCACTCACAGGGGCCTGTACCCGACAGCTAAACACCAAGCGGGGCCGCCTTACCTGGAATTACAGAAATAGTTTTCAAAGCTCTCAGAACCCTGAAAGTGCGCAGAGCTGAAACATTGCCTAGGTTTACAAACTCTGTTATATACCTGCAGAATTAAACCAGAGTTAATGGCACCGTTGGGGTCACCCCCCTTTGCACAAATCGTCTGCTTGTAGGAAGCAGCTTGTGATTTAAAACTGGCATTGAAGAGAGAGAGAGAGAGAGGGAGGGAGACAAAGTTGCAGAGAAAAAAATGTGGTTTAAGTCTCTCTGCTCCTCAAGCAGCTTGCCCAGGTACCTGGTTGGGTACCCATCTTCACCTGGAACCATGGAATGTCCTGAGTTGGAAAAGACCCACAAGAATCATCCAGTTCAACCCCTGGCCCTGCACAGACACCCCAAAAATCCCACCCTGGGAGTGGTGTCCAAACACTCCTGGAGCTCTGGCAGCCTCAGGGCTGTGCCCATTCCCTGGGGAGCCTGGGCAGTGCATTATCCCCCTTGGGAGAACCTTTCCCTGATTTCCCTCCCAACCCTCCCCTGACACAGCTCCAGCCATTCCCTGTGTCCTGTCCCTGTCCCAGGGAGCAGAGATCAGAGCTGCCCCTCGGGATGAAGCTGCAGCCCCCAAGGAGTCTCCCCTCAGTCTGTTCTCCAGCTGAACAGACCCAGAGCCCTCAGCCACTCCTCCAGAGCCTCCCTCATCCCCTTGTCCCTGCTCTGGACCCTCTCCAACAGCTTCAGATCTTTTTTGATACCGTGGTGCCCCAAACTTCCAACAGTCCTACAGAGAACTTGAAATTTTTCCATCTCTACAGAAAAAGGCGATTGTAAAAGTGCCAAATATTTGAGGAGACTTGGTGACACCACCCTGAGCAACCTGGGACAGTGGGAAGTGTCCCTGCCCACGGCAGGGGCTGGAACTGGATGAGCTTTGAGGTCCTTCCCAATCCAAACCAATCCATGATTCCGTGACTGCACCATCACCTCAGATCAGGGGGATCAGGTATATTCGCCTCACTTCGTGTTTTTAAGAAAACATAATCATCTTCTGCTTTGATTAACATCCTTCAATTTAATTAGCATCCTTCATTTTAATTAGCATCCTCCATTTTTAATCCTTTATGCTTCAATGTCTGCTTGTGAGCCACAGGAAGGTTTGATTCTCTTTTTTTTTTGGGATAAACCCAAGATACTCAAGGGAGAAGAGGCAAAGTAACAGGGTTCTATTTTACCCCAGCTCAGAGAATATTTCCTCTGTGTTGCCTGGGGAGAAACTTGGTATGAAAAAACAAAGAAATGCTCAACATTCAAGGTTTTTCCTGGTGCAGAAAGAGCCTCAAGGGCTTCAAAAAACACTCAGACCCTCTCAGTGTGTTTTAAATAATGCCCTTGACACAAAAAAGGATTGTACCAGAGCAAAGCCTGGCCTCTGGAAAGGAGAGAGTTCCAGACACCAGAGAGGGATTTAGGACATTCCTTGCAGACCAATGCCCTGGGCCCTTTAAAGTTGGTGGGATGATATTTGGCAATTTCTGGAGAAATTTAGGAATTGCCATTTCCCAGGTGGGATTTGGTCTGTGTGCACCCACACTGGGTGCTCACACTGGGCACAGCAGATCCCTGACTGCTCTGAAATAAAACTCAAGTGTTGGGGAGCTGCTGGTTATTGGCTTTTCATGGACAATGTTCAACTCTTTGCAAATAATTTAAATAAACAATTAAAATGTAGGAAAAAACTCAGCAAGCTCAACAAACTTGGGTGCAGGATCCAGCAAAATATAATAAAGTGTTTTACTTCAATTCAAGTGCTCTGAACCCTTGGAAATGAAGTTCCTGAGCTTTCCTCTGTGATCTCTGTTCCATCAGACCTTGGTGAATTTAGGAGCCCAACCATGCCACGCAAAATACCCCAAAAATGAGTGTAAAAGGGCAAAAAATATTTCCTCCACCAGCAACTGGGAGTGCCAGTGACAAAGACCAGGTTTCCATCAGCAGAACTAAGTCTGAGCCAGGCTCAGCTCAGGACAATAGGGGAAAAAATCAGGAATTTGGGGTGTGTCTCCTGACGTGACTCAGACATGCCCATGATCCTCAGTGTCAGCCCAATCCAGCACAAGAGAAAAGAAAGAGGAAGGAAAAATCAATCAAATCTCCTTTCTGACACTGCAGCTCCATGGGAAATGGGTTAATAACCACTGCTAATTAACAGCTTATTAATGGGTTAATCACAGCCCAACCTCTAGTCACAGCCCAAGGGGGAAGGAGTGGCAGAGACTGGAATTTAAAGATTTTGGTTCCTGTGCTGATCTGCCCCTCTGGTGCATGAACCACCTCAAATCTTCTATTAATCAAGGCAATTCTCAGAAAATCCTATTTTTGTGCAGCAGCAGCAGCTCCACTAACTCTGTGCTGTTGCAGTTTAGGGCTGAAATCCCATCGGCCTAAAGCTTTCCTTGGAAAAATCAGGGTGAAGGGGTTGATTTAAATTTTCCTTGATTTTCTTTTTTCCTTCCAAACCCAGCTCAGGCCTGGTACCCTCCCCTGCACACAAACCCCTGGAAGAAGCACAACTTACGCCATCATGATGACGCTGAAATCCAGCCAGTTCCAGGGATCCCTCAGGAAGGTGAACCCATCTATACAGAAACCTCTGGCAATGATTTTCACGAGTGATTCGAAGGTATAAATGCCGGTGAATGTGTACCTGGGGTGAAAAAAAAAAAAGTGAATTGCAACGATTTCAGTTGAAATAAAAAGCTCCAAAAAATAAGATGCTCATGAAAAAAAAACCCAAAAAAACCCCAAAAAACTTGGCGTTTTGAGAGGTTCAAACATGAGGTTTAAATGGTATTTAAAGGTGTTTAAATGCAACAGTTTGTACTTACTCCACATTCTTTGACCATTCTGGAGGGTTACTAAAAGTCATGAATACACAGTTGGTCAAAATAGTGCACATAATGATCATGCTAAATACTGTGGGACAAAGTCAAGGAGCAAAGGGACACACGGTGACATTTTACATCCCCTTAAAGTCCCCAAAGGTCACTGAGTGAAGGAAAATTCAACCATTTCCTGGCTGTCCTCTGTGGGTTACTGATAAGGGCTGAGATGCTTCCAGTAGTTATGGGGAAAAGGATTATTTATATTTTTTATATTTTGTGTTACATACAATACCTATATGCTGTATACACTGTATTGTATACAATATTTATATATTTTAATATACTGTTTATATAGTTTAATGCATAATATATATTATATATACTAATATATATAATATTAGTAATATATAACATGATATATTATATATTATCTAATAATATATATTATACATTTTATATAATATATACAATTTGTATATCTAATATAGTGTATTATATTATATATTATATAAAATACAATAATAAATATTATACATTTAAATAATGTATGTAATTTATATATTTTAATATACTGTATTATGTATAATATATATAATACAACAATATATATTACAATAATATGTAATATACATTATATATTATATATATGACATATCTTGAGATACTGTATTATATATACTATTTATGTACTACAAGACATATCATATACTATATAACATACATGACTACATAAACAGCATTTTCTGTCACCATTCAATAAATTTTCTGGGTTTTATAAACTTAATATACTTTTAGAATTAATTTTATATAAATCAACGTTACATTCTCTGCTATGTCTCGGCAACTCAATTCAGAGGCCTAAATGAAAACGTGTCCCCAAATCTTTCCATTCAGTAACACCAAAACATCTTGTCTGTTGTCACAGCCCAGGGAAAGCAGTGCTGAAATCAGGATTTCACTTGGAGAAAAATCACAGGGACCTTTCCAAACATCTCTGCTCCCTCTGTGGGTTTGGGATCTGGTGTTTGAAGTGACTGATCTGGGCAGCTCAATCTCCAAATCAGAAGTCTGAGTGTATTTTAACTATTGAATTAATACCAGAGTGGTGAAATCCAGCTCTTTGACTGCCCAAATTATTCCAGGAGACTCAAAGAGATCAAGACCCAAGAGCCTTGAGCAGCACCTGGGGCTCAGCCTGACAGAATTCCATCCCTCAGCACACCCAGGGAGAGGAAAGGCCACGAGAAATAACACAGAGCCAAAGAAAATATTCCCAAGCCAACTCTAAAAAGATGGAAAAGCTTTTCCTCCATCCCAGATACAGGAAGGGAAATTACAGAAGCCTCTAAACCATGTGGATGCGTTTCCATTTCAGAGGCATTTTCTAAAAATAAATAAATAAACAGGGTGGAGCAGCTCAGTCAATAAAATACATTATTTTTTCTCCTAACAACACCATCAGATGATGCTTCCAAAGCTCCCTGAGCCCTGCAATGGGACATTTTGGAGGAGCTTTGCCATTAGGAGAAGTTTTAGAGATGCCAAAAGAGCAAGAAATTATTCAGTGTCTGACTACAGACAAAGTAGCTGTGGCTTGTTCTCTAGCTAATATTTCTATGTATTTCTAGATAATATTTCAGTATTTATTTCATTTATTATATGAATTTAATATTATATTATTGTATCTTAGTATATTATTGTGTTAATTTATTATATTAATTCAATTTAACCATTTCAGCAGCTCTTAAAGGCTTCACATGAAGCACAACCTCCAGTCACATCTGTTCCTAAACTCATCCACGTGTGTGCACTGAGGGAAGAACAGGGAAAATAAAGGAGAATTTCCCTTCATTGGATGTCGCTAAAAAACTGCTTTTTCATCCAGTAAAAACCTGGATTTTGTGCATTTCCCACATCTCCAGGGACAGGACTGACATTCGTATTTGTGAACTGAGCAAAAGACAACAGGTAAGAGATTTTCAACGAAAAGAAATTCAAGAGAATGCACAAAGGCAAAGGTAACTCAGTAATAAAAAGGATATGAATGTATCAAAATTTTAATAGCTATTCTTCTAAACAGATTAAAAGGACTTAAAATGTACAAGGCAGGTGTGGCACTAAATCGGAAGAGTGTTTTCCCTCTGTTTAGTACTACAAAGGTCTGCAGAGAAAAAAAGAAAGAGAGAGAAAGAGAGAGAGAGTTAATGCAGGAAAATCATAGCAGGAATTGTACAAAGTAGACAAACAACTTCCAGGGTAAAAAATAGCATTTTCTGTTGCATTTTTTAAAAAATAATCTCCTTTATGAAGCTCCTTTTAGGGTAAAACACACCTGGACATCACAGGCATCACCCACCAGGACACACTGGATAATTCTACTCCAAACATATATTATTTATATCCTACATAACATATTATACACTATATAACATATATGACTACATAAATAGCATTTTATGTCACCATTCAATAAATTTTCTGGCTTTTATAAACTTAATATACTTTTAAAATTAGTTTTATATAAATCAATGTTACACGTTCTGCTACGAAACCTCGGCCAGGGCAGAAGCCAAATCTCCCACCCAAGCCCTTCTTTCCTGTTCCCCTGATTCCTTTTTGAAGGATGAGAACTCCCAAATGCCTCAGGAGCAGATTTGGCAGCTGAGCCCACCCAGAGCCTCCTCCCCAAACAACCACAACTGTGGGAAATGGATTTACAGAGAATTCTCTAAGCCTGGCTGAAGGCTCAAATGGTTTTTTACATCTCCATGCCAACTTTGAGATAAAATATGCTGACTTAGAAAGGCCATGGGACAGGACAGGCATTGTTGAGAGAGAAACTGAACTGGAAACAAGTTTCAAATGATGGCCTTGCAAATAGAGCAGATATTCTGGAGAAATAGAACTATAAAAGATGTATTGTAGTAGGACTCACGAGGGGTAATTTTAGATTATTAATTTTAAGGCTTTAGCAGCATTGTGTGGCAAAAGCTGATGGGCCAAAAAATGTTTATAATGGATTGGAATTAGGAAATAATTTGGCTTCTGATTGTAATGGCGCGAACTGTAACACCTGCACCGTCTCACCCTTCACATGAGACTGAAAATGGAATAAAATCTTTTATATCACCTCTCGGGAGCCCCATCTCTGGGTAAAAAAAAAGGGATAATCCAACACACAACAAATCCTGCTGTTACAAACACCTGGAAAAACAGGCTGACAGGATGAAAATGAGGTGGCAGTGTCCCCCAGGCCAGCAGACACAGGTCACCCCCCACCCCAGCACAGCCCTGGGTCTCTCTGCTTTTCCCTGCAGAGGTGCTTCAGACGTGAGCTCCATTTCTTTATTAAGAACCTGTGGAATTCTGCTGCTCCACCTCCCTGCAGAGAGCACGTGGAGCACCAGCAGTGATGCCTTAAGTTTTAGTTTTCAGGTTTTTCAGATTCTGTGCTGCCTTAGGTGTGTTTTTCATGGTTTTCAGGT
>JBBMKD010000090.1:7571001-7587260 GCA_037834095.1 Argya squamiceps | reverse complement strand
AGTGATGCCTTAAGTTTTAGTTTTCAGGTTTTTCAGATTCTGTGCTGCCTTAGGTGTGTTTTTCATGGTTTTCAGGTTCTGTGCAGTTCTGAGCTCACATTCAGTGTCACTCAGCTCTTCACAGAGCAGGGAGACAAAACAAATCCTTTTCCTGCTGGACACCAACGACAACTGGTACAACTTTCAGGCCCAAAAGCACAAATAACAGTGGACTGAAGAAAGAAAATAAGGAGGATGAGACCTCACAACCTGAAGCTGTAATTGGACAATTAAACCCCAATATTCAAATGGACCAAAACTTATAAAAGTGTGAGACCTTGTGACCAGCTGTCTATTTTGTGCCCATTTTGGGTCCATTTTGTGCCCATTTTGGGTCCACCTTGGGTGCAGCCCTGGCCAGGCTCTTGTCCTGCCCAAGGTGGATCCTTTAAGGCCTTTTAATAAATCTCTACTTTATTCTCAGCTCTGTCCAGTCTCTGTTCCAGCTCAGCCTTCCCAAGGCATCAGGAGCATCACTGGGTCTGTGGGTGCTTCACACCAGCCCACCCAAAGCATCCACAGAGGGGGAAAAAAAAGCAATTTGTGTGCACTGAGAAGTCAAAAACCCTTCCCTGGCACCATTTATCCCATTTTTATCCTCTCCAGGATGGCCCCAAAGCTCAGCACTCCTGTCTCCAGCCCCCAGCTGGCACAGCCCCGAGCTCAGAGCCCAACCCAAGGGAATCCACCAGGGCTCTCTGCCAGCACAGGCTTCCCCAGGAGACTCACTCTTAGGAAATTTGTCATTTCCATCCTTGTCAATGGATTTGAGCTCGTTTGGCTAAACTGGACCATCAGGCAGTAAATTATTTGCAAAAGAAAATCAAAATCAGATTGTGGTTCGGCACCGGGAGGGGAAGGTTCGTTAGCAGAACCACTAATGCATCCCCAGCAAAAGCACTTTAAAGACAACCCTGGACAGCTCTTAAATTGCAGCATCAAGAATTAATGACCAGATCACCTTGGCATGGGCAAACCTTCTAAAAGGCCCCAAGTCTCGCAGAACTGCCATTACAGAGTGCTCAGGGGACACCCAGTTCTAGGAATCAGCTCTCCCCCCATTCCCTGACACCACAAACTTCCCAGGACTTGCATCCCCTTCCTTTTTAAATCTCTTTTTGCTCTGGAGCATGACACTCATCCCACCAGGATTCTCACAAGCTTCTGCTGTGTCCCCAGCTCAGCAGGGATCTCCCAACTCTCCCACAGCCTTTTGAGCAATGAAACCCCCAGTGGGACAAGGTGAGCTGGAAGAAGACAGGAATTTCCCGAAGTTTCACTGTGCCTCCATTTCCCATGGAAAAAAAAACCTCATGTAGGAGCCTGTGGGTCATTCAGCCAAAATCAGCAAGCCAGGAGTAAAATCATCCTTCCTCTAGAGACACAGGAACTTCACAACTTCCACTTGTGTGGTTTCATGGAGGTGGAACAATCCAAAAGTCAGAGCTAGCTAAACTCAGCTGGGGTGGGTGGGAACAGCCCCACTCAGGGGTGGGAGCCTTTTGTCCTGGCACAAGGATCACATGGAATTTTACCCACTTTATCCACTTCCAGCAGCTCTTTCACAAGGACTGACTCAGGAATTTGGCTCTGCCTGCTGTAATGTCACAGAATCCTTGAGGCTGAAAAAGGCCTCCAAAACCATCGAGTGCAACTTGTGAGCAACCACCCAGCCCAGAGCACTGAGTGCCACGTCCAGTCATTCCTTGGACATCTCCAGGGATGGGGAGTCCAAACCTCCCTGGGCAGCCCCTTCCAATGGGGCTTTCCATGAAGAAATCCAAGCTTTCATCCCATTGCCTACCAAACATCAACTCCATGCTCTCCTTGCTTAGTCCCTCACCTGTTTTATGACTGTACCTAAGGCAGTTCCTTGTTTTCTCTCCGTGCTCTGCCCAGATTTCTCCTTAGACCACAAAACTTGTTGAATTATTCCTGCCTGTAAAGCCCATCACCCCTGGGCCTTTCAGCACAACCCTCACACCAATCAGGTGTCACAATTCCAGTCTGCTCATCGATTACGGCTCTTCCGAGATCCACCACTCCCCTGTGGATCCCACAAAATCCCCAGCAAACCTCCACTTGGTCTCATCAATAGAAAGAAAAGCCCAAAAGCCAAGAAGTGTTTGGCAATTTAAACCCTCTCTGAGTTTTCTGTTCTGCTGCTGACATATGAAAACTTCATTTCAAAATGGCTGCAAGCGCTTAAAACATTTTCTGGATCTGGGCCAAGAACATCCTTAAGAGCTTTTAAGATGTGCTGAAGCAAAGCTCAAAACTCAGAGGAAGGGGATACCTGGAAAAAGGTATTTTGCAGTCATTTTAAGAGATGGCTGTGTCTGGTTGGACTTCCCAAAGCCTCCTTTTGTTGTTAGAACTCTGAAAAAACTCCACCAGTTTTAGTTTCCATCAAGTCATCAGGACCCACCAAAACCTTAGAAATAGGTTTCATAAAAAGAAATAAGGTCCCAAAAGATAAAGAGGTTTGGAAATAGGTTTCATAAAAAGAAGGAAGGTCCCAAAAGATAAATTCTCTAAATCAATCTGCAAAACGATGCTTGGGAGAGCAACAGAAGCGACTGAGGGATGGCAAGAATCATTCCAGCTCCAGGAAGATTTAAAACATTCCTGCTTCCTGCAGGTTTTCCACTGAGCAGTTCTGTAATGGCTGAGGAGTGAGGGGGAGTGGGCAGGAGATTTTTTCAGAAGAAAACAGCTTTAGGAACAGCCTCAGAACATATGGGAGCACATTCCTGCAGCAGTGACACGATGACGGCCCTGGCGCTCCATGCTGGAGCAGGGGAGAGCCATGACTTCCTGCTGACACCCTGAGAGAGGCACTGGAAAATCAATTTACAGCAAACTCGGGCACCCTGTGGGCTCAAGGATTACAGCCACAATCAGTCCTGGGGAGAAGGGGCTGAGGTGCTGGATGTGCCCCAGGAACCCCCCGAGCCTGGGCTGAGCCCCCAGCCCCGCTCAGCTGAGACCCCACCTGCAGAGCTGCCTTCAGGCTGGAGAAGAGAAGCTTTGGGTGATTTAATTGTGGCCTTCCAGTGCCTGAAGGAGCTGCAGGAAAGGTGGAGAGACACCTGGAGTGTCAGGAAAAGGGGCAATGGATTCAAACTGCCAGAGGGCAGGGCTGGATGGGATACTGGGAAGGAATTCCTCCCTGGGAGGGTGGGGAGGTGCCCAGAGGAGCTGAGGCTGCTCCTGGAAGCATCCAAGGCCAGGTTGGATGGGGCTTGGAACACCCTGGGACAGTCCCTGTCCCTGGCAGGCGGTGGCACTGGATGGGCTTTAAGGTCCCTTCCAATGCAAACCATTCTGGGATTCTTTACCTTATACAAGAGACAATTTCTTTTATCAAAATTCCATTTATCACACCCCCAGCACAGGGAGGATGTGGAGCTGCTGGAGAGAGTCCTGATTTTTAAGTTTTAACAACCTCACAATCTGCCTGTGCAAGGAAATCCACTCTGCCTTGGGGCCAGAAACAATTCTCCACCCTTTCCCCCACCACGAGTGGGCTGCAGTTATTTAGGAGATGGCAGCAGAGATTCCACACTTGGCATTCCCTGCTCCCAGCTCTGCATTGCTGGATCCACAGCACCTACAGCCACACACAGCCAACAGCTCCATCACACTCTGCCTCCCCTCCAACACCTGGAGATGACTGCCAGGGAATCCAATTCCTTTCTCCACTCTTTCCCTTTCACACTCACTTTTCCTGCTCCTTTGAAGCCAACTGGAGAGGCAGAGTGGAAGAAAAAAAACCACCCTTAAGCACTCAAGCCCTGGAAAAGGCAATGAGACTCTGGAAATAAGAATAAAAAGCTGATTTTTGAGATGGTTCTGACTCTTTCCCTCCGTTTTGGTGACTTCACTGAAATGCAAACCCAGGAATGGTGTCGTGACCTTGCAGAGTCACCAGCTCTCCCTGCAGACACCACAGGCACATCCCAGAGCCAGACGTGCCTCCTGCAGCTGGGCCCTCACATCCCTGTGATTTTCCTGGGCCAAGGTGACACTCTGGACCCACAGGGCTCGTTTCCAAAGCTGCCATGTGACTTGACAAAGCTGCAAGTCACTCCCTTGGCACAAAGGCTCCAGAGAAATTCCTCAGGTGCTTCTCTGGCAGCTGTGGGTGACCTCAAACGTCCCACCCCACCTCAGATCTCACGTGTGTGTGTGCACATTCTTCCTTTTCCCACTGAAATCCATCCACCTAAACTCAGCTACAGCCTCACAGAATATCCAGGGACTTTCTGCTGCCTCATAACTTTGCACCTTCTGTAGCACAGATGGAATTCCTGCCCAGGATAAAGGAAGGAAAAGGGCCACAACCTGGCAAACATCACGTTCAGAGGGAAAGAACAGGGTGAGGAGTGGTTTAGTAGGAGGTCCACAAATGGACCAGAAGGAAAGAGAGGGTGTAGAAGATGGAAGAACATCCCAAATGGAAATCCTGATAAAGCTTTAAGAATGAAAGAGGGAGATGGTCCTGATGTCTTGTTTAATAAACACTGAAGGATTTAAGGCCATGAGGCTGCTCTGCTCCCATTGCTGGGGCTGCTCACACAGGGGGTTTTCCTGAATTTTGTTTGCACAAATGAACAAGGAAGTTTCTGTACCTGCCTTTTGGATATGTCGATGGAAATATTTGGGGTTTCCATAATGAAAATGGGCAACTATTGCTCCTACCTTGTGCTTCAGGCCAGGAGCTGGAAGGCCATTACAAGTTGTAAAAGATGAAAAAATTCTTTCTGGTCCTTACACAGAGACAAAAAGGAGCTCCCAAAGCTGCTACCTGTGAGCAAAGGGATTCCAGATTCTCCTCAGAGTCATGACTTACCCCTCACTTCAAGAGACACTGAGGGGCCAGAATGTGGACCAGAGCTGGGAACAAGTCAAACTTAATCCTGGAAGTCTTTTCCAACTTCAAGGATCCTGGAATTCTGTCACTCCCATTTTGCAAGATGAAAGTGAGCAGAGAAAAGAGCAGCACCTTGGACAAACCCACTGCGGGGGTAAGGACCCAGGACTTGTGATTACTCCCCGTGCCACAGTTCTGTTTCCAGGTCACACTGTTTTCTCCTTTAAATATCAGTTTACAGGCGCTGGGAGGTTCAGCTGCTCTGTTAAAATGCAGTTTCAGTTTCCTTAGACAAACCAAGATCACCCTGTCCTCCTGCAGGGAAAAGAAGCAGCTGATTTGTCCCTGTGTGCACGCTGCAAAAGCACAGACCTGTGATGCAAAGCTTTTTGGAGAGGGGAGGGAAGGAAAAAAAAAAAAATCTTGGAAAACTTCCCGTGATTCAAGCAGATTCCTGATGATTCAGAGAAGGGCCTTTTTTAATGGCCTTAAAAAAATAAAAAATTCTTTGTGGAAAGTCACTGACTGTTGGAAGCAGCAAGGAGCACCTAAGGCACAGCCTTAGTGGATGCAGGGTTTGTGGGGAGAGCTCCAGCACCTGGCTGAATTATAAATTCAAGGTTTCATTTTAGAATTGTGGGTCCTTCTAGCATTTTGTAGACTCCTTGTGGCCCAGGAGAGGCTTTCATCTCACCTGCTGCTTCTTCCCCTTATGTAGCTCACTCTGCACCAGTGAGGAGCCACTAAAAGGAGTTTCTTTCTGCTTTTCCTTCTGCCTGGTATAGACGTGGTTATTTGGGGAAGGCAGCAGCAGGAAGGTCAGCAAGGCTGGGGGGGGTTTGCCTCCCATCTTCCAGAACCTTCCCTGCAGCTCAGCCCGCCAAGGATTCCCACCAGGCACTTCCAGAGATGTGACAGATGCCTTCAGAGAGGGGAATGCAGCTCATTCCTTCCTCTAAAAATGAAAGGTTTATTAATAGCCTTGTGTTGGGAGGCAAATGTGGAGATGGATGAGGCAGGAGGGGTAACGGGGTTCCCTGGGCCTCCTGCTTGTGCTGGAATTTTGAGATACACGGAGCTCTGCCCTCTGCCCTTTCAGAATTGCCACCCATTTCAGCAAAAAAACCCCCATCAATCAGTCCAATTCTCCCACCTGACAGCACCACAGGACACAAAGAGGCTTCAAAAGTGTCCCAGGGGGATCACAGATTTCCTGACAGCTCTGTGGTGGGTGCTAAGGGTCAAGAGACCTTGTGAGGGTGGGGAGGGCCTGGCACAGGGTGCCCAGAGGAGCTGGGGCTGTCCCTGGATCCCTGAAGTGCCCAAGGCCAGGCTGGACAGGGCTTGGAGCAACTTGGGACAGTGGAAAGTGTCCCTGCCCATGACAGAGGTGGCACTGGATGAGCTTTGAGATCCCCCCCAAACCTTCCTGTAATTCCATGCCCTGCTCTCACCAGAACTAGATTGGTTTAATAAAGAGAAAATATTGAATAAATAAGAAGTATTCCTGAGGGTAACTAAGCTGCCTTCTTCCCACAGCAGCTCGTGGTCGTGCATCTCCTGAAGGGTCACATCAGCTGGGCACCATGAGGCAACACAGATCCCCAAACTTCACAGCCCTGCTCTGAGTCAGGACCTGCACCCAGCACTCTCCACACAAGAAACAATCACTAAATTAATCACTATGAATGCAATAAAGGGTCAGCCACACTCATCACTCTCCAAATTCAGCTGATTTCGTGTGAGCAATGCCCTGATAGTCACAGAGTCACTTCTGAGCACGGCACAAATGTCTGTCCCAACAAAAACTCATCAGGCCTGGGTTACCCATGGCAGGGATTTCACATGCAGCCCATTGTGCCTGAGTCCTGAACAGCCACATCACAGCTCCTGTCACCCACACAGCTCAATCTGCAGCTCCCCCAGAGGCACAGCTGAGCCTCAGTGGCGATGGTGGCTGCCTCAATTAGACTTGTATCAAAGAAAGCAATAAAATTAAACACTACAGAACCTCGGTGGTAGCCTTCTAAAGAAATCAGTGACCATGCTCCACACTCCATCACCAGTGGATTCCTCCCCTTCATCCCCAGCAGAGTTTGCCAACTGCTCCCCTCACGACACCATTTCAAACACCTCAGCACCCACAAATGCCTCCTGCCACACCACCTTAGCTCCAGACAAATAAAAATTCAGATGAAAGTGAATTAATTAGTCTCCATTTTTGCCATGATTCTGTGTCCCAGTGCTTCATCACAATCAGCTTCAGACTGAATTCCACGTAAGTGATGAAATACACACTGAAACCCTTGCTGTTACCCCTCAATTAAATTCTTCTTATTGCCCTGATGGTTAAAATTGGCACATTAGCACAACTTGAACTATTTTTACTTTCCAGAGCTTGTCAGGAGAACAAGCCATCCTTAAAGACTGATCATATCATCTCCATTAAACCTCACAGAAAAATATTTAAGAAAACCAACCAACCAAACCAGCCCCATCCAAGACTCCCTTCCTTCACCTTCTGTTTAAACCATACCCAAACCTGTCATTTCCCGAGGCAAAAAGGTGCTTTTTTAGCGACTCCTTTCTGGCAGACTCACTTTCTGGGTCATATAATAAGGGTCAAAGTCCTCCAGTGGCACAGCAACCAGCCCTTTAGGGATGTCCCCGTAGATGAAAGGCAAATTCTTCCCCGCCTCAAGGTCACTGTTTGGTTTTGGTTTGCTGTCTTCATCGTCATCTCGGTGGCTGCTGTCCTGCTTGGAACGTTGTTTCTTCTTCAGCTCGGCGATGTGTTTCTCGATGTTGGCCAGAGACTCCGGAGTGAAGGGTTTAAAACTCTCAGGGCCCGGTGGTGCGAGCAGCCGCGCTGCCATCTTTTCATCCTGCAGCAGCTTTCCTTAGCGATGCTGCACCCCCGGGCAGGTCAAAGCTCTGAGGGGAGCAAACACAGGCACAAGGTCAGAAAACACAGGGGCAGCACACTGCTCCTCAAATTCTCAGAGTTCTCAGGAGAGCAAACACAAGTACAAGGTCAGGAAACACAAGGGAAGACTCCTGCTCCTCAAATTATCAAATCCTCAAAGTTCTGAGGGGAGCAAACACAGGTACAAGGCCAGAAACCACACAGGGAGCACCCTGCTCCTCAAATCCTCAAAGTTCTGTGGGGAACAAACACAGGCATAAGGTGAGAAACCACACAGGGAGAACCCTGCTCCTCAAATTATCAAATCCTCGAAGATCTGAGGGGAGTAAACATAGGCATAAGGTCAGAAAACACAGGGGGAGACCCTTGCTCCTCAAATCCTCAAAGTTCTGAGGGGAGCAAACACAAGTACAAGGTCAGGAACCACATGGGAGCACCCTGCTCCTCAAATTATGAAGTCCTCAAATGTCTGAGGGGGAGTGAACACAGGCACAAGGTCAGGAATCACAGGGGTAGCACGCTGCTCCTCAAATTCTCAGAGTTCTGAGGGGAGCAAACACAGGCATAAGGTGAAAAACGACACGTGGAGCACCCTGCTCCTCAAACCCTCAAAGTTCTGAGAGGAGCAAACACAGGCATAAGGTCAGAAACCACACAGGGAGCACCCTGCTCCTCAAATTATCAAATCCTCGAAGTTCTGAGGGGAGTAAACACAGGCATAAGGTCAGCATCCCTACTCCTCAAATCCTCAAAGTTCTGAGGGGAGCAAACACAAGTACAAGGTCAGAAACCACATGGGGAGACCCCTGCTCCTCAAATCCTCAAAGCTTTGAGGGGGAGCAAACACAGGCATAAGGTCAGAAACCACACAGGGAGCACCCTGCTCCTCAAATCCTCATAGTTCTGTGGGGAACAAACACAGGCATAAGGTCAGCATCCCTACTCCTCAAATCCTCAAATTTCTGAGGGGAGCAAACACAGGTACAAGGCCAGAAACCACACGGGAGCACCCTGCTCCTCAAATTATCAAATCCTCGAAGATCTGAGGGGGAGTGAACACAGGCATAAGGTGAGAAACCACACAGGGAGCAGCACCCTACTCCTCAAATTATCAAATCCTTGAAGATCTGAGGGGACCAAACACAGGCATAAGGTCAGAAACCACAAGGGAAGACCCCTGCTCCTCAAATCCTCATCGTTCTGAGGGGAGGACAAGCTCCCAGGGTTTGCCCCATCCTTGCACGGAGCCCCTTGAGCTCCTCCAGCCCCTGGCAGGAGCAGCAGAGCTGTGAGGAAGTTCTTTCCCCCGAATGCAGCCGCCCACAAACGCTCTGCAGCTCTGGCTCCTCGTGCCAGGCTCTGGCTCCAGAACCAGCAGCAGGAAGAATACGTTGCATTTCTGAGCTGCTGGTACCTCATCAGGCTGTTCCCACTCCGGGAGGAGGCCAAGGGAGGAGAGGGATGACAGAAACCCTGCACTGATGCAACAGCACTGCAGTGCTGCAGGCTGGAAGAGAACCCAGCCTTACACGGTGCTTGGGGAGGGACCCAAACACCAAAGCCAAGAGGAAAGGCACAAAAAAACCATGAGGAAATGGCACAGAATGAATCTCAAAGCTTGAGGGATAAGGTCCCTCAAGCAAGGAAAAATATAACCAGTAAGGTCAGATCTTTTAAGGCAACACAAACGCAGCATCCAAATAAATATTAAAGATCTGGAGCAAAGAATGACTTTCAGATTCCTTGGAAGTTATGACACGGGGCTGAATTGTTAAAATTCAGCTATTTCAGCACGAGGCCAAGCACCCACAGCCTGCCCAGGCCATGAGGACTGTGCTGAACTCACGTGGGAGGAGTTCAGGGAAGCCCCAAAACAGAGAACCACAACCCTCTGGAGAGCACTGGGTTTCAGGAATAAACACCCAATAAATAACTGAGTCCTTGGTAAAGAATACCTGGAGATGCCAGCCCTCAACAAAGCATTTCCAAAGCTGGAACACCCACTGCAAAATATTCTGAAGGATCTCAGGCTATCCCTCAGAACTGCTGTGACACAACCTTTTACATCCTTCCAATCCACACAGAAATCTGAAGCTGCACCACACACACACAGAGGGTTTAAATGCTGTTTCCAGCTCAGGTTTTATTTGGAGATCCAAAAAAACCTGGAGTACAGATCTCCCTCCTTATGTAATTCCAGAGCACAGCAGGGCCAGGATTCTCCTCCTGTAAACCTGACTGGGTATTTCTAGAGTAATAATAGTAAAGACTAAAAAAAAGATGGCAAGAAGGGGAGAGAAGAGCCAGTGTCTTGGTCATATTATCTCTGAGACATCACCAAATGGCCTGCTGATATTAAGGAAAATTAATTTATTCTATTCTTGCAGCATTTGCATGCATTTAATTACCAAATTTCCCACACACTGTGAAACTATAGAGCAGCATTGGGGATGTGGTCTAATTGAATGGCACAGATAAATATGTAAGGCCTGAATTTAGAAACCAAAGTAGCTCAGGGACACAGCATAAAAAATAGGGGAAAAAAAAATGAAGGCATGAAGGAATCTGTGCAAAATTACACAACCCACAACTGGAGGCACTGACTCAGCTGACTGGCCACTTCAAGGAAAAAACACAACCAAACCCACCAAACCCACACCATTCCCCAAATCTGGTTCACAGCTGCACATGGCAGCAATTTCTCCACATTTTGGAATTACTTACAGGGCTGTTTCTTGTGCACTGTCAACACATAACAGTGACCTGAGGGTCTCACTCCTTGGGATATTCTTGCCTGACCTGATTTTATTTGTTTTCCCAATAAATTAAATTTAAAAATATTATTATATTATTTTATTACATTAAGGTAATGGACAAAGTTAAGATGTGTGGCTCCACCTCATTTTTATCAAGGAAAATCTTCCCCAGCTGGTCTGGTATGGCATTGCCTGGCAAAGCTTCTTAAAAAACCTCACAAATGTTATTTTCCAACCAGGAATGGCCCTGCTGGGATTGACATGGACATACCCCAGGATTTATTCCAGCCCTTCCCACATTAAGTTTTCCAACCTGTGACAAGAGAAACGTTCTGGAAATTGTGACAACAGGCTCAGCCTCCAGGTGAGCTGGGGAAGAGGGTGACAGGGTCAGGGATCCATGGATATCTGCACTGGGAGCCAGGAAATTCATCCTGAGAACTTGGATTTGGGTGCACACACAACACACACACACACATTGTTCAAATGCCAAAGATTTTCCACCAGAAACTGCTGCACTGAGGTGCCCAGTTGCTAAGACTTAATTATTTTTTCTAAATGTTCCCAGCAGTCCATTTACTGGTACATTATGAAATATTCCAATAAATTATTCAAGCTGATCGTCCAAATAAATTAAAAAACACTTTTGAGGCAATTTCCGTGCTTTAATACACTTCTTCCTTTATTAATTACCAAGAGTCAGCCATTCAGAGTGTGCCTTTGAGACAGAGAGAGAGAGAGAGGGACCTTCTGTGTGAATTTTTATATAACCCACATGGACACACGTGCCTCTTGATTCAGGATTGAGGCAGGAAGGAAAACGGGGTGTAGATGAACAGCACCCTGAAATCCTGCTGCAGGAGAGCCTTAAAAAGCTTCAAACAAAGCCAAAATATCCATCCATGGGGAAATCCACAGCTGGAATCCCCACCTGCAGTGAATCCTGTGTCTAGAACAGAATTTTATCCATGAAAAGGGTCAGTGTTGTGACCAGGAGCAATGAAGAAGGACCTTTCCTTTAGGAAAGCTTCCATGGCATGTTTGATGCTATAAAGTGGATGAAAAAGGAAATATTTCCACTCCCAAGGAGAATTTATTGCTTGGTGCTGGGTGATTTCCCACCCTGTGTAAAGCCTTGTGGAAGTTCCCAGGTGCTTGGCTCAAGGTGGGAGCTCAAGGGCAGACCTGGGACAGGGCAGGGAAGTGCTCAGGGTCTTCAAATGGCCAAGCAAGACCTGAACTTGGACAGAAACACCTCTAAAGGTAAAAAAAAATGAACAGAAATGTACAGAGGAAAGAGAAGAAGCAACCAAGAGCAACAGAAAAATATTACAATCATTGAATGGTTGAATGGTTTGGGTTTGAAAGGACCTTAAAGTTTTTTCTGTTCCACCTCCTGCCCTGGGCAGGGGCACCTTTTACCACCCCAGGTTGCTCCAAGCCCTGTCCAGCCTGGCCTTGAAGGCTTGGCCACACAGAAAATGTTATTATTTAACAACATTTTAATGAAGACCAACTAAAGACCAATTCCTGCAGGGTCCTCACTCCCACCCAGTAGCTGTGTGGCTTCAGTAACATCCCTCAGCAAGTCACAAGAACCAGAACTAGTTAATCCCAATTAATTAATTAATCCCCAGTTCCCTATTCTGTCCTTACTCAAGGCAAACTTATGTTTATCTCCAAACTCACCCAGAACTTGGAGGTTCACAAACTAAACAACCTCAAGTGCTTCAATTTCCCCCTTTTAAATTCCAACTTCTGAACAAAGAACTGTTCAGAACAGCTTTTGTGCAAGAGTTCAGCCAAATTTAATTCCTTGTTTGGTTCATTCAGCCCGTCCATGACCCATAAAACAGGAGTCAGGGAATGGTTATTTTACACTGTAATTTGAGGGGAATTAAATTCTTGTTGTGGAGCACTCAGTGGTTTGAGTACAGAGGGGACAAATATGAAAGGGGGGAGAATAAAGTGCTGTGTTAAAAATTTCTGACGTGTGCTGGAACACAACCCAGGTTTCCCTGTGGAGGGACATTTCCTTCCCTCCTAATCACCCCCTGAGCATCTGATGAGACAAACATCTCCCTTTGCTAATGTCAGGTATTCCTGGCTGTCTTTACATCACCATCCTGCGACTGATTTCACTCAACAGACAAGGAAAAAGTTCCTCTCCCACTGGAATGGCCACATTTGTCATCCAACCTCATGTTCCCAGAGCATTTTCCCACCTGGGGGACAGAGATCTCACACTGAGGAGCAGCTGAGGAGAAAATCTCCCATTTCTCACTCTCCACAACTCACTGCTCCCTTCCCCAGCAATGAAGGGTTTATTTCCACAACTTTAAGGCCACCTGTACAGTTATTCCTGTAACTTTAATATCACTACCTGGACAATTCAGCAGCGTTATGAAGTATTCAACAAACAATTCCTCCCTAAATCACCTCTCAGCAGGTGAGATTATAAACTCCTCATGCTTTCCAGCTGGGGCAGAAGTACAAGAAGCATGGAATGGGACTTTTAGAGGGTAGAAAGATCTCTGGATTTTGAAATCTGTTTCAGGCAGGAGCAAAGTCCCAGCTTTGCCACAACCCAGGCTCCACTGGCTGGAGTCTGGTGGGGTTCAGAAATGCTTGGACTGTCCCTCTTGTGCCTCATTGTCCTTCCTTTCTTTCTCCTCAAAATCTCCCATCTACTGGAGTGCCCCATTAGCCAGGAGTAACAGTTACAGGGCAAGGCCCAGGGAAGGGAAGGCAGAAGTTGCTCTAAATCTGGAGCAGCATTTCAAGACAGAATCCCACAATCACTGAGGTTGGAAAAGCCCTCCAAGCTCAGCAAGTCCAACCTGTCACTGATCCCCACCTTGTCACCCAGCTCAGAGCACTGAGTGCCACCTCCAGGACTCCACCAGCCTCTGGACAGCCACTTCCAACGCCTGGCCAGTCTTTGTGTGAAGAAACCCCCCCTGAAAAGGAGAGTTTTGCCTAAGGCAGAAGAATATGTGAAGTGTTAAAAGCCAGTCTGGAACCTGAGCTAATGTCAGGGAGGTTTTGTAATACACTCCTGCAGCAGGAAGCCACTTCTTCCCTACTTGTATTCTCCATCTCTGCACAGAAGATGAGATCAGGAGGCACAAGAGGGACAGTCCCAGCACTCCTGAACCCCACCAGACTCCAGCCAAGGGTCCCACAATGACCAGCTCTCCACCATCACCAACGTGAGCCATCACACGCCTTTCCTCTCTGTGCTTCCTGAAATTACTCCCCATGTGCTTGCTCCCAACTGGTTTTGCTGTTTCAGTGCTCCTGCTCTAACCCAGCCCATTGCTCTGAACTCGACAATAAATTATTGATCCCAGTGTATCTGTCGATGTCAATGGAGCTGCAGCTGCTCTGGGGGAAGGCGATCGATGCTGAGGAGCCACCGTGTGACAGCAGGAGCCGCACGGCCCCGGGGCCAGCTCCACTCAGCCACTCAAAACCAGCAACTCCCCATCGAGATGGAAACCCAGACTGGGTCATTTTAAATGAAAAACACACTCAGGCAGCCCCACCAGCAAGCACAGACACGGCAACAAACAGGAGGAAGATGATACTGTGATTTATGTTCTGAAGCTACTTCATTTCCATTCAATGCTGACTTTGTTTCTGCTTTATTTAACAGAATGAAGGCACAGCCATGCTCCATTTCCTGAGGCACGTGATCATTCACCCTCCTGCCTATTAGAAACCTCCTCCCACCAAAGAGCCACAGGATTGTACTTGTTCCACTCAGCAGGACAGTATCTATACCGTGATCTACATCTAAGCCATACATACAAGCTTATATAACTCTTTAAATTATCTGTGATGGGTCCAGGTCCTCCACCCTGGGTGAGGAAACACTGCAGAACCACCTAAACGCGTTAAAATGACCAAAAAACCCTTTGGTCACATTGTTAGTTTTATATAAATCACCAAAGTGAAGAACAGGGACTTCCTAAACACATAAAGGATGGAAAAGCTGAGCACTGGAGCCGTGGGAGGCCTTAGGATGGACCCACCAGGGAAATGTCCCAATGGAGTGCAGGGGCTTGTTACTCCTAAAGGCACCAACTCCCCAAGCCTAGGGCTGGTTAGAGACCCTAAACAGCTTCACCAAATTCATGTGACAGCACCTGGCCCTGAAGAATGGTGATGATGGACCCGAGGGGACAGTAACGGGCACGGGGAGTGTCCCATGGGCCCCTCCAGCCTCACCCACACTTTCTGCCCCAGGGCACCCGCTGGAGGGACCCACCCCAGAGCTTCCCAAAACCTCCATCACCCCCACAGGAAAACCAGGACCACTCCCAGGCCCCTTCCATCCAAACCGGGACTGCCCAGGAAAACCACCACGGTCACGCTTTCCTCCCTTTGGGCACCTAAAGACACCGAGAGAGGGGCAGGGACCCCGCGCCCCCTCCCCGTTCCGCACAATTAAAGCTTCCCGGTGTGACAAGAGGACGTCCCGGTCACGGCAGGCGGTGCGGGTGGAATGCTGCAGTGTGCCGGGGTTTACCCATCCACACACACACACACAGAGCTCAAACACAGCCCGGAGCCGCCAAACCCGCCCCACCTGCGCGGCCCCTCGGGGGGCTCCCGCTGCGACACGGCACGGAGGGGACGAGAATCATCCTCCCACTGCTGGGATCGCCCTCCAAAACTCAGCTCCGGGGCCCGAGGGTCCGCATCCAGCTGCTGCCCCTTGCACACACACTCCCCCCTTGCCAAGACTTTCCGACTTCACCCCGGCTCATCCGCAGCCGCTGCCGTGGAGCATCTCCCGGTGTCCCCACCCCCACATCAGCTGGGCATCAGTTTGCACCAGAACGCAGGGGGAGGGGAGGAAGACACCCAGATTTTTTAATAGAAAAACCTCGTGAATGTGCAATTCCCTCCCAGCAGGAAGGGGAAAAAATAATATCAACCAAATCTGCCCTCACCATCCCCCCCAAAAAAATCTGTGGCGGAAGGAAAGAGGGAAGGAAGAGCCACAAGCACGATGCTGACCCAACATCTGGGTCAGCTGGAACACCAAGGCTGCCCCAAGCATCCCCCTGCCCGCCTCCCCCCACCAAAAAAAAACCCCTCCTGTCCTCCAAAATCCCCTCTCCCCGGGCAGAGGAAGCTCTGCATGCCGAGAGGTGGGAGCAGGGGGTGATGGAGGGATGGAGCAGCGCTGCAGCGAGGGCCGAGGGGGAAGGGACACCGAGGAGAACTCGGGCTCTCCCTTCCTACACTGCAAAAGAGCACGGCCCCGAATCTGGGGCGTGGGAGAAGGGTCCCGTGGGCCCCCCAGGTTGTGGGGTGGAGGAGGGATGCAGGCACGGATGCAGGGAGGGATGCAGGAATAGACAGAAGGATGGGGACCCAAACGGGGCTCCAGGTCGAGGTTGGGCGCAGAGAGCTGTTGCCCCTTCCCAGACCGAGCTCTCCGGCCGGGGGATGCTGATCCCGGGCCCGGCACCGTCTTCCCCCCCACTCCCCGCAGGGCCGGGGGCCTCGGGCTGCAGCGGACGGACCCTCCCCGGCCTGGGCAGCGGCTGCCGGAGCCCCGCGGGCAGTGCCGGGTGGGCACGGAACCGGCCCCCCGACCCCCTTCCCGGGATGCGGGGAGAGCGGGCATCCACCGATGGGATGCTTG
>JBBMKD010000090.1:7551197-7561350 GCA_037834095.1 Argya squamiceps | reverse complement strand
CCAGGGGCAGCCACAGCTTCTCTGGGCACCCTGTGCCAGGGCCTGCCCACCCTCACAGGGAGGAATTCCTTCCCAATGTCTCCTCTAACCCTGCCCTCTGGCAGTTTAAAGCCATTGTCCCCTGTCCTGGCACTCCAGGCCCATTTAGATGGTCTCTCTCCATCCTTCCTCCAGCTCCTTCATTCACTGGAAGGCCACAGTTAAGTCAACTGGAAGCTTTTTCCCTCAAAGGTGAACAATCCAAATTCTCCCAGCCTTTCCTCACAGCAGATCTGCTCCTTCCCTCTAAACAACTTGGTGGTCTCATCTCCTACAGGTCCATGTCTTTCTTGCACTGTGGTGATGCTGTAGATTTAAAAATCCAAACCCAAACCAACTCAAACCCCAAAACCCACCAGCAGCAGCAACAAAAAAGATCCACCAAAACCCCCAAACATCCAACCAAACAAAAACCCCCGAGACAACAGGAAAGAAAAATAAAAAGACCAACCAATAAACCCAAAAGCTGAGTTTTGCCCTCTAAGGAGCCCCGTTGTGTTTTGCAGAGTGTCAGCAGCAGCTGCCGCTGGCCCGGACCGTGGCGTCCTGGATCGTGGGGGGCCACGAGGCCCCGGAGGGCGCGTGGCCGTGGATGGTGAGCCTGCAGGTGCTGCGGGGCGGCGTGCACTTCGTGCACCTGTGCGGAGGGGTGCTGCTGGGCCGGAGAGCCGTGCTGACCGCCGGCCACTGCGTGGACGGCAGGACGTACGTACTGACCACGGCTGGCCGGTGCCGGGGCTGAACAGTGCTGGGGCTGAACATGCCAGGGCTGAACATGCCAGGGTTGACCAGTGCCAGGGCTGAACATGCCACGGCTGACCAGTGCAGGGGCTGACCCCTGGGCACCACGGCTGAACATGCCGGGGCTGACCAGTGCTGGGGCTGACCAGTGCAGGGGCTGAACAGTGCCGGGGCTGACCAGTGCAGGGGCTGAACAGTGCCGGGGCTGACCAGTGCAGGGGCTGAACATGCCAGGGCTGACCAGTGCCAGGGCTGACCAGTGCAGGGGCTGACCCCTGGGCACCATGGCTGAACCCCCTGGGTGGGGGGAATGAGGGCCAAAAGGGCACCCTGAGTTGTGGCTGACCAGTACCTGGGCTGACCAGTGCTGGGGTTGACCCCTGGGCACCACAGCTGAACCCCCTGGGCAGGGGGAAGGAGGCCAAGGACACCTGGGTTGTGGCACAGGGTGGCCAAAGGAGCAGAGAAGCGATTGTCCCCCTGTGCTGGTCACTGTGAGGCCACTCCAGAGCTGTGTCCAGTTCTGGGCCTGTCACTGTAAGACATGAAAGAAAGATGAAAGGCTCCATATAATTTAGAAGGCAAAGAGCATAGAAAAAAGGCTTTTATAGTCTAATTCTTACTACTTTTTATAAGGTGTTCCAATACAGACTTAACATGATTGGTGAATAGGTACAACACCTCTCTAATCCTATTGGTTAAACCAGAAAAACAGCAAAACACCACCTGGACAAAGGTTGTTTTGAGAAAGGATAGTTTTTTGCCAAGCTTGTTTTGAGAAGAAACTTTCTTGAGAAATTTTTCCTTGGGAAAAAGGTAACAGCTGCTAGCAGGCTAAAATCTCTCAGACCCAGAAATACCAGGCCCACAGCTGGGCACAGCTCACAGGGACACACAGCATGGACATTCCCAGAGAAGCTGTGGGTGCCCCTGGATCCCTGAAGTGTCCAAAGCCAGGTTGGATGGGGTTTGGAGCACCCTGGGATGGTGGAAAGTGTCCCTGTCCATGGCAGGGGTGGGATGAGATGAGCTTTAAGGTGCCTCTAATCCAACCCACTCCTGAATTCCATGAAAACAAACTTTTAAAACCTGTGAATTCTCTCTAGGGATCCGTGTGCCTGGCGAGCCGTCATGGGCGTGCACAACCTCCGAAAGCACAGCCCACACACAGCAAGGAGGAGGATCAGGAGGATCATGGTGCACTCACAGTTCAGGAGGCAAACCTTTGAGAACGACGTGGCCGTGTTCGAGCTGAAGTCGGCCGTGCGTTACAGCCTCTACATCCAGCCCATGTGCCTGCCCCCCGCTGCCCTGCTGCAGCCCCTGGAGAACAGCTCTGACTGCTACATCAGCGGCTGGGGACGCACTGCTGAGAAGGGTAACGGGCTCTGGGCACTGCTGGGCACGTCCTCGCCACACACCAGGGGGGTAACACCCAATCCAGCTCCCCAAATTTATAAATTCACTTTGCCTTTCCTGATCTTTTAAGGGGGAATGGGGCCAAACTGAAAGAGTGCAGGTTTAGATTAGATATTGGTAAGAAATTCCTTTCTGTGAGGGTGGCACAGATTGCCCAGTGCAGCTGTGGCTGTTCCATCCTTGGAAGTGTCCAAGGTCAGGTTGGACAGGGCTTGGAGTAAACTGGGATAGTGGAAGGTGTCCCTGCCCATGGCAGGGGGTGGAACTGGATGATTTTTAAGGTTCCTCCCAAACCATTCCATGGTTCTAACTGGATTTGCTCAGGTTATGGTCTCCTCACACATCATTTAACTCTGCAGTGAGGATCTGCTTTCAGGAGTTTTCCATCACATGCAGCTGTAACCACAGGAATACATTTCCCAGCCTTTCTTCCAAGTATAACATGAAAAAAAGGAAAATAAACTCAGCCAATTTCAGATTCATGGTGCAGGTCAATGTGGGCTGCTGGAAACAGCTATTTTTATTGAAAAGCAACAATTCTGATGCCACATGTTGTGAACTGACGGGTTCCCATGGGATTTATGAATGACTACACCCCTCCAATTCTTTCTTTACTCCCACTGGGCACAAATTCAATGCCAGTTAGTGTCATGTGTGGGAGTTTGGGGGTCAGCTGGGATTGTATGAGCCTGTTTGATAAGTCACCTCTGCCATTTTGAGCAAGGCAGGTGCGTTATCACTGATGCTTCTTCTGAGGAAGAATTGCAAAATCTACATCAAACCCAAGCCTTCAAACCTTTAACCCACTTCACTTCCAATCCATTGGGAACAGGCAGGGCCTGTGTCATATCCATGTCTAAACACGTCCAGGAACACACCTAGGCTGGCAAAACGAAAAAAAACCCCACAGTAAAAACAGCTACAACACCCCAGCACATTTCACCTTTCTAAATTCTGTCTCCATTCAAGGTAAACCCTCACCTGTGCTAAAACAAGCCCATGTGGGAATCCTCCCTCCAAGCCTGTGCAACAGCTCCCAGGGGTACGCGGGGCTGATGAACAGCAAAGCGCTCTGCGCCGGCGCCTGGGCCGGAGGCACTGACACCTGCCAGGTGAGAAGGGAGGTGCTGCCCCACCTGCCTCGCTGGAACTGCCAAGCCAGAGGCTCAGCAGCATCATTAATTATGATTTGTAGCATAATTAATTAAAGCAGCAGAAAATAGTAACTGGATAACGTGTCAAACGCAAAGGAAGCATTGTAAAAGGGTGGGACGGTGATGGCAAAGCAAAAACGTACACAAAGAATTTGGTGATATTGGAAAGAGGACAGGAATAGGTGAACAAAGAGGAAAGGTAAAGAATGGAACATATTTATGCTACAAAGGTGTCAGTAAATGATATATAAGACAAAACTTTGGACACTGTACCATGCAGTGTGTGTGAAGCACACGTGTGTCTCACCTGTTCTTATGCTGGAGAGCAGCACTGGACACAGTAAGGCTCAGGGATGTGGTTCAGGGATAGGGTTTTAGGAAGTGGCTCAGGGACGTGGCATGATTTTAGTTTAAATTCTGAGCAGTCACCACCTCTTTCTCGGAAGAGCCAGTTCTCAGGTCCAAAGCACTGGCAGAAGCTGCAGCACCAGCTGGGACACAGAGACATTTCTAATTACACCCCATAATGTATTCCTAAGTGCTTTGTCTGATACACTTCCTGCTTCTCTCAGCAGTTTTCCCTGAGCAGGTGACACAGCCAAGACACAGGATGTGTTCCTTAGTGAGTCTCTTGGAGCTTCCACACTGTGTGGACAAATTCCCCAATTAAGTGAGGAGTGAAGGTTTAGGTTTAGGCGTGAAAAGATACAGAGAGAAAACAACAGAACCTGAGTTAAAAGACACTGAAGCAGTGCAGGCCTGGGGCTCTGGTCAGTGCAGTGTCTTGACCAGAATCAGGAGGAATTTCTCCATTGGAAAGGGTGGTCAGGAGCTGCCCAGGGAGGTTTGGAGTCCCCATCCCTGGAGGTGACCAAGGAACAAATGGATGTGACACTCAGCACTCTGGTCTGGGTGACAAGACGGGCATCAAGGACAAGGGAGAGGTTGGATGGGGAGACAAGGCAGAGGTTGGACTTGATGGTCTTGGAGGGCCTTTCCACCCTCAGGGATGCTGATTTTGTGTCTTTCAGCAACACCAGATTTACCTTGAGTTCTCCACGTGCTACTGCCCACGTTTTACTGTCGTTGTGACTGTCCGGTTAACCGGAGCTGCCTAAAATAAACCTAAAAAATAGCCTGATTACTGCCTGAATTGTTTCCTGGAAAGAAAACCCTGACATGGAACTGGTTTTTGTGGTGTTCGTTTGTAGGGCGACAGCGGGGGCCCCTTGGTGTGTTACCACCCTGACACTGACCAGTACTACCTGATTGGCATCGCCAGCTTTGGGGTGGGCTGCGGCCGCCCCAGGTACCCCGGGATCTACGTGCGCCTGTCCCAGTACAGACAGTGGATAAAAGCCAAACTTCTGTTGATTAACAAGACTTGGAACCCCGTGAGCACCACACTCACCATCCTCCTGACTCTGGTACACACAGTGCTCATGCAGGCTTTGTAGAGGGGCAGCAAACCATCGTGTGTTGTCCTCGTGGAGGTCTGTCCTGCCTGGGAAAAAGCTTGGGAAAAAAAAACCAGCTCCCTCCTGACTCACAATAAATCCAAGAGCCAAAGGATGTGCACTTACTTTTTAGGAGTCCTGTTTGCCATTGTATTTTTTTGTTTCCTGCCTCTGATATTCCACACTGACAGGAGAGGAAACAGTAACAGCCTCGGTGCTAATAAGGAAAATTAATATAGAAATGTTATCAACTGGAAACATTTTCTTCTCACCTTATTTCTGTGCTTTTCCAGCCATCAGAAGGTTAAATACACTCAGTGATGCCACCAGGGTTTGGGGATGGCAGATGCTCCCCCTGCTGGGTAAAAACCAGCAGAGCACACTAAGGTTCTAATTAACTATTTAATTAACCGAGCCTTAACTGTGGCTCAGCTCATTGAAAACCAAGAAGGTAAAAAAACCCTGCAGGAAGGTAAAAGCTGTTCAGCAATCGTGATTTTTAGCACTGGCAGGTGTATACAAGTGCCATTTCATCCACTAAAACTGACTTATTATTTATTCTGGCTGTCGTAAGACCCCATCCCACACAGGTATTCACACCTGGTCACCACCACTACAGCTCTGATTTCATTAAAAATAAATAGGGACCATCAGAATTAGAATATTTTAGCGACTTTATTTACCAAGATCAAAATTTGCAACCATTAATTGTTTCAACAAATATTTACATTTCATGGAAAGCACGGACTGTTTGGAACCAACCAGCAGAACAGCATCAGCTGCTTCATCTCTTACCCTCAGGGATGAGATTTTACTCTTCAAAATCGAGATTTTAAAGTAAATCCAAACTAAGAACTTCATGACCAGTGCTTAAAGAGCGAACTTGTGTTACTGTTTAATATTCCCATGATGAAAAATCAGCTGTTCTTTCCAACACACTATTTTTAAGAGTATAAAAATTGACTCCTGGTGTGTCTGGCAGGACAGGTGCTTCCCTTGCTGGATACAAGAAGAATTGGCCACCAGGTTTTTACAGTCTTAACACTTGATAGGTTTTTGTTTATTATTGTTCCATATTACAAAAGAAAACAAAAAAAAAGAGAACACAGTGAGGATCAGCTACCACAGAGCTCCCAAAGCAGTTCAGAACTGCAGGTCCAACCCTCTCCCACATGCCAGGTGACACACAGCTGAGGAAAGGTCCAGTTCTCTGAGGTGCATGTTCCAGGCACATTCCAGGCTGTTCCAT
This sequence comes from Argya squamiceps, assembly GCA_037834095.1. Taxonomy (NCBI): domain Eukaryota; kingdom Metazoa; phylum Chordata; class Aves; order Passeriformes; family Leiothrichidae; genus Argya; species Argya squamiceps. The sequence goes on along the minus strand of JBBMKD010000090.1, from coordinate 7,555,291 downwards.
TTCCTGAAATTCCACCAAAGAAACAGGAAACACCAACACCTCTCCAGGAGCAGTTCCCTCAGTTTAGGACTTTCCCAGCTTTAATTCTGATGTGGCACCAAGCTTTTTTGTCTGACATGATGGCAAGCAGGAGTCACACTCCAACCTGGCTAAAGGAAATGCACTGGGACTCGTGCCCACAACAATCAGAGACTTGGGAACCTCAGGGAAAAAAAATAATCCTTTTCTAGCCCACTAACCAGGAGATTGTGGAATGCAGATTCCTCAATGGCAAAGAGCTCTGCTTGCTACAAGTCCATTAAATTCCCAAAGGAGTAAAATCAAAAAATACTGACTGACCATGGGAAAAGCATTGCACATCCAGGGAGGGAGCACAGCTTGGAATTCCATCCAGGTCTGAGCTGGCACCACACACACGGAGCTCCAACGCCTTGGAACAGCACAGCCCACAGTGCAATTCCCACTGACAGAACTGGAAGCAGGATTCAATCCCAGCTGTGGAAATGGTTTATTACTCCTGCAAGAAGCACTGCAGGCACCTACAGCACCTGCCCAAGGCCACCAGGGTCACGTCCTGCCCAGGGCTGTGTCCTCACCACTGCCAAGTCCTGCCCACCAGGCCCACAGCCAGACAGCCCTGGGCATCTCCAAGGATGGAGATTGCCCAGGTCAAGGAGTCCTGATCATGTCAAACTTTTGGTTTTTTACCTGAAACAAATGAAAATTGTACAAACTGGACTCTCTGACACAATGAGATCTAATGTGCAGATATTGTCAACTCTGGGGAGTAAAAAGCCCTAATTTCTTTTTTTTTTTCTCTTTTTTCCCCCCAAATAACTCTTTAGGATCCTTTTTTTTCTGCAAGTTGCCTACAGACATACAAAATTAATTCAAGTATCTCCTACACCAAAGAGGATCTCATTTGACTTTGTACTATCCATAAAAATATATCCTTGAAAATCTGGTTCACAAAATATTTCATTTGGTTACTAAAATGAAAGATATAAACTGTCAAAATACGTATAGAAACTCAATTTCAGGTTTTGTAAAGATCACAATTTAGCTACAAAATATACCAACCATCTCCCTGTTTGCAATATAATATTTGCTTACAAAGACACTGTTACTTTGCAAAATAGCTCCTACCTTACAAAATTAGGCTGGAAATTGTTATTTTGCACTACTTCCAGCAATAAACCAGAGATTAGAACCTCATAACCCTTTGGTATAGATCTTCCATTTTTTACTACATAATTTTTCTTCTATTTGGTTTCATGTTCCAAAGCTCAGGAGAATCCCCAGCCAGGACAAGCACTGAGTGTTTAATTGTAGATATGATCAGCACACAATTTAATTTTCAGTGACTGATGTTTGTCATGCCCAGAACTAAGAACAAACTCTTGTGAAATCAAAAACTTTCAGAAGTTTAATCTCAGAAATTCTTCAGGACTTTTGTCACCAGTCCTTGTCCCTCACAATGTGCTTTAGGATCATTGATGTGTTGAATTCTCTAAGAAAATCAACACAATTTTCTGTGCCTCAGACATTTCCAGGACCAGGCCTCTTGCTGCCTTCTGCAGATCCTTCCCCAATCTGATAAACACAGCAAACATGGAAAAAAATCATCCCAACTTTTTAAATTGTCATCTGAGAAAAAGTAAAAACATAATTTATACCTCGAGCAAAGTATCAGCTTTTTTTTTTATCATCTGCACCTGTAAATACCAACTTACAGGTTAAAATAAAAATATTTACAGACAAGTAACTGAAGGAAAAAGGCTTGAAAAAGAGTAAGAAATCAAAACATACACTGGTTATAAACGTTACTAATAATGTCAGCTATGGCAAGGATTCTGTTTCATCCATGTTTTCTTTGTAACCAAATTTTGCCTCCCTTATTAGAGGTATTCCTAGGAATTTTCAAAGAAACTCTCATCACCTGCCTTGCCACACGTGACTGTCCTTCTGCTGTAGCTGCAATCTTGAATTTATCAGTTTCCAGTTGTGCCAGCAGGAATTTTGGTGAGGTTTTCTTGTTTCCTGTTTGTATTTCGTCACCAACATGTAAAGAAAATCTATAGAGTCTTTGAGCTGTGAAATCTAGGTAGAAAAGTTTCATTTTTGACCTTTCATCTAGTTTAAAAAATTCAGTATAAAAAAAAAATTCTCCTCTGATATTTCACCAGTCCCCAGAGGTTTTTACCTTCTCTTCTTACACACTTTTATGACAGTAAAGATCTTTCAAAGTTTTTAGCTCTTCAATTAGAGTTTTGTTCTGATTTTCCAGGACTGCCACTCGATTTTCCAAACATTTCACATATTCCTTCTTCTTCCTACGGCATTCCCGGGCAGCTTCTCTGCAACAGAGGAGCAGAATTCTCCATTTTAGGTGTGAGATCTATTTTCTGAATGTCACAATGCTGACCAATATGAGAGAACTGCAGTGAGGAACAAAACCAAGCCAAAACTGCCCGAGGAGAGCAGGAAATTCAGCAGGATCTGGTAACACACACGGCAGCCAATCTGCAGGGGAAACCCAGTTTTGGTTTCTCCACACTGTGAGACTCAAGGGAGCATGTCTGGGTCACAATTTCTCATGTTTGGGTCAAAATCTCCTTTGGAAAGAGGCCAAGGGCACCTGGGCTGTACCAGCCATGGTGTGGCACAGGACCAGGGCAGGGATTGACCCCCTGTGCTGGACACTGCTGGACCCCTCCAGTTCTGGACCCTCACTGCAAGTGAAATATGGATGGGCTGGAGCATATCCAGAGCTGGGAATGGAGCTAGGGAAGGGGTTGGAGCACCAGGAGAAGGGTCTGGAGAACTCCTGAGAGAGCTGGAGGGGCTCAGCCTGGAGAAAGGGCGGCTCAGGGGGCCCTTCTGGCTCTGCACAACTCCCTGACACGAGGGCCAGCCAGGGGCAGGCTCTGTTCCCAGGGAACAAGGACAGGACAAGAGGAAATGGCCTCAGGCTGTGCCAGAGGAGGTTCAGGTTGGACATCAGGAGGAATTTGTCCATGGAAAGGGTGGTCAGGGATTGGAAGGGGCTGCCCAGGGCGGAGGTGGAGTCCCCATCCCTGGAGGTGTCACTCAGTGCTCTGGTGGAGATCTGTCACAGGCTGGACTTTCTGATCCTGGAAATCTTTTCCAGCCTCAATGATCTCAGCACATTAAACTCACCAAGCCCAGCGGGGGAGTGCACTCACATACCTGTTCTTCATCAGCCTGATCTCCCTTTTCAGCTGGGGATCATCTGTCTTGCTGCTCTGCGACGTCAGAGTGACGGGGGACGTCATCACCACGGTCTGGGGCAGGGAGGAGGTGGTGGGCGTGGTGCGGATCTGGTACGTCTGCATGTCCCCAGAGGCAGCTGGGGACACAAACGGGCTGGTGTTGGCAGGGGACACTCGGCAGGGGACACTCACTCAGCAGGGGACACTCAGCAGGGGACACTCACAGTGACACGGTGACACTCAGCAGGGGACACTTGGCAGGGGACACTAATACAGCAAGTGACACTCAGCAGGGGACATACACTGTGACACTCAGGGTGACACGGCAGGGTGACACTCACTCAGCAGGTGACACTCACGGTGACACTCAGCAGGGGACATTTGGCAGGTGACACTCACTCAGCAGGTGACACTCACTCAGCAGAGGATAGTCACGGTGACACGGTGACACTCAGCAGGTGACACTCAGTAGGTGACACTCACGGTGACACTTGGCAGGGGATACTCAGCAGGGGACACTCACTCAGCAGGTGACACTCGGCAGGTGACACTCGGCAGGTGACACTCACTCGGCAGGTGACACTCACTCGGCAGGTGACACAGTGACACTCAGCAGGGGACACTCAGCAGGGGACACTCACAGTGACACTCACAGTGACACCCACAGTGACACCCACAGTGACACCCACAGTGACACTCAGCAGGTGACACTCACTCAGCAGGGGACACTCAGCAGGGGACACTCAGAAGGGGACACTCAGCAGGGGACACTCACAGTGACACCCACAGTGACACCCACAGTGACACCCACAGTGACACCCACAGTGACACTCAGCAGGTGACACTCACTCAGCAGGGGAC
>JBBMKD010000090.1:7504397-7541844 GCA_037834095.1 Argya squamiceps | reverse complement strand
CCACAGAGAGGAGGCGGCGGAGCGCCGCTCTCGGGCACGGCGCGGCAACAGCGCCGCCGCCGCCGGGAGGTCGAGCTCGCGATCGCAAATCACGATAATCACGATATTCCCCATATTCTCGGTCTCCGCGCGGGGAACAGCGCGCCCAGCCGAAAGCAAAGGGCTGTGCCGGGTTGAACCGGCACGTCCCGGCCGGAGCGGGGCCCGAACGGGGCCGGGACTGTGGCCGCTATTCCTCATGGCTGGGACTGAGGGGTTTTAAGGAATTAGGTAACGGGTTTTGGCCCCTCTGGGGATTATCCCACGGCAGATTTCAGGATCATAGTAAGGCTTTGGGATCCAGTCGGTGGCCCCCTTCATGGGACAGTTTCCCCATCTCTGGGGATCACAGGAAATTCAGTATCCCCTGTAAAGCACAAACTGCAGCCAAGCACCTCTAGGAATAGGAACCTTGGCCCTGATATTCACAGGATCCCGGAATTCCTGAGCTTGAAAAATCCCTCCGAGACCATCGAGCCCAGCCTTGTCCTCAGCCCCGAGCACTGAGTGTCACATCCAGCCCTTCCTTGGACAGGGATGGGCACTCCAAACCTCCCTGGGCAGCTCCTCCCAAGGCCTGGCCACCCTTTCCATGGAGAAATTCTGCTGGTGTCCACCCTGAGCAGCCCCTGGCACAGCCTGAGGTTGTTCCCTCTCCTCCTGTCCCTGTTCCCTGGAGGAAATCCTGAACCCTCAGCTGTCTCCTCCTGTCAGGGAGTTGTGCAGAGCCCCAAGGTCCCCCCTGATCCCTCTTTTCTCCAGGCTGAGCCCCTTTTCTGGCTCCCTCAGGAGTTTTCCAGCCCCTTCTCCTGCTGCTCCAGCCCTTTCCTTAGCTCCACTCCCTGCTCTGATCCCCAAAAACTCAGATTCCCAAAGTTACAAGTACAGGGAATGCCTAGCCCAGCTCCTTCACACCCTCAAGAGCTCCAACACTTCTCCATACAACTTAAAATATAAGATACTTACAAGTTCTCCCTCTGCCCAGGATCAATTTTAACCCGTGTTTTCTTCCTTAAAAATAAAATTCCTTCATGGAAACAGCGCTGGAAGGACTAAACAAGCAACCAGGCATCAATATTTATTAACACAAGACAAAGGAAACACAATCAATGCGTTAATGGGACACTGTCCAGCCAGGTGTTAAATTTAAAAATGTAACTAATCTAATTTTAAATAAATAAAACCTTTATACATAATTACAGAATGCCGGAGTCTGGATTGGACAATGGGAAAGAGGTTGACAGAAATAAAAGCAAAAGAAAAAAAAAATGCATCTAGGGCTAAAATTGATCTGGTTTTTATAACCTTATTTTAGGACAGTTAGTAGGACACAGCTGAATTGATTTACACCAGAAATGAAGTGCAAATTCTAACAAAAACGGGACAAAAGTGCCCTGTTCCCACAGCGTTTGCTCAGAGGAGATTCAGAAACAGTGAGACACACACAATACTTGAGTCCAGTGGGAAGAATTCCCAGTTTTTCAGTTTCACTGCAGTTGTTAAGTTGGAACCTGAGGGGCAGGAGAAGGGAATGATGTGCCCTGTGCAACCCCAGCAGAGTCACACTGGGGGGAGAGGATGTTTCTTTGGGAAAAGCACCCAGCCCTGCCCACCTGCCAATGTCTGGAGTGAAGGATCTTGCTCTGCTCCCAGAAAATATGAAAAGATCATCCCCAGCTACAGAGGAAGGAGTGGAATGACCTGTGGAAGGCTCAGGGCAAGTCCTGAGCAGAGCTGGGGGTGAAATTTGGGGATTCCATCCTTCCTCCTTCTCCAGCACTGTGCTAAAACATGGACAAAGCACTCAGGGAATTCAGGGAAGCCAAACTGAGCAGCTTCTCCTTGTCCCTGGAAGGTTCTCTCATCCCCTGGGCAGGGCTGCATCCTGCAGTTCTCCAGCACACAGAAATGGAATGTGCTGGAAAATCTGGAGCACACAGGAAACTTGCAAGATAAAAAAACCTCAAGCCACCAGTAACTATCCAAACCAAAAAAATAAGGGGAAAAAAAGAAAAAGATCAATCCAGTCACATTCAAAAATGCCATTTCAGGAATTCCATCTGCCACGTTGGATGGAATTCACACACACCTTGTTTTATTTGTGAAAAATCACAGATAAAAATAAAAGACATTCCTGGAATTGGACTTGAAATCTACTTCAATGGACAAAAAAGTGTTTGTTGAAACAATTTATCTAAAGCTTTGAGTAAATAAAAAGGTTCAAGACCATCAGTTTTCCCTGGAAAGGTCACACTGGAGTGAAGCTGCTTGGGCTGTGCAGGAAACACAAAAATGGTGACAAAGAACATGGAATAACAGGAATTTTCTGGCTGAAAGGGGCAAGCAACCTTTGTGCACTTTACACCTGAAATAAGCTGCAGGATCAACTGTTTTAGTCACAGTTTGACCTGCCACTGTCCCCATTTTGTGTTCAATTTGTTAAAACTAAATATATTAAAGACTTTGTGCATATTCTGATACTGTGGAAAACACAGACAAGGTTCCAAAATGTGCCCCTGAAACCCAAAGTGTTTACAAAGAACCTTAAGTCCAGACCTGCCACAAAACTTCCAGTTCCTACTCCCCCAACCAAATATTTTTTCAAAAATATAATTTGAAACTTCTTATCTGAGTTTTAAAGCTCCTGTTCTCAGTGAGGAACCACGAGGATGCAGCAGGAGCTTTTCAGGGGCACAGCTGGGCTTTGCTCGTGGATCCACTGGACTCTGTTCCAGTAACTGCCACAGGATCTTCCAAGTCCACACCATAAACCTTTTAAAAACTGCCTAAAAACTTCGTGTGAGGTAATCTGGAACATTTGAAAAGTTTATTTACACTGTATACCACATCTGACTCAAAAAAACCCTGTTGCAGGATCTGGTAGCAGCTCCCAAGGCTTCCAAAATCATATATTAGCACCCAGAGAAGTGTAATTGTTAAAAGATGAACAATTAAAAAAAAAAAAAAAGAAGATATAACTTTGAGTCTAAGCTCAAGCACCAGCTCTCCCCCAGCCTGTGTGGAACTGCTTCCCAGCAGGAAGAGCTTGTACCTGCTGCTTTAAGGCTTCTCTTTCTTCCCATTCCCTAAGGTTGGAGCTGACACAGGATGTGGAAGGCTGGGATAGCAATTTTCACATTATTTAACAATGCGTGTTGCCAGAACTCTGTCTCCTCCTGGAAAAGACAAATTGTGTCCAACTTAAACCTGGAATTCTCCCGTTCCTTCAGGGAATATTGGAGGAAAGCATTTCTGTTTGCTCCCAGTTTCCACTAAAGCCTAATCCCAGTAGCTCTTGCTCTGTCTGCAGGGACTGAAGGAATCCCAGCTGAATGGCACAAGCAGAAAATTCACCTGTGTGTCAACCTGAGGAATGTTTCTCCTTTCCACAGCTGGTGCCACAGGCTGTCCCCCTCAGCTCCTTTTGGGATTTGCTCTGCCATTTCTACCCAATTCCATGCTGAATTCAGCCTCTTGGAGAAAGATGTGCCTTAAAGCCAAAGGGTTCTACACACTTCTGGCCAGAATAAAGATACAAATGAAATCAGAAACCTGGGGAAGCTGAGAGCATCTCACATTGTGTCTAAGCCAATGCCAGGATGCTGAGGACCACAAAAGTCACTTGTCCTTAAAAACATCAACCTTCAGCTGTCCTCACTAGCCAAGTTAATTTTCTATCTAAGTGAATTATGTATAATAATATTTACATATTTAAAATATAGGCAAAATTCTTTTTAAATTCCAGAAATCTCTATATGAATAAGTAACTCTGATTCTGTAAGTTATTGATTTGGTCATGGCACAATTGTCAATAAGTCGTGTGATCCCGTGGTATGAACAGCTCCAGATGCAAAGGAGATCATGGAGTAGGGAACTGCAGAACTCTGATGACCCTTTTCTTAATAGTTTATTATCTTAACTAAATAAACCCTCCCCTTTTATAGAATCCTAACCCGGGATTAGATAAAAATACAAATATGTACAACGGGTGAAAAAGTAACACTACTGTAAAGGCCTTGGGGATTTCATAGCTCACACACCTTCCCACTCTGCAGTTCTCTAAAGCTCATGGTTCAGTAAACTGTTACAAACGTTTGCTGCTGCTCCCCACATTTCCTTCTCCCCACCAGGACTGAAACCCCCAGGGCAGGAGGGGAGGGAATGTGGCAGCAACCTCAAACTTTAGATCAAGTATTAGTAATTTTCACCAGCTTCACTTCCATCACCACCCTCATCACCCCGTGGTCCCATCACATGTTGTAGGCCACGTAAATGGGGTCCAGCTGATCCGCCAGGAAACTGTCCCGGAGGTGCATCCGCTGCTTCTCGCCCCGGGAATTGATGGGGATGACTCCAGGATCCACCACCACCACCACCCCCACGATCAGGTAATGTTCCTCCAGGACCACGTTGGTAACCAGAGGAACCAAATCCAGAGCCTCCTGCTCACAGCCACACAGCTCCACCACCACCACCAGCAGGTTGGTCCAGGTGAACACAGCACTGAAATGACAAAGGGAAAACAGCACGAAACCCAGTTATTGCCACAAAGATTCAAAGTTTCCAGTTCTTTATCCTTAGATGGAGGTTCCCACCTGCTTTGGGATACATTTCCAACCTGATTCCACCATGACTTGGTGCTGATGTGACAAAAATCAGACCTATCTCATACCTATATGAGACAGGAACCCAAAGCTGCTGTCACTGACTCAAAAATGGCTCTTTTCACCCCAGAGAAGGAAATCATCATTTCTGTGTAGAACTAAGTGAGAAAACACTGAGCCTCTCCTCATCTGCAGACGGGAAATCGGGTGTGTATGACTCGCTGATGGCAACACAAAAAACCCCTGAATTTCCCTATTTTTTTTCAGCTAAACCCCTGCATCTCTGCCTAAACTGCTCCATTTCACTGGGCAAGGATGGCTGCACTCCTCAGGACTCTTTTACCATTCAGCAATGCTCCTGTGGGTGCGGGACACCGAGGTCTCGATGTCGATGGGGTGGTAGCGCAGTCCCCGCAGCTCCAGCGTCTCATCCAGGGCCCCCACAACGTACAGGGCATCGTGGCGCTCTGTGGAGGGAGGAGAGCAGGTGGGATAAATGGAATTTTGATAAAATATTGTCTTTTCTATAAGCTAAAGAATCCCAGAATGGTTTGCATTGGAAGGGACCTTAAAGCCCATCCAGTCCCACCCAGGGATAGGGACACCTTCCACTGTCCCAGGGTGTTCCAAGCCCCATCCAACCTGGCCTTGGACACTGCCAGGGATCCAGGGGCAGCCACAGCTCCTCTGGGCACCTCCCCACCCTCCCAGGGAGGAATTCCTTCCCAATATCCCATCCAGCCCTGCCCTCTGGCAGTTTGAAGCCATTGCCCCTTGTCCTGGCACTTCAGGTCCCTCTCCATCTTCCCTGCAGCTCCTTCAGGCACTGGAAGGCCACAATTAAATCACCCAAAACTTCTCCAGCCTGAAGGCAGGTGAGGTCTGCAGGTGGGGTCTCACCTGAGCAGGGCAGAGGGGCAGATTCCCCTCCTCTCCATTCTGGGGGCTCAGCCCAGGCTTGGGGGGTTCCTGGGGCTTGTTCAGCACCTCAACCCCTTCTCCCCAGGGCTGCTCCCAGGCTCATCCCCAGCCTGGATTAACTCAGGTACAACCCTTGATTAAACCATGAGATTCCCATGGGAATGTCCATGCTGTGTGTCCCTGTGAGCTGTGCCCAGCTGTGGGCCTGGTATTTCTGGGTCTGAGGCATTTCAGTCTGCTAGCAGCTGCTAACTTTTCTCCTCAAGGAAAAATTTCTCAAGAAAGTTTCTTCTCAAAACAATCTTGGCAAACAAACAACTCTCCTTTCTCAAAACAACCTTTGTCCAGGTGGCGTTTTGCTGTTTCTTTAGTTTACTAATGGGATTAAAGAAGTGTCATTCCTATTCACCAACCATGTTAAGTGTAGCCCTGGCTCCCTACCTGAGATATTTTGGTTTTGTGAAATTCTTTTCCCAGGGAATTTTCTGTAAACGGGAGAGACCTTTTTGTAACTGTAACTTTGTTATTCATTCCTTTTCCTAGGAGGGGTTGTCCCTTCCCTCTGGTCTGACCAATGTAAGTGAGTGAAGAGCTTTGCCCTTTGTGTCACCAATCCAATTGGTCTGTGTAAAATAGTATATAAAAGGAGCACCTTTTATATACTGTACTATAGTATAGTATAGTATATAAATAGTATACTATAGTATATAAATATACTATATACTATAAATAGTATACTATAGTATATAAATATATATAAATATATAATATATATTTTATATTATATTATATATAATATATAAATAAATATATAAAAATATTATATTGTTATATATAAATATATAAATATAATAGTATATAAATTCCACATCCCAAAAATATTTTCATTTTCATGGGGAGTCATTTTCAGCCTTCTGAACCTCAGAGTCTGTGTCGCTGTGGTGTAAAACAGCGTCAGTTAAATCTGTACCGGAACACCTTATAAAAGGCAGTAAAGATCAGACAACAAAAGCCTTTTTTTTCTATGCTCTTTGCCTTCTGAAACATTTGGAGCCTTTCCTGTCTATCAGGGGCAGGCAGCCTCACCTCCACTGGCTGCTGTCAGCTCGGTGCGCCGCACGAAGCCCAGGTAGCCGGTGCGGGCCCAGAGCGTCTGCGCCGCGTCGCCGAAGCTCAGGCGGGTGTTGAAGTGGTCGGCCTGAAGGGTCTCGTTGTCGTAGATGGTGTAGTAGCCACTGGCTGTGTGGGGGCTGTTCACCCAAATCTGTGCAGGGGAAGGATAAAAAGATTTAAATTCCCCCTACCTGGAGCAGCCCAGCGGAGCAGGAATTGCAGCAAGAAGGTTCTTGTGGGCCCTGAGAGATTTTTAGCCTGCTAGCAGCTGCTGGTTTTTTTTCCCCAAGGAAAAAGTTCTCAAAAAAGTTTTTTTTCTCAAAATAATCTTGGTAAACAACTCTCCTTTCTCAGAACAATCTTTGTCCAGCTGGTGTTTGCTGTTTCTCTAATTTAACCAATGGCATTAGAAAGGTGTAGTTCCTATTCACCAACGACGTTAAGTCTGTATCAGAAGACCTTATAAAAAGTAGTAAGAATTTAGACAATAAAGCCTTCTTTTTCTATGCTCTTTGCCTTCTGAAATATTTGGAGTCTTTCCTGTCCTACAGTGACAGGTTCTGGTTTTATCTGTGATTTTTCAGATCTAAAAAACTCAGCTTGAATTTCCAAACATCCTGCAGAATCTTAAAGATGCACCTTGAGATGTACTCTTGCAGTAACTGTAACTGAGGGTTCACCAAGTAAATAAATCATGTTTATGATTTTTAACATATCAAGTCCAAAACTGGATAACAATCCATCAACACAGATCAATATACTGGTGTGTAATCCAAGTAAGGAAAGCCAAATGTAAATTACACTATTTGGGAGCCAGTTTGCAAGATTTAGGGTGGAACAAGCTTCTTTTCAAGTGCGTTTTCTTTAAACCCAAATTCTGAATGCTCCAGCAATAATTCATCTTACAAAGACCTGTATCACAGCTCCAAACTGTCCCCCAGCAGGGAAAAGCCCAAGGAGCAACAGGAAAAGGTCCCCAAGGAGCAAAACCTGCACTTACCTCCCCAAGGTGAGAATCTCCCAGAGGCCCTTTTGTCTCTGGATTGACAATGACCACTTTGACTCCAGGCAGGATCTAAAGAGCACAAGAAGGAAAAGTGCAACCCCTGTTGGATTATCTTCAGCAGAATAAAACACACAGGCTGCTCGGTCAGGGCAGAATTTCACCCATGGACATCACAAAAAGTGATAAAACAGGCCAGGACAGGTACAGCAAGGCAAGATCAGGTTATGGATGTATTTCATGGTTCCAGGGACACACAGATAAGATATTCTGGGCCTGTACATGTTGCTAGACCTTGATTTTGAAGAATTCAGCTAAAGAACTACAGGAAAACCTCTTTCTGCTAAGCTATGAGGGAATAAGAGGTACAGTAAATCCCAAATACAGGCTGATTTTAAGAATACCAGAGCTGACACTTCTGACACAGCTCATTTACTGCAAAAGGGACCAACACCCTCAGCATTTCCAACAAAACACACTCCTAAATCAACAGGTTAATTCCTTATAAATCAAACTGACTTTGCAGAGGGACAGTGTAACCAAGTGCCACCCCCTCCCATGCCACAGCACAAGCACTGGGGGAAGTGGGGAGACGTGGAATTACCTTCCCAGACTCAGAAAGCAGCAGGCTCTGTGGAGCTCCTCGTTCCACCAGACGGACTCTGGAGGTAAAGAAAAAACATTGTTGGGGAAAAAAATAAAAAAGAGCTGAAGTTGTCTGGAGTGGTGTGAAAACTCAGCACCACTACAGGGTTTTAGACAGTTAATAAATTGGTTTAAGTGAACTTACAGTACCTGTCATGTCTCAAGGATTTCAGGTCTACATACACCGTGGTGGGATCGGGCCCAGACGTTCCCTGAGGAGTTAATATTTAAAAACCATTTATTTAGAGCAGTCAGGGTAACTTCTGCCTGAGCCCAGAAACGTTCCCAGGGGTTTCTTGCAGCAGAATTCCTACTCAATTCCCCCACATTTGCAGATTCACTAAGGGAAACCCCTTCAGTAAGCAGGTGACTTTCTGGAACATCTGTGTGGGAAGGAGCCTTGGAGAGGGGGGAGACACCCCAAGCCCTCTCAGCCACCAGGCACTGTTTATGTGGAAATAAACAGCTCAGATTCATGTTTCACTCATTTTGAGCATCTGTGATACGATTTGGCAGCTGAAAATGAGAGAAGCTGCTTAAATCTTGTGCCAGCTGCTCTCTACAGGGCAGATGTTGGGCTTCAGAAGTGTGTGCAGACGGGGCGTGTGGAATACAACCGAGCCTGGCATCTGCAATCTGGTGCCAGGGACAACAAAAGAGCCCCTGGGAACCTCACCTGTAAACAGATGGCCACGTTGACCCGTGAGCCAAAGGTGGTGCTCACGGCTCGGGAGGAGAGCCCGATGTCCTTGAAGAGTTTGGAGAAGGAATGAGTGAGGGAAACTCGTGGCCTTTCCTCTGCCACCACCACACAGGTCCGGACACAGGACAGGTTAATGCCTCGGGCCTGCACAGAAAACATGAGGCAAAGGGCTGCAGGTGTTCATCTGTCCCCTCTCAAGAAGTTATGTTTGTTTCTCATCCCTTGAAACGACTCGGGAAATGCAGGACAAACTCGGCCCTTGTGCTCCAAGTTACTTTCCCTTTTTCTGATTCTGTTTGTGATTATAAATCCTGCCTGAGCAGAGCCTGGAAATGCAGCCAGAGCAAGACATGGACTGACAGTGCTCCCTCCTCTGCCCCAGCCCTCAGCTGAGATTACACCTCTGAGTCACTGCTTATACACATGGAAACCAAACCCAGGCAGAATAAACTCATCCACTGGGATTGCACTGACTCCTCAACAACACTGGGACCTGAATCCATTCTTATTTCTCTGGTGAATGCTCTGAGCAGCACCAGGCAGGAACTCCCATGTGCTGCTCACCTGGTGACACAGCCCAGGCACCTGCAGAGCTCTGTGCCACCCAAAAAACAAGGCTGAGCCTTGATCTCACAGAGCCAGGAAATCCCAGGGAAAAAGCCACCTCAGGCATGGCATGGAGTTATCTTTTTTCCCTCTCTCATCTCCAAGGAGAACACACCTCCATTGAGCAGCTCTCCTGACATGTGCTTTCCATCATGTGCTGGTCTGAGCCTCCACTGCAGACTGTTACATAAGGGATCTGCTGCAGAGCAGAGCTGGGATCCTCCCTGCTCAGGGCTGTCCTGGCATTCCCTGGCAGGTGCTCCCTGCACTGCCAGAGCCCTGCTCCCTCCCAGTCCTCTCCTCTCCCCTCCCAGGGCTGCAGCTTTTTTGGAGATTTGTTTTTGGAGCACCTCTGGCCTGGAGATTTGTGCAATGGGAGAATTTGTATGTAATGATTGTATCACTTTGCTTTACTACCAGAGTTTCCTTAATTTATGTAACATTACACTCAGGAAACGTTACTTACCTTTAACATTTCAACTTGGTTTCCAAGTCCCTTTGTACACAGTTCCATGACTGAATAGGAACAGAAAGTGTCCCTTATTTTATACTGGCTGACAGTAGATAACCAGAGAAAAAGATTGGATTCCAGCTCCATAGGAGGAATTAAAATTGACTGATGTCCAGAATACACACTGTGAGGAACATTAAGGGAGAAAACATTTTTAGTGAAGCTTGCAGTTATCTTTAAATTAATATTTACTGTATTTGCACATTACATTCCTGCTAGTCCAAAGGCAGATTATGGGACTGCAGCTGAGGCAAACTGGAGCAGCAGCATTTTAAAAATGCAACTTACTGTAAAAGAATAACAATTTATCCCCACACAAACACACATTGACAGTGAAGGAAGAGAACTGGCTCAACCCCACACAGAACAAAAACTCCCTTAGTGCAACATGTAATCAAGGAAGAAAGGGAAGAGAAACACTCTGAAGCCAGGAATATTTGGCAGCACAAACACACAACATCAAGATGGGATAACATCCTGCTAATCTGCAGCAAAAGGGAACATGTTGTCGTCAGTTCCAAGACAAATTCTCCCCCCTCCTTACTGTAAATTAAGTCATTCTATAATATCAACACATCTATAATCACACCCAGAAGGATCCATTTCCCCACTTACAACCAGCCAAGAGTTAATTTCCCCCTTTCCCCCACAAAGTCCTACCTGCAAAGGCACCAGAGCACAAATCCCAGCCCGCAGTAGGGGTCCAGACAAATGGCAATCTGCCGGGAGGAGTAGAGCTCACACTGGAGCTTGATGGCCCTGCACAGGCCACTGACAGCAGCGTGGGACATCTGCAACACAGGGGACACTGCTGCAAGCCCAGGACACCACCCAGGGGCTCCCCAGCACGGGCAGCTGAGAGCAAAGGGAGTTTATGGAGAGCTGGGGTGAGGGCAAAGCCATGGTTTGGTTCCTGAGCTTCCACAGCAGATGCAGAGACTGCAGAGCCCTGACACCAGCAGGTAAATTTGAAGCTGCAGTTGTTTGAGCTCCACCTCAACAGGAGGAAGAACTTTCCATGGAGGTGGCAGAGCACTGGAATACAGCCCTGGGTGGTTGTGGAGTCTTCCCCTCTGGAGACATTCCAAACCCACCTGGACATTCCTGTGTCACCTGCTCTGGGGGACCCTGCCTTGGATTGGGGGATCCCCAGAGTTCCCTTCCAACCCTGATTATCCTGTGATTCCCACTCCAAACACACACGAGCATTAACAACAGTCTAAGGCTTCTCTTTTCAGTTTCTTGTCTTCCTTTTTCCCTATTCTGCTCCTGGTGGAAGCCAGCAGAGCTCAGAGCTCTGCTGCTCTCCCAAGGCAGCTCTGCAGTGGGAGGCAGCAGCAGAATTCCTGACCCCACTGTGGAGATCTGTTTTCCTCCAGAACTCAGTGAACTGAAGCCCACAGCTTTGTTAGAAGAAAATCAGGGTCTTTGTTTAAGCTACAAGTTGGAGGTGGAGGTCAAGGGGAGGTGGCTCAGAGGGTCAGGCAAAGACAGGACACGAGTGCCCATCTCCTAACCCGTTACTATACCTTTACTCCTGTGAGCATGCCTGTTGTAGAAACACTAAAATCTAGATATGCCAACATTTCAGGTGTGGGTGGCTTATAGATCTGGGCCAGTCGCTTCCTGGGCAAGTCATCTGTGCAAGAGAGAAACAAACAGGTTAATTTTGGTTACTTGGCTGGTATTTGAAAGGAGAACACAACTTTCAAAACACCAGAGATGGAAGATAAAGCTTTCTATTAATTCAGGCCAGTGTATGGCAAAACTCTTGCCAAAGCTCCCACACAGAAAATTATTTATTCTCAAGAAAAGGGAGAAAAGACCAACTCGCCCTTGTCTTGAGCAGATTGAAGTTGTCTCCACTGCAATCATTTCCCATGCACAGCTCAAAACAGAAGAGCTCTCAGTGAACAAGGGCACATCTTGGATAGCTTTTGTACATAAATTTTAATAAATTTTCAAGAGCCACATAATGAAATGGGGGACTTTGGAAGCGACCTGCACAGAACTTCAAGGAGCCTCCTGGCCCAGGGAGCTCACCTGTGTCGATGATGGTTGGCCAGGTTTTCACATCCACAGCACCAGCTGCCTCTCTGGACTTGAGCAGCCTCATCAAGGTCTGGGTTGTGAGGATACAGGCAGCTTTGCTGACCTGCAAACATCAACACTCACTGAAACAAAGAGTCCCAGCAGCACTGCCACTGCAAGAGCTGATGTTCAGAGACTCTTTTATCAACTGTAGCAAATTTCTTTCAGCAAACCTGAATTCCTTCCTCTGGTGTTTGCACACTCTGCTCTGCTTCCCTTTCACTAAACCCCCAGTGCAGCCCAGCCTGCACAGACCCTGTCAGAACCCCCAGAGCAGGTGAGAAGGTGTCACAGCAAGATCCAGCTTCTTCCCCATGGTATCTCCTGGTTACTGGGCTTGGACTTGCAGGATTTGGACTCCCCTACCAATAAGGACGGTGAAGGTGAAATTTTGGGTGGCAACACCATGTTGGTGTTCTCAGGAAGCACCTGCACTCTGTCTGTGAGGAGGGGAGGGTCTCTCTGGCATTTTGTGAGTGAGAACAGTCCCTCAGCTCCAAGATGTGCCTCAATCCCTCTCACACACCAGGTCGGTCAATTGTGTCACCCCTGGAGCAGTGACGCCCAGTGTGGCTCCTGTGCCACCTCTGGAGCCCATGACCACTCCAGCCCCACTCCCTGTGACACAGGTGTCACCCCTGGAGCCCCCAGGCTCTGCCCCTGTCACTCACCTCCACGATCATCCTCACTGTGGGCAGCGTTGCCACCAGGCTCTGGGCGTGGGGCGGGCGCACGGTGACGGGGACACAGCCCGAGTACAGGCAGCCATAGAAGGCTGAGATCAGCTCAATGCCTGCAAGGAAAGCAGGGGCACTGGGCAGGGGGGCACAGCAGGGCACTGCTGCTCCTCCCCTGGGCTAAGGGGGACACTCCCACAGCAGCATCAGCAGCCCAGCACAAGGAGGCTGAGAAAGCTTGGGACAGGGAATGGGGAAAGTGAAGGAAGCACAAAGGAAAACCATCACCATCATAACAGGAAAAGAACATCCTGAGTGTCAAATGACTCAAAAGTCAGGCAGTGAGCACCTCTCACTAGCACTGAGTGTCTTTCCTGGATTTCCAGATCCCAGTGAGATTCCAAAGAAAGCCCAGGCTGTATCTCCCCAGTGGGATTCACTCACCAGGAGGATAAAGAAGCACCACATTGTCTCCTGCATTGAGATGGCCTTTGTCACACAGCACTGATGCAATTCTCTCAGCCTTTTTGTGCAGCTGAAGGCAGGTGGCCGTGCACACAGTGGTTCCCTTGAAAGGACACAAAAAAAATGCTCTAAACAGGGCCTGGCACAACACAAACTGGCTGCTGTGAAATAAACCCAAGCTTGCTGGCTAGCAGGAGGCTACAGCTATGAGTTATCTCTACCTAAAGGCCGCTGGCACCCCGTGAGCCACTCATCCACTACACTATCAAAGGACAGAGATGGAGTTAGATCTGCTCTAGAAAATTCTACCTTCCAGGGTGTCAATTCAGGTCTTCTTGCACCAGAACCTTGCCAGAATATACTCAACACCATTGATAGGGATGGTGGCACCAAGGGATACACCATTAACTGATACAGGAGCCAGTGGGACCTACAAACACGCTCAGTTTTAAAATGAAGGGTCGAACCATGAGAGTCATTTGCTGAAGGGACCTAGAGGGTCAAAGGGTCAAGTTTTAAATTACAAATCTATGGGCAAAATCTGATACAGAGGCTAAAGAGAGGCACTGCAGAGGGCAAAAGATTTTAAAGACTCTCCAACTGGCACTGGATAACACGTGGACCTTAAAAGCCAACAGCTCAGCACTGACTGTACCTTGGCATTCAATAAAAGGAAGAGTGGGTGGTCAGGAGTCGCTTGAGCTCTCCACTGCAACACTTCTGTCAGGAACTGGTGCTGGAAGAGACAGGCAGGAATTCAACACCAGCTTCTCCTTCAGTGCTTCCCCCTGCTGCTCTGCACGCAGGAGGGGAAAGTCCTTCCCATTCCCCAGCTGTCACAAACACTGATTTACCTTTTTAACCAAATCATTGTCTTCTATTTGACCCAGATCTCTCCCAGAGGCTTGAGCGATTCTCTTCCCAGCAACCAGGTTCCCCACCATCACAGAGGCAGGGCCCACACCTGTGCAGAGACAGCAGCACTTTGGGAAAGAGCAGAGCAAAGGTACAGAGCCTCCCTGCAGGATCCCACTGCCCCAGGGGATGAAGCCTCACTGATGGAGTACAGCAGGCATTGCTGGTCTCTATTCATCAGGAGGGGGAATCCCAGTGAGTTCAAAGGTGGGAATCAAAATTCCTGACTAACACATGCAAAGAGAGGCTTGGAACACGCCCCAGCCACGGGGCACAAGGCAGGCTCTGCTCCCCAGCACGTGGGACAGGGAGTAGGGCATCACTCAGGTTCTTGGGGCTGAGGCACTGAGCCCCAGTTTAACACCACCAAAAAGGGTTCAGGTTACCTGGCTGTTTCTGCCTGGGCTTTGGCAAGTTTGTCACACAAGTGTGTGGGCACATGAGGATGTTGCAGGGGTGCAGAGAGCCCTCCAGAAAGTGCTGTTTGGTTTGGGAGATGTGGATCCCTCCCAGAGGAGTTTTTGGCAATGTGTTGGCTGGCACGAGAGCGAGGCAGTAAACACCCACTTGGTGAATGCTGTCAATTGCCTAGAGAAAGGAGAGATGGTCACTGGCATTCCTGGCACTGCTGGACACAGTCTGCTGCTGCTGATGCATTGACACACTGCAAGACAAATCCCTGGACTTGTGAGGTGCAGGAGGAGTGAGTCAATCACTGACATCCTACTTGACTTCTGTGCCACCAGTGAGTCCTGCAGTGAGCCTGAAGTGCTGGGTACATCCCTGCATTTACAGCCCATTTCACAGACACCAAATCCATTTTTAAATCTTTCATGACCAAAATCCCAAAATACCCACAGTTGCCTGATGAATCACACGATTCTGATCTCGGGATTGTATCCATCTGTCTCCTCTGAACCATCACACTCTGTTCCCTCCTGCCCGCCTCAGCATTCAGGCATCTGATCCATTATTCAGAGCACCAGGTACTTCCCTGATTTTCCACCCCAGCTTGCACACTTCACTCCCTGAATGTCATTCCTGGAATGACACACATGCAGTGCAGACAGCTCTCAAAGGAAGTATTTGCTACTCATTCTTTTAGGGCCACACTCATTCAGCTGTTCCTGGCCTCTCCCTGCCCACTGAAAATGCATCTCTAAAGGAATGAGTGGCTTTAAAGCCAAACTCTGAGCTCCACATGATCCAGACTAAAAGCAGAACTCCAAAGCTTGAGCACAGATCTGCTTGGCAGTTCTGAGAGGAGACTGCCAGAGCCCCTCTGTCCTCCCAGGACCTTCATGGAATCCCAGACTGGTTGAGGAATTTCTTCCCAAAATTTAACTCAAATGGACCAAAACTTATAAAAGTGTGAGACCTCATGACCGGCTGTCCATTTTGTGACCATTTTGTGACCATTTTGGGTCCATTTTGTGACCATTTTGGGTCCATTTTGTGACTGTTGTGGGTCCACCTTGGGTGTAGCCCTGGCCAGGCTCTTACACTTGCCCAAGGTGTATCCTTAAAGACCTTTCAATAAATATCTATATAAATTTATTCTTTCAGCTCTGCCCAGTCTCTGTTGCAGCTCAGCCTTCCCAAGGCATCATCCCTCAAGGTGTACCCTTAAAGACCTATTAAAAAATATCTACTTTATTCTCCTAGCCCTGGCCAGGCTCTTGTCCTGCCCAAGGTGTACCCCCCCAAAGACCTTTTAATAAATATCTACTTTATTTTCTCAGCTCTGTCCAGTGTCTGTCCCAGCTCAGGCTGGCTGTACCTGCAGCACCCTGCTCATCCACTGG
Source organism: Argya squamiceps (assembly GCA_037834095.1). Taxonomy (NCBI): domain Eukaryota; kingdom Metazoa; phylum Chordata; class Aves; order Passeriformes; family Leiothrichidae; genus Argya; species Argya squamiceps. The sequence continues at coordinate 7,525,746 of JBBMKD010000090.1, read as the reverse complement.
AAGCTGTCCTCCTCAGAAGCATCTGGCCTCTGCTCTGCCACCACCACGATCCTCTCGTCGTAGAACACAGACACAGAGAACACAGCAATCCTAAGGAAAAGGGCAGAGCCACACTCCAGTTTCACTCCTTGGAAACATGGAAGCCAAGGAGAGGTTAAAGACAGAATTTGTTAAAATAACCATGGGGTAAAAACAAGAGAAAAAGCATCAGGCAATTAAGATTGAGTCAAAAGGAAAGACTGGGGAGTATTTTAGGGGTTAATTGCACTTTCTGATGAAATTTCCATATGGCACAGTCTCCCATTCTCCCAACCTGCTGTCACATTCCTGTTCCAACTTCTGGCAAAGCACAAATGAAAGGAGATTTAAAGGTACCTACAAGATGGTTTAAAATCTCTCACTAAGTCTCAGAGATATGAGCTCCAGCCCTGCCTGAAGATCTAGAAAATTAGATCCACAACTGCTAAATAAAAATCAAATAACTCTGGACATTAATGAAACTCTTCCTTGCTGCACCAGCCAGCAGCTGATGACTGCAACTCTGCAGAGACAGAGAATTAATTCCTCTATGTGGCTGACTTATCTTGTGACTTGATTGCTTTCCCTAAAGCACAGACTTGATGAAAAGCCAGGCTGGATAGTGGGAAAAAATATCTGTGTTGGGCAGGATCAGGGCAATTACTACCTAAATCAAAAATATATTTACTTTAACTGAGCTACCCAAAGAGAAATCAAAGAAAGAACTAAAGCTTCTGCTCCAGTTTATTACATGCAGCAGTTCATGGGGAGTTTCTCGTGCTGACCTTCCTCTGTAAACTGTTTTTATTGACTCCACAGCCAGTCCAGTGGCCACGATGTCATCGGCGTTGTGCCTTCTCCCACTCACTGTCAGCAGCCCATCCATCTTCCCCACCACAAACACCAAACTGCCCTGCAAGACAAAAAGGCACCTGTGAGGAACTCACAGCGAGCTCTTCTCACACATCCTCCCTCCCCAAAAGCTTTGCTCTGGAATGCTGAGGGGCCAGAGCAATGCAGGCTCCAATGCCTCACGTACAGGTCCAACAAATCCCAGCAAGCCGGAACGCACGAAGGGCACTTCCCCCACGGGAGAGCCAGAGGAGCTCACAGGGATCACCTGCAACACAAAGGAGGATGCTGGAGGCAAAGCAGCCTGAGGAGAGAAAAACCTTCCCCAGCCCAAGAATTGCACTTAAAGTGAGTGAAGGGAAGAGGAGAAGGGGAGGGGAGGGAACCCTCGGTACAGTGTTGTTTTGGCAGGGTGGGAGATGTTTATGGAAGGGATTCTGAGTATCTCTAACTGCAAGGAGTTTTCCAATCTGAGTATCTCTAACTGCAAGGAGTTTTCCAATCTGAGTGTCTCTAACTGCAAGGAGTTTTCCAATCTGAGTACCTCTAACTGCAAGGAGTTTTCCAGTGTGTGTTTTTAAAAAATAACATTAACACTTCAGTTACCAACCCCAGACCACCAGTTTTACACAGAAAATGGGGCAGGAAAGATGCATTCTGTTAGACATACCTCAAAAGTGTTCTTTGTCACCCCTGCCAGCCCATAGTACATCATTCCTCCTGCTCTGGAGCTCACACAGATTTCACCAATCTCGTCTGTTTTACAGAGCTGGGGTGGCCCATCTGGTTTCACTATACACATCATGCCTAGGACAAATCAGGCTTTGTTAAAACAGCTCCCAAACTTTGCCCTGTGTGAGAACTGACACATTTAATCGTGACAGAAATGACTGAGGCTGGCACTGCCCCACCTCTCCCACACCGAGGCTGATATGGGAGAGAACATTGACCAGTTTTGCTCCTAAAACATCCCCAAAAACATCTCCCATGAGCCTCCTGCCTGTTTTTACCTCCTGGCATCACGTGCCCGACGTCCTGGACAGTGAGAGCAGAGTTTTTATCTTCAGTGTTGACCCGAATGACACCGAAACTCAGCCCGTTCATGGACAGGATGGCTCTGCCTGGCAAAGGAGCCCCGGGGACTCCAGGCCTGGGAAGGACACAAAAACAATAAATACACTCAATCAGGCACCTGGGCTCGGTGTTAGATGGCACAGAAACAGAAATAGGTGTATTCAGTGTCTCTGCTTTGCATAATCATTTCAAAGTGTGATGGCAGTAGGGATCCCCACCCAAAGGAGCCACGTTTTCAATCCCTAAGGAATTGTGTTCCTTAGGGCACTGCAGCTCCTCTGCCAGCTCATTATCTCTCCCCATGGCAAACCCCAGCTGCCAGGCCATGGGATTGCAGGGCTGTTTCTTACAGAAGGCAGCAATGGATGGAAACAGAGTATGAGAATGTCCAAATGATCTCAAATCTCAGATTCTGAACAACCTGATTCCCAGGCTGTGGAAACCAGGGAGGAAAAGCAGCACTCAGGCACTGCTGAGCTGTCACACACCTCAGAAATCACTTGGATCTCAGGAGGGAGGTTTAACAGCTCAGTGACTCGAGTACCTGAGCACACACAGTAAATGTCAGAGGAGTTTATTCCATGCTTAAATCAACTATGACCGACCCAAGTGTGAGCAAAGCCCAGCCTGGGTGACTCAATCCGTTACCTCCGGATCGCGACGGTCATCGCCTCGGGGGAGGTGGCACAGGGACAAATCGCCTCTGGTTTGAGCCCATGGCTCTGAAACAAGCTCAGGAAGGCATCACAGGAGGAAACAGACCCTAGGAAGAAAGAAAAGATGCCACTAGGACTTCACAGGATTTGATTTTATGCCCATCTACAGGAAGGGTCAGGAGGAGGATTTGGGAAACTACAGGAGGAAGAGGCCTCAAGTTGTGCTGGGGAGGTTTAGGTTGGATGTTAAGGAAAATCTCCTCTCTGAAAGGATGGTGAGGCATTGGAACAAGCCCAGACTGGATGTTCAGACGTTGGATTCCACCCAGAGCAGTGGCGGAATCACAGTCTCTGGAGGGATTTAAAGGACGTGTGGATGTGGCACTTGGGGACAGGGTTTAGTGGTGAACACGGTGCTAGGCTAAGGGTTGGATTTAATGGTCTTAAAGGTCTTTCCCAGCCTGAACAATTCTCTGATTTTATCAACACTGCCTCCCCATCCAACTCTCCCTTTTCCTGCTTTGCAGGATCTCTCACAATCCGAAGGATGGCAACACAGAACTCCTTGTCCTGTGCCCAAGCCCCATGAGCCAGAGCTCTGCCCCAAATGAGAGCTCCCCAGAGGCAGGAGCTGATGCTGACCCCAGGGGATCCCTGCCCCTGCAGTGAGAGGCTGTGTCCGAGTCCAGGACATCCCTCCAGTTGCCCTGGAAGGTCACAGACCTCGGCAGACCCGAGCAAGAGTTTGAATCCTGGACAGGGGGGTCTGTCCAGGGGGGTTGCCTGGCACAGAGCCCAGGAAGACACAGTCTTTGATTTCAGACCGTGGAAAAAAGCTTCTAACATTGAGAGAAAAATTACAAGTCACAAAGGTGTGACAGACAGTAGTGGAGCTAATCACCAGGTGGAACATTTGGTAGTTTTGGGATTCTTAGAATGGAGGTGAATGGGGAGCAAGATGGAGATTTTAGGGTGGTGCCCTGGGCTCTTCTCCTTCTCCCTTGGCCTCCATTTTCTGCAGCGATGGTGGCACAAAGTAGTTCAAGAGGATTGGGTCAAAGTAGAAATGACCCCTTTAGTATAGATAATAGGCATGGGCACAGAATTGTAAATAATAGACACATAATTATCTGTGAACTGTATCCAAGCTGCTGTGAACATCTCAGAGAGAAAATTTTAAGATAAGAATTAATAAACATGCAAGAAACCCAGGAAAAAAAAGATCTTGAAGACTCCGTTTCATTCTTGCGCTGACTCAAAGCCTTCAGAGGGCAAAAAAGACTCACCAGAACCTTGGGTGAGAAAAGCAAGCCCCGAGGGGCTGGGCAGGGGCTGGGCAGGGGCTGGGGACACTCACAGGGGTTGGCACCGTCGGTGACAATCAGCATCCGCAGCGAGCTCAGGCTCACGTCCCTCTGGTCCCGGTGGGCCATCATGGCCCAGTGCAGGTCCCGACACTTCACCAGGGCAACTTTTGCTGCAACGACACAAAAACCACACCTCAGGACAAATCAAAGCTTTCCAAGGGTTGTTTTTACGTGGATGCACGGGCTGAGACCACCCCAAAATGAGGGAATTGTCAGCTAAGCCTTAAATAAGTGAGACTGCAGGAACAGCAAACCCAACACACAGTGGCATCTGCTGTGGCACTGCCACCACCTGAGCCAGGGTCTGTCATCATCACAGCTCCTCCTCCAAAGGCCATAAATCATTATCACCCTCTGAAAGGCCTCAGGGAGGCCAGGGATCAAGGGCTCCTGCTGCACTCTACCATTTTCTTGGTTTCATATAAGAAACTGGCTCCAAGTCACAAGCTCCCCACCACTGACATGGCATTAGGAGTTTGTGCACAGAAATAAATGGCAAAGTCCCCTGTCCTCCCAAGCTGTCACATTCCTGTTCCAACCTCTGGCAAGTTACCAATGCAAGGAGTTTTACAAACATCTACATGACTGGGGGCTTAAAATCTCTCGTTGAGTTTTAGAGATGAGCTCCAGCCCTGTCTGAGGATCTGGAAAATCTTATCTACAACTGCAAAATAAAATCAATTATCTCTGGATATTAGTGAAACTCTTGGCCCTCAGGATTTGTCATGGAAGAGCAAGAAGGATTGAAGGCATTTAAGATTTTAATGCCCCTCACTCATGGATTCCAAGAACTCCAAGCTGAAGTTGTGGATCATCCTGAGTTACCTTTGTGGGCGTGAACCCTCTGCACCCAGGAGAGAGGACAGGTTTTCATCACAGAATAGGGCACGCTGATAGTGTGCAGCTTGTTCATTACATTCTGAAAAGCAGGAAAAAGGTTGTTAGGAAAGGGATCACAAACCTTTCATTGAGTTATTAAAAATAAGTCACTCTCAGTCCCCATCAACTTCCACCCCATCATGAATTCAGAGGTTTAGTCAGGATGATTCTGTCGTTGCCCCAGAGAACTGCAGCTCTGGCAGGGGGAGAAATGGTTGTTTTAACAGGTAATGGTGCTCAGCCATGGACTCAAACGCTGCTGTTGTCACAGAATCATGGAATTCTGAAATGGGTTGGGCTGGGAGGGACCTTAAATCCCATCCAGTGCCATGGGCAGGGACATTTTCCACTATCCCAGGGTGCTCCAAGCCCTGTCCAACCTGGCCTTGGACACTTCCAAGGATCCAGGGGCAGCCACAGCTCCTCTGGGCAACCTGTGCCAGGATCTCCACACCCTCACAGGGAAGAAATTTTTATTAATATCCCCTCAAATCATGAATCTCTCCTTACAGAGAGTTCTGGAATGCTTCAACTCACCGTCAGAATACCATGCCACAGCCCTGCATCCTTCTTAAAATCCAACACATTCACTATCGTTTCACCTGGGAAAAGAAAGGTGAAGTTGTCAAGTGCAAGGTGCCAGCACAGCTGTGCCCATCATTTATTCTGGAATGTGCACAGGGATGAACCTGTCACTGATCTGTCAGAGCTGCTCCACAGGGCACCCCAGCAAGCCCAGGGCTCTGTTTGATTACTCGTGTTACTGATGAGAGCTCCCTGTCATGCAAAGTAACAACTGCACGTCCATTCCTGAGCAGGAACACGTCCAGAAAGCTGCAGGGAAATCACATTCCAGCCTGAAATGTCCATCAGTAGGACAGGAAGAGTCTGAAGTTCATTATGCACGAGCAGGGGAGGGAAGGGGAGCCAGAGAACATCATTCAAGCCCTGACTCTCAGCTCAAGTGATGGATTCTAAAAGGCAAACTTTGCATTTTAAAGCTCTGTGACCGAGAGCTCTATAAATAGTTTCACTCATGGATGTAGGAATTAGCTTGATTTAAAAAGCAGACCAGAATAAACCTACAGCAAAACCCTCTGGAAAACCACCAGCACTTTCCAATCTCCATTTCTGGGTTACCCAAAAAACCTCCCAGCCCCAGAAACTTTGGTATTTACACATTATCAGCACTGAAAATTTGGGAAGACATTTCTGTGGGCCATCAGTGCAGTGAGAGGGGACTTGAGCTCGTTGGAAAATGCTCCATTTTTCATTCATTTGCTCCTCTTTTGGTTCACCAGAACAGACTCAGTAACTTCACAGACATAAAATAAATCCCACTTTTTATTCCTTTCCATTATGGCAGTGAAAATGCTGCAGTTTTGGATGGAAAAACACCACAACTAATTTTCACTTTTGAGGGGAAAATCAATCTGCGCTTTTTCGATTTTATTTATTTTTTGAAGTAAATATTGGTTACTCAGAGACAGCTGTTCAAGATATGAGAGGCAACCACTTAAAACAAAGTTGTCAACCCTTCATTCCTTTGATGTCCTGTGCCCTCACCCACCTTCAGAGTAGTTGCAGGCCTGGGACAAGGCTTGGCAGTGGGCCAGCATGGCCACACGGGACACGGTGACACCCATGACACTGCCCTCCTTGCTGGTCTTGTACTGCACAGGAGAGAAGAGAGTCAGGGAGGGCTCTGGATCCCACACAGGAAGGAAATTAAATCACAGAATCCACGTGAAAATAAAAGTTTTCTCTTAAAGCTGCTGAGACAAAGCCAAAAACCATCTGTGTGAAAGCTCAGAGCTGAGGAGATGGTTTTTGTGGTGGCACACACAGGAAATCTCCATGGAGATGGGAGAAAAAAATGAATGTGTTTGTGTTTATTTCACTGTCACTGCTGCTCACCACATCTCCTCCTGCTCCTGTAACAAAGTGAAAAGCCAATCTGTGAGTTCAGGATGGGTGCACCACCACTGAAACCACTGCAATCCCTACAGGTCACCTTCTGGAGCACAAACAAAAATCAGCATTACCAGAACAGGGAACTCAAACTGCCTCAAGCACTGTCAGAAATGGGTGGTATCAAGCACCACCTCAGAACTCAGCTGCCTCCATCTCTCACTTTTTGGAACAAAAAAAAATCTTCAGCTTATTCCAAGCAGTGCTCAAGGCCACAGAGGGATTCAAACCTAAAATGAGCCTCACAGCAGGATGTCCACAGTGAAAGACTTGTTGTTTCAGTGGCAGGAAAGTGGGAAGTTTAAGGGAGTGAGGTGAAACTATTCTCTTCTCTAGTGATTAGAACATTAAATTCAGCTCACAGAAGGAACTTTCTATTCCCCATTCACCACTTACCTCAATATATGCTGGCTCAGTTCCTGCTGCTGAGATGCTGGGCTGCCAGTCCTTGGGAGATTTGGAGAGATATTTTGAATCTGTCACAACCCATTTGAGTCTGGGCCAACCTGGAGGCAAAATTAAAACAGTACATTAGTGTCAGTTTATTTATTGAGGGATTTATATTCTGCAAGAACACACTAAAGCCCATCATTTGTCCAAGTTCAGTTACACAAGCAGAATTCCAAGCCAAGGCCAGAAGGTTCATCTCGTTTCTAATCAGGGAGTTCAGTGGGCAACAAGGTACTTCCTCTCCTCAGGGAAGATCCCTGCAGCATTCCTAAATAAAGCTTGTGAATAAAACTGCCTTGGAACCTGCCAAATGAAGGGACCTGAGCTTGGGAGGTGGTTCCTTGTGACCCCCAGAACACCAGAGCAGCTGACAGCAGACACATGGCTGGATCTCACCACAAACACAAATCCTACAAGATTTTGGTGGTGGGATCAGGAGTTGACCCTTTAGCCCCCAGGTGCCTTCAGAGTCCTGAGAGCTCCTTTCAGATGGTTCAGCTGCAGCAGAAGTACAATCAAAAACCAATCTAAAACCAACTCACCTTTAAACTGCACAATTTCTCCGTTCTGGGTTTTTGGGAGCCCTTTCAGACACACTTCAGTGGTGAGGGCCAGAGCAATCCCACAGCTCCCCAGCAGGAAGCCAATCTGCTGCCCACCAGCATCCTGAGGGAAGAGGGGAAAAGTCACTCCTGGTCAAAGATGACAAAAGTCACCTTTCCCTTCCCAAAATCCAAGGTTTGAGAATGCTTTGGGGACTGGGGGAAGGAATGGCAAGGAAAAGAAGAAAACAACCCATCCCCACACACACTCAGAATCACAGAATCACAACTGGAGTGACTTGGGCTACTGGAAGGTGTCCCTGCCCATGGCAAAGGATGGAACTGGATGGTCTCTAAGGTCCCTTCCAACTCAAACCATCCTGTGACCCCATAAAATGTGGCATTGGCAAGATTAAAATGCACTATATGTGAAATCCAGGGCAAACAAGAGCTCCTGCCCAGCACCCAGGCATGGAGCACACCCCATCTATGGCATTAATGGAAACCCAGATGCTGCAAAGAGGAATTGAGAGGCAAAAAAAAAAGCCAAACATGTAATTACACTGGAATAACGAGACCTCTCTATCCCCTGGAGCCAATTCCTGTTGCACAATGATAAAATGAGGAGGCTCACTCAGAAACTGATTGGGCAAACACTGGAGAAGTTTTAATTTTGCATTTGGTTGCTATAGCAGTCTGTCACAGAGCAGAGAATGAAATCAAAGCTCTGTGTGTCCCTGAGTGTTCCCAGCTCATTGCCACCTCTCCTGCCTTCATGTTTGCCATGAGCCTCTCTTGTTTTTGATTCCTCTTGTGAAATCCTGGAGTTTCACACAGTTCTTGACATGGCAATATGGCAACGGTGCAAAAGTTCTGCTAAGGGTAAAGAAAACACTTTGTGGAGCAAATAATTTAAAAGAAGTGCCTCAAAGTCTTCAGGAACACTGAGCACCTCCACCTGCAGCAAAATCAGAGCCTGGCAGAGCTCAGCAAGGCTGGATTGAGCCCCTCCCATCACTCAGGGGGCAGATTCACACTATAATCTGTTCTGTATAAATTATTTGCAATAAGGAAGTGAAGACTGCATCGTTTAGGAGAATTGACCATCTCCAGCTGCTCAGCACAGCTCTGGTCAATATGTTTTTCCATTTTTAAATGCCATCCCAGGCTCCCAAAGGTCCTCGTTGGTATAGAGCTGCTCAGGCAGCAGCTGGAGGCTGGGAAAGGCTGTCAGAGGCTGATGGCCTGACTTGGTTTCCATCCCACATCACTCCTCCAAGTTCCATCAACGTTACCTTTCTGGTAAGAGGTACCTCTATAGGCACTGGGATCACTTCTGCCAGGAGACAGCCATAAAATGCCACCATGAACATCACAGGGTCGTTGTTGGGATACACAAGGGCTACCTGCAACCCACAAGTTCAAAATTTCAAAATCCACCTCTGGAGTGACTAAAACTCACTAAACTTGGTGTTGTTTTACATTCTTCCTCCCACAGAGTGTGTAGAACATGCCTGAGCTCCTCATGCAGTGCCCAGGCATGTGAAGGTTCACTCACAGCCAAGACACAGAGATCAAACCCTGCATTTCCCTCAGAGCTGCTGATGTATTTCAAAGCCCAGAGCCAAGAAGCTGCTCACAGAGGAGCCAGGACCCCTGAAAAATCCCACCAATTTCTGTCCCAAGCAGCCTTGTTCCTGGGGTGAGTCTCACTGTGGTGTCTGTGGTAAATTCCAGCCCCCAAACCCCTCGTTTCACTCCAGAGGGAGAAGCAGAAAGTCTCTAAATCATTACCCTGTCTCCAGGTTTTAACACAGGTTCGTTTTTGGTCCCCAGTTTATTAAGCAGGGTGTAGGCCAGCTTGAGACTTCTGCTCCACAGTTTGCCTGGAACACAGAGAACAGAGACTTGCACAGGACCAAGCAGCACAAGAGAACAGCTCACACCTTGGCTGTTTCTACCACCTACACTTACACTGCTCTGTCCACAACACTCACAAAGACCAGGCAGGTTTTTGCTCTAAACCCACGAGCCCTGTGCTCTCAGGAGCAGCTGAGCAGGGGAAGGCAGGGCAGAGGCTCAACTCACCATAGGTGAGGGTATAAACTGGTTTTCCTGTCACATCCAGTGCTGTCAGACAGGGACACTTGGCCTGGGTGGTTCCCCAGCGTTGCAGAGCTGCTTCCAAGGCAGGAGGCCAATTGCAGACCACTCCCAGGGGCTCCCCCTTCACCGGGGTCATCTGGCGGCCCTCGGGCTTGGGCTGGTTCGGGTCGGGCTGGGGAACTAAGAAAATTCAATAATATTTCCAGTATCTATTGAGGTATTTCTTACATAATCCAAGTGAATTAATACTTTCTGTCTTCGCCCATTGGTCACCTGACAGTTTAGCCTGAAATAAACTGAAAGCAAACCTAAAGGAGATGAGGAAAAGGATTTAACAACCAATTCCATCCCATTTCCTAGGAAGGCTCACACAAAACAAGACATCATGAACAGAGTCTTCCCACAGGATGTTGTTCAAAGGTGTTCAACCATCAGTAAGGAAAGGAACACAGAACTGCAGAAAAGAAAACCTTACAAAGTAATGCTGGAATGAAATTAAGGAAAGGAACACAGAACTGCAGAAAAGAAAACCTTACAAAGTAATGCTGGAATGAAATTACCAGTGAGGACAATCCCCTTTGGGAAATTAATTACAGTAGCCTAAGCAAATGAAGGGGGCTGGAAAATCTATTTAAATATATTTTTTAAGAAGTTTAGTGTTGAGAAGGTCCCCCAAAGCTCAGCAAGTCAGCAAATTACTTCAAACACTGGTTTGAGGTCAGACTGTTCATGGAGCTGCTGCAAATAGTGAATCTGAATCAACCTTGAGAACAACAGCACAAAGAACTCAGCTCCCTGAGTACCTAATAGTAAAAAATGTGCATAAATCCATTATTTGTGCCATTACCTTCCACGATTTCTTCAAAATCATCCACAAAGAATTCTTTCAGGGGTGGTCTTTTAGGTCTTTTCAAGGTGTTCAGCAACTGCTGAATTTTTGTGGAGACTCTGCTGCTCACAGGAACACCTGGAGGGAAAGACCAGAGCCACATCCACTCATTCCCTGGAACTCTCCACGAATTTGGGACTCCACCACCTCCCTGGGCAGTCCCAATGCCTGCCCACCCTGTCCATGAAGAAATTCCTCCCAAATGCCAACACCACAACGGCAGCACAGCAACGCCTTAACGCCAAAACCGTTCCGATTTCGCGAAGCGCTTCAAGGAGATCAACGGGAGTTGGAAGAATAAATGCTGAGATTTAAACCCTCTCTGAACACTCTAAACACCTCTGAACACTGCTGCAGCTCCTGGGGGCCCCAAAGGTTCCCTACCATCTGCAGTGTCCATGAGGCTGGAGCGGTTGGATCCCTTGTGCATCCCCTTCACAATCCCCGCGGGAGGGAGGTCGATGGCTGCCGGCCGCGCTGACGGGGTGGAGGTAGTTGCTGTGACATCTGGGGGGACTGAGAAACTTTCTAAAAAAAGAAGAAAGCTGCTAAATACACCTTTTATTTATCACCCCCAATGAGTAAAGTGTCAGTGTTACCAATAATCATAAGGATTGAATGGGTTGGATGTATGGGAACCCTGATTAATGCTGAACACACTGATTCCTAAAGGCTCAGCAGCTCTAGGACAGGCACAGTATCTGTTCTGGAAACCAAAAACCAAAGGCACAAGGTTTTGTCCATGTCAGGAAAGTGCTTCAGCAAAAGAAAATTCCTGTTTTGGTTTCTAACCTTGAAGCTCAAATCTCTTGACATTCAGTACTGTAAAAAAAGGAAATAAATAATTTTTTTTTAAGTTTGAGGTTCACATGAGCTCTGAAACATCCAAAGTCCAGAACAAATCCCTCCCTCACCTATGCATTGATCTCTCTTGCTAGAATTCTACTATTTAGCTTTTTGTGAGTGAGGGCTTTTGCAAACAAAACACGTGGGAATTTGACCAAAGCAGATCAGCAAAAGTTGTGTTGGGTTTCAATCCCTTCCAGCTGAGTGGTCACAGAGCTTGTCCAGCAGCTCCAGAATAAATCCAATGAACAGTGTGAGCTGGGTCTTACTTCTGTTCAAGTTGCAAGACACTGTCCTGCCTTACAGCCAAGGCTGCAACTGCATCCTGCAGGAATTCTCCAGTGAACTGTCTCTTAAACAACAGATTTTTGCTTATGTGGGGTTTCTTTACACAACCCAGCAGGTTCAATCATCTGATAGGGCAAGAATATTCTATTCTGGCTTAACAGCACCAGCAACTGTTGCTTACAAAGGAAAAACCCAACAATCTGAAACTATGGGCTGGGTTTTACAGATAGTCTGAAGTCAAATCCCAAATAATTCCCACTGACAGGGTTTTGTGATTGATTCTGTGTTGATTTCCCTTTTTCTAAGGAGAAAAAATAACCCATTTCTGCATCCCTTTGGAGACACAGTGGCAAGGAATATTCCTTAGGCACTGAACTTCTAAAATCACTGGAAAGGACATGGATTTGTACAATCCAAACATCTGCAGGATTTTTTATTGCTCTCAAGAGAGGGATGTACAGAACTGTGTATGTGAGAGTTCTATTCATTTAAACCAGGTGTTAACACGGGATGAATGTGGCAAATAGAATTCTGAAAAAGATTCAAAGCTTCTCTTTTGCATGAGACACTAATTAGATTAGACAGTAGATATTCTGGAGGTAAAAAGCCGTGTTACCTTAATTCATTGCAAAAGGTAATGAGGCCTTCTGCATGCTCCAATTAAAAACAGCCTCTCTGCTTCAAAGACATTAATTACATTGACTACATTTTATGGGCAATCTCCTCAGTTTTCCATTTCAGGAAACAATTTGCATCCCAGCAAATAAACAAACAAAAATAACAGCAATAAGAAGATAAATAAGTGAAAGATAAAATCACCAGCACTTCTATGCACTGCTTGCCCCAACCCAGTTAAGCAGAAGCAGAGAGCACATGAAATACAGACAATGTCCTACGGTGCAGGAATTTCCTCACCAGCAGCTAAAAAGGACAAACATACACAGAGCAAAAACAAACTTGGCCATTTCATACAGAAGCATCAGCAGCAAGGAGCACCTCAGAGCCTCAGAAAACTGAGCCCAGGGTATCCAGATCTGTAGATTTTGCTCCGTCTCCTCAGTACCTGGATGCTCTGGTTAATCCTCAGGCAGTCATGGAAGAGCTGGGCTAAAGCTTTACTCCTCTAACCCTGTGTTTTTTAATGACAGGCTCATTTGTTCACACACATGGCTGGATTTGGTTCCTTTTCTTTCCTGATCTAACACAAACAATAAACCATCGGGGCTCAGAGCAAAATGAGGATGTTAAACACAGCATTTCCCCACTCCACAGGCACAGACACCCCTAAGGGATTCGTCAGGACACAGATGAAAATGCCACTTGCACTGGGCAGCTTTGTGCCCACGGGAGCTCCCAAGAGCTGGAGACATAAAAGCAACACAGGACACAGAGAGTTGTGCCTCCTGCTCTGTCCACACTGGCCCTGGAGTCTTCCCTGCTTCCAGAAGCTCCTGCTCCCCACTCTCCCTTACACAACCACCTCAAACCTTCTGAAATTCTTCAGGAAAACAACTCCAACCAATCCTAGCAAGTTCCATCAACACCAGCTAAACTCTGGCTCCGAATTTCCCTTCTGCAGCTTTATCAACACAGTCTGAACTCGAAGCGATCGTTCTGTTCGCACCCAGCTCCTACCTATTCGAGTATTGGCAAATACATCAGCTAGTGACCCACTGGTCCCTTTGCCTTCTCCATGGGAAAGTGTAGAGGATGCTGATGAGGATGTGGATGACCCCTGAACAGATCGGTTGATCCAAGACTCAGCATTCTGTAAGCTCTGGTGCAATGCAGCAGAGAGAGCAGCTTGGCGCCTGAGCGAGCCCTCGTCCTCGGAGGCGGAAGACGTGTCTGTGTGGAAGCAGAAAGAAAATCTAGCTGCTTAGGGAAAAGCACATGGCACTGAACATGCTCTTTCCAATCACATATCAACAGCACAGGCTTTCACAGGAAGATCTGTTTTTTCCACAGGCTGTTACATCGGCCAAACCAGAGGTTAAAGCAGCAGAATTGTCGGTGGGAACACACTCACCCCTGTTTGATTCACCTCCTCAGACAACATCCTTCCCCTGGGGTCTCCAAGCCTAGAACTTAACTCTCATTACTTTTCCATTCACATTCCATAGTATCAGATGCTGTTTTGCCTAACTCTGGTCATTCTGAACTGGAAAGTGAGGAGTCAGGGTCGTTGTCAAACTGCAAAGTCCCAGGAACAAAGAAAATGCAGGAAACAACTGTGCCAAGGCCACAGCAGAAAATGCTTTTGTCTGGGGCTCTGAATGGAGCCCTTTCAATTGCAGAAAACAAACAAAACGCCCAACCCCAAAACAAAACAGAGAAATCTACAGCAAGGAACTGCTTCCTGTGTGTCCCAGTGCCCAGATACCTCAGCTGTCCCAAAACTGTGAACTAATTATTTAATTACCATGAAGCAAGCACTCAGTTCTAGAGATATTGAGTTGTACAGTGCTAAACACAAACAGGTGGCTTTGGCCTAAAATTTAGGTGCTCTTCAAAGTGATTTTCTGCCTACACTTGAGTGGTAAATCAAACCACTAAATCATGTTCTACCCACTTGGCAGAGTGGAACAGTTACGAGCTGAGGCAAAGGAGTGACTCCAGCCATGCTGACAGGGCTGACCTCGATTCGTGTGACTCCCCCAGCACAGGATGTGCTGCAGTCCTGGACAAGTGAGCACAGAGCTGAGACCCAAGCAGACACCAGGAACATGCATCAGCCCCCCGGAGAGAAGGAAGGGAAAAAGGAAGTGTGATAAAACAGGAAATAAGGAGGAGGAGGAGGAGTGACATGGCCTAGCAGAGCAATTTCAGAGCTATGAATTCACCAGGAGAGGTGGATTCATAACATTTGGATGACTCTGTCAATCCAAATGGCTGCGATGCTTCTGCACAATGAGACACAACACAGAAGTCACTGCCAGAAATCACACGGACTCATTTGTCACTCAGTGCATCCAGCTGCTGGAACACAGAGGGTTATTGATATCTGCTGCACATGCATCGTGACAGACACCATGTCATCCAGGGATTCTGCTGCAGCCAGCTCATGGCAGGGGTGAGAGAAGTCCTGCAATTCCACTGGACCCCTCTGAGGTCCTTGTCCAGAAACAAACATCACTGCAAGCCCTCCTCTTGTGTGCTCAGCAATAAACATTAATGACATCAAGATGTGAATTATCCATCACAAATAGGTGTGAGGGAAGAAGAAGTGGCCTCAGTCCAGCCAATCAGAACCACAGAACACCCCGAGCTGGACCCACAAGGACCATCCAAGTCCAAACTCCTCACACGAGACATCCCAAGACTCCCACCACGTGGTTCTTTAAAAACTCCTGGAAGAGAGGTCACTTCCCAGCCCTGAGAGAGGACTAACAAAACACCAGGAGCACTGCAGCCCCTCTGTTTGGGAGGTGCAATCCCTGCAGAGTCTGGCACGGCCTCACCTGGGGGAGTGCAGGCGTCAGCTGGGGACTGGACGAAGGTGGAGCGGCGCTTGGTGGGCATGGGCAGGGCCATCTTCTGCTCCTTGTGCTTGGCCAGGGCTGCCTGCACAGCCTCCGTGTGGATGTCTGCCAGAGGGAAGGGCACAGCTGCCTTCAGCAACAGCACAGCACGAAGGGGATGCCTTAAGGTCTTAGATTTTCTGGTTTTCAAAGCCAGTGCATAGCTGTAAACTCCGTGTGAAGTGTTAGTTAACTGTCTTCATATTTCAGTTGAGATAAAGTAACCCCTCTAGACCTGTGATCCCAGGACACCCAACAGCCTCACGCCCCAAAAAGCATGAACAAAAGTGAGTTGGAGGGCAGCAAACTGGGGGAATATGACTTCATTACCTGAAGCTGTAATTGGAGAATTAACCCTGATATGCAAATAGAGTAAATTTATAATTGTCTGAAAAACCTGTGACCAGCATCTGTCTTGGGTGCAGCCTCTGGGAGGCTCCTGACAGCCCAAGGTGCATCTATTGAAGGCCTTTAATAAATACCCACATTATTCTCTTAACTTTGTCCAGCCTTTGTTCCAGGTAGCATCAAAAGAAGGAGGACACACAAGGCTCCCACACCTCCAAACATCCCCATCTGCCTGTTCATGGCATCCCTGTTCTCAGCACCTCCCCAATGACTCCTTTCTGCCATCCCAGGAGTAGCATCACCTTTTATTCTGTTTTTTAAACAAGGAAACTAATTGAGGTTCCTGAAGTTAGCCAGCTGAATGCAGGGCCAGGTTTGTTACTCTGGAAATTTCTGGATTAAACTCATTATATCCTCGTGTCCCTGCCAATTTTTACAGAAACCTCAACCCTGGCAGATTGTTCCCCTCCACCAAAGATTATCCTAAAATCTGCCTGTGCACCATTTAAATATGCACACAGTGTGTGCAGCCTCAGGTGCAATTCAGGTCTATAAAATGACAGTTGTCTAATTCAGGAAAAACCTTCTGCTCCCAAATGGATGCAGATTACATGTAAATCTTGGAAGTTTAACTGTGGCTGTAAATGAAGGCTGATCAGGAACTGAAACAGGCTGGGATGGGAGGTTTCCATCCCTCTGCAACTCCCAGAGCTCTTTGAAGGAAGACACATCACTGGTGAGGAGAAATCAACTTAATAAAAACCAGCTATGACCAAGGAGAACATTCATTTCTGCATCTACACTCATTTCTCAGATTAATTATTTTAATTCTGCTTTTGCAAAACCCAAACCAGGCTCTCCTAATGCTCCATGAAATGGTGGCATATGACAGTGCCACTGGAGAGGGAAGATTTAATCAACTTTATTTGCCCGTATTGAGAGGAAAACTTAATTCTTGTTATTGCGAAGTGAAAAACAAAACCAGGGAACAAAAAACAGGTGCCAACAGCTTCTCCTCTCCTGAAGTGAAGCAGGAGCTCAGCAGGTGCTGGGTAGCCCTTCCTGCTGCTCCAAGCTCCCAGAGCACAGCAATCCCCAGCTCCAGGAACTGATATTACTGATATTGCCACCTCACTGAGTATGATCACCCACAGATGTGGTTAAACAAGTGCTTTTTTTCCATTCTGTGAACGATTTGCACCCAACAATTTACATTGAGCCAGAAAATAAGGGTGGCATTATTTGTTTTTTCTACTTCTAAGTGGTTTTGATACAGCAGCTGCACCCCAAAGTCTGATGTTCCATTGCAGAGAAGCACCAAGGCAGACTGATATAATAATTTTGATTCCCTGAGAGGACCCAGCACATTCCTGGGGAGGAATCCAGGGCACTCCTGTCCCTGCCCTTACCAGATCGATAACGTTCATCCCTGGCTCCCCCTGAGCGAGCTCGGTGGAATTTGGATGAGGATGAGGAGGAGGAGGATGCTGAGGCTGGAGCTGCAGATGGAACGGGCATCTGAGGTCTGGATTCCTTCTGTAATGCTGGATCAACCCCTGCAAAACAAGGAGTGGGAAATCAAAGGAGGTTTTTTGGGAGCACACTTTTCCCCTGACAGGGTTGTGGATGTCAGGAGCTGGTTTGTCCCTCACTGTCCCAGTGACCAGTGGTCGTTATTGACTGGAAAAACAATAATAAACCAGCAACAAGAGCCTTTGCTGCTGTTCCCATTAATCACAAGCCCAAGGAGACCTCCAGTTGTCCAGTTCTGGCTTTCAGAATGTCCAGTGAGTGGATTTATCACCAGGAAAAGTTTGTTTTTCCCATTAAAACAGGAAGCAAAACAGATAATCTGATAAACATTATCATTTTATATAATTCAGCAAGAGCAATTCAGAATTGTTGCTACTGGAAGTTCAATTCTTGTTGAAGCCCTGGAGGGGTTGTCTCTGGACACACTCCAGCCCCTCAGGATCTCTCTCATAGAAAGATATTTTTTAAATTCCTCATCTTCCTTCATCCATCTCCTGTCCCTTCTAAAATTCCAAAGAGCAAAATATTATTGGGATGTTACTGAATGTTAGAGCAAAGTAACAGCCCACTTAGTTGTGGATTATTCATTATTCTTTAAACTACCACACCAAAAACTGAGAACCTTTACTTCTAGTTAAAGGGAAGATCTGCTAGCCAGAAATCCTGAAACTGCATTAGGGGGACAAACAATTATTCCCCCTTTCCACTGGTGTTTTTTGGATATAATAACACATATCAGACTCCTGTATTTGCTTATCAAAACACATTCACCCCTTGTGCAAATGTGAGAGTGGCACAAAAAGCTGAATGGAAAAGGAAGAGAGATCTCTGTGGTTCAGGTGCAGGACCTGGGCTCCAGAGCAAGATTATGAATTCAAAATCTCAGCTCACCCACATCTGAAAGCATCAATTTGTGTCCCTTCCTGTCACTCTGGGACACATTCCACTGATAACCAGTTTAACATCTTTGTAGCATTTATTTGCCTTCACCAAACCCAGCACAGTTTTATTTTGATCCAAAGACAACACGACTTCACAGAGCAAACAGAAAAGCTTCATGTTTTCTGAGTATTTACAAATTCAGGCACCCACTAGATGTCAGCAGCAGATTTAACACTATTTTAAATGAATTATTAAATTCATATTCAGCTCTCTTTCGTAAGTCTTGTACAAGCCTCTCATCTCTCTGTGTGGCATCACAGGGCAAACATGACATTCCAGTCAGGAGGAGATCAGAGGTGGCTGCAAGTGCCATGACATACAGAGAACAAGCTCTTTGTTTCAATATTTTTGCTCTGACACAGTAACATGTTCCAGTGGCCTCACAAAGCCTTCAGACACAGAGGAGGAAGGAGTGTAAATCACTGATGGTTACACAACAAAGCAGCACAAGTGAGCCAAGCCTGGCAGGTGACAGGTGATTTATTTAGTGCTCCCTTCAGGATAATCCTGCTACAGCTGCACTTTCTGCTGGCAGAAACATGACAAATACGACAGAGAGATGAAAAATGAATTATTTTAGATTGGCTTTGAAGGATGCCATGGATTTGTTGGCTGTCTTTAGCTTCTAATGAGAATTGACTGCTTTGTGATTCCTGCCTTTTGGTGAAGGGCCAACGATTTAGAGATTCAGAGACTGAACCATTAGAAGATCAACAGGGATAAATGTTTGCATGAATAACAAGGAGAGCAAGTGCCACATGCACAAGGAAGCAGCTGCAAACCTGTCACTCCACTGTCTGCAAACAGAATGGAACAGCAGTGCTGGGGCTGGACTGGCTATTCCTTGAAGATGGTTTTTGTTCAAGCTACATCCCCATAAAAACATGGAAATAACCAATTTGAGCCTCCAGGGTTTCCAGGGCAGCCTGAAGACACTCCCAGAACCCAGGGACACCTGGCCAGCTCCAGGCATGGCTCCATGGGCTGTGCTTGCTGCTGAACCCCAGCATGGAGAGCTCCCTGGAATTAGGGACTTGAAATTTTGGGATCTGCAGATGATTGCAGAGACTTTTCAGGAGTTAGCAGCTAGATGGACCTTCATGGATATTGCACCAGGAAAAAAATGCATCTTTAGGTAATTAACAGTGCTGCCTTAACTCCTGAATAAGGAGGCAAGCTCCCAGAGGCCATGTGAATGGAGCACAGATGGAGCAGCAAGAATCTCCTAAATGATCCTGCTGACATGCCCTGACATGTCACCTTCCCTCCCTCCCTCTCATTTCACATCCCTGAAATGGAGACATTCCATCAGCCAACACTGGGCCAGTGCTCAGAAAATGGCACAAAATGCCAGCACTGAGTATTTTGTTGTTGTTGTTGTTGTTGTTGTTGTGGACTAGATGAATTTTCTTCTCATTACCAAGGTGACCTGATTCTGAATCCCTCACGCATGACTTCCACGGGGTTTTTACCCAGGAGGTTCCCAGGCACTGGGGCAGCTGGGTGTGGATGGATAAAAAGCTGAGAGCTGGGCTGGAAGGGCAATCAAACCTCTGGGTTAATTGGTGACCTCCATCATGCCAGGCCTCTGCCTGGGCTTCACTGGCAGCTCTCAAAGCCTCACAATTAACAGAGCAGAGCCCAGGCTTGCCAAACACTTTCCCCCTCCTCCTAATTAAACGTTTTCTGAGACAAATCAAACATGTGCACAGTGCCAGGGTTGGGGCCAGGATTGTATCATCTTCAGACTTCAGAAGGGACAAAAGCAGAGCTGCCAAGAGCTCCTGAACCACCCAAGGATTCCCCATTTCCTCCCCAGGCTCGAGATCTCCCCTGGCACAAATGCTAGCCTGAGGACTGTAAAACCTGCTCAACAAATACCTACTTATCAAGAGGGATTAGTCATGTGTATATTAGTTTTTGGGTTTTTTAAGTAGCAGAAATAGATTTGATAAATAGGCAGGAATGAAATCACTGAGATCCCCATCACATCCTGCTCAGGGAGTCCTCAGCACTTGGAGAGCTGTTTGTAACAAAACCTCCCTTTTGAAGGCTAAATTACAATTTTTGCTTGCCTTGCTCCCTTCAGCAGGTGGCTCAGACAGAACACACTGTATAAAACCCGATTTCCAACCAGGGAATGAGCCCCACCTTGAGATGAATAAACAACCAAATCCAAGCTGAGAACCAGCTAGAGAGCAGGAACTGGGCAGTGGTTTGGGGTGGGAGAAGCTGGAATTTGCCACATGACAACTTTATGTTCCCTCATCAAGTGCCTGAAGGGAGCTGCTGTCATTTCCCCCCAGTCCCATGGTGCTGATGGGCAATAAATGCACTTTGAGCTTTTAATCTTTATCAATTTTTTTTTTGGCAGTAGACCAGGCTCAGTAAATTCCAGCAGGTCCATTCAGGACTCCCTGTCATATCCAGCCACTGCCTGAAACCAGAACCAAACACATCAGTTTTTAATGGCTGAACATCTCAGCATATCAGTAACAATTATTCTGGGTAAGCCCCAAAATAATGATTAGACACACATTCAGCCACTTCCTTCAGTTTACAATTAATTCTATATAATTATCCCACATCCAACCAGCTGAGCTGCTCTGGATCTCTGAACCAAAGGAAACAATTGTACCCAAAGGACGTGACTTCAGCTACTCTGGCAAAATAAAGCAACAAATTATAAAAATCCTAATGTTTCTCCAACAAGGAATTAAGATGGCTGAAGGACACAGCACAGACCAACATTAGTTCAGACATTTTTGAGAATTCTTCCAGAATGGTTCTCCAGGACCTTCATGATTGATCCAGAGCCCTCAAGCTCTCAAGAGTCAAGGGAGTGGGATGTGGTGGATGTGGGAGATCACAGATTGCCCCAAGCCCATTTACACCATAAATGTATGAGGCCAACGATCGGGATATTAAAAGCATTGATACAACAGAACGTGCCACTTGGGTTTTTCAAGCACCTGGTTTGAGTTCACGTCGCCACACTTGAGAAATGCATCACACATATGCAAAGCCCCTAAAGCCTTTGTTTTCAGCTCCTCCTCAAACTCCAGTG
>JBBMKD010000090.1:7477455-7498931 GCA_037834095.1 Argya squamiceps | reverse complement strand
CCAGGGAAGGCCAGGGAAGGCCAGGGAAGAGCAGGGAAGAGCAGGGAAGAGCAGGGAAGGCCAGGGAAGGAATGACACCTGCCCAGCCTGGATGTCACACCTGTATTCAAATCCTGCCCCAGAGAAGCCCCGGAGCCTGCTCCCCACCCGGCCGCTGACGCCAGGCTGCTTTTCAGCAATTAGCGCTGATGATCTGCTCTAACCAGCGGTGCTCAGTCAGTGCAAGGTGGTAACACCCGCTAATCCTGCTAGCTCAGACAATGCTCCTCTTTCACCATCCCTGCTCCCCTTCCCCCATGCAATGAGAGCACTGAATCATTTACTGTCTAACAAAACCATAATTACTACAGTGGAGAAATTAAGGAAAATGATCACGTAGGGCACAGCATTTCCCCAACAAAGCCTCCAAACAGTGGGCTGCAGCAAGGAAAAGATTTCCAATTGGAAAGCAGTTTGTGTGCATTTAAAAAAAATGTTTGTATGCTTTTAAAAAAAAAATCTGTTGATGTTTCCAACAGTTTGTGCCACCAGGGATTCCTGGTGGTGCTTCTGGCACTTCCATTAGCTCCAGAACACAGACAGCTACTCTACTAAAAGAGAGCAGACACGACAATAAGATTGTAACAAAAATAATTAAATTATTCTATTATCACTGATGCGTCTGGATTTCAGGTCTCGCCACTAAAAATGACCTGATGACTTGGCCTTTCTTGCCTGCTCCCCTGGTGATGTCCAGGCACAGGACAGGCAACATCTCCCCGTGGTTTTATCATCTCAAACCTGCTCTGAAAGAGCAGAGCACAGAGTCTGGGTCTGCAGGGCTCGAGTCTGGAGTACCAACACCGAGACAATGAAGACCAGGAGTGCTGCTGAAAGTCCAAAATGTTCTTTTGCTGCCTCCAGGTAAGGCCTTTCAAGTGTGACTGGAGTGGCAGGTAGCACATTTGAGAAACCCAAAGTGAGGAGTAAGTGCACTTGTGGCCTGGGCAAAAAATGGGCACAACATGGGGCCAGCACTCAGTAAAGAATGCAGTCACCACTCATTTATGTACTTAGAGCTGGTCCCCACCTTTCTTAAAGAAAAAATTCCTCCCAGTGAGGGTGGGGAGGGCCTGGCACAGGTGCCCAGAGGAGCTGTGGCAGCTCCATCCCTGGAAGTGTCCAAGGCCAGGTTGGATTTTCCTGGAGAATTGGCAACTTGTAGACATCCCACACCCTCCCCAATGGTTTTACCAAGGGTTAAAACTGACACATCCTCAGTCCCAGGCTTCAGCAAGCCAAAACACAACATTTAAGCCTTTTTTTCTGAGGCTGTGTGTTCAAACAGACTGTACCTGTGCAGTGGCCTTAAACTCCTCCTACCACTCTTAGCTCCAACTGCAGGACAAAAACTACATTTGAAACAAGTTTAGACAATTGCCTCATTCTGTTTGAGGCCAAATGATGATGCAGCTTCAAAGATTCCCTCCTCCTTCTTTTGGGTGAAGCTGTATATCAGGTTTCCTTCTTGGAGATACTAGCAAGGTCTGTGAACTAACAGTCTTCCAGAAAAAGTCTGATTTCTTGAGAGAAATAACACCTTGCTCACCGTACTTGTCACCAAACAACCAGCACAGGTTTGGGCTCTGCAGTTTCCCTTTAACAGCACCATTGTGCTCCCACTAGAAGCATGAATAGGGCACTGAAACCCAGCCGGGCTCACAAAGCTGTGTTTGTTGGGCACAAGCATTAAACTGCCACAGCTTCGGTGTTACAAGTTTCACAGACAGATCAGCTCCAGATTAATTTACACACACAGGACAAGCCGACTTGGCCACAGCTCTGTGGGGGCTCTGTTCTCCAGCTCCAAAACCCTTCTCTAAAAGGCTTAGGAGTGTTGTTTTACCAAATTCAAACTATTTTAATCTCAACGTTTATGATTTCAAAAGAATTCTATTCAAGATGAAGGTTTTTGTGGCACGGCTGCCCCGTGTTCAAGGTCTGGGTCATTCCAGGTCACAAGGTACTCTTCACCCTGGGTCACTCACTGGGTGCCATAAACCTTAAGGTTTTTTTTGTTGTTGTTGTTTTAACTTTAAGCAGCGTGATGAATTAGTAAATTCGTGTAAATAAAATATGTAACAAATGTAGTAGTCAATGTATTAGAAATATATTAGAAATATAAAATAAAATATATTAGAAATATAAAATAGTATAAAATAGTAAGTCTTGTAACTCTGTAAGCCAAACCCTGTTTCCCAAAATGGAGAAGGCGTTCCCCTAACACCAAGATAAGCCTCCTGACCTGTGAAATAGAAGATCATCACTCCACTTTACACAAGAAAGGGAAGCAACTCCTCAAGATGTTGCTCCTTGAGTCAATCAATCCCGAGATATCAAGACCACCAAGTCCTCGATGATAATCTCAAGGGTGGACCCCAAGCCCAATGAAATCATCATCCAAAAAGGATTCCCAAAAAAGTCCATTCAAACATACCCCGGTGCCAAAAAATCCATTCAAGACACATCTACAAGTAAAAAGACTATATAAACATAGTATCATCACCGGCAAGCATGAAAAACCCTATAAAAACTTGGACTCAAACCCCTACAAATCGTGGAGCAGGACAGGGGAACAACTTCGCTGCTGCCCTGTTTCACCCAACATTCGAATGTTGTGTCCGTGGCTGTCCCAGATAGAATTTTGATTGGAAAATAAAATTCCTTTTTTCTCAATATCCAATTGGCGATTTATCATTTATAACAAGCAGTAAATCCAACTCCTGAAGCTCTCCCAAAGAATCTCTTTATCTTGCAGCAGCATTTCTGAGCTGCAGCAGCAGCTCCCGTGTCCTGAATTCACCCGTCTGGGCTGTGCATTTCCAGCTGTAATCTTTGGGGCCATATGTGATGCATCACCAAATGGGTGAGCTAAGGCCAGGGCTCAGTCCCCCCTCCCTGTGCACCTGGGCTGGGGGCATCGGTGACAAGAAGGTGTCACCAGCTCAATCTCAGCCACAGAGCCTCCCCTGCTCCACACAAAGACACATCTGGTAACTTACCACGGGCATTTCTGCTGAAAATAGCATTATCCAGGGTCAGCAAAATGAGTTCTCAGGGGCTTTGGGAGCTAGGAGTGGGAATAAAAGAGCCTCTCGTGGGTGTATCTGTGCTCTGGTTGATTCTTCTCTCACAGCAGAACGTGCTCAGTGTGACTGTGTGTGGCTCATGCAGCATCACCACGTCCTGGCATCTCTGTTTAAAGTTTATTTAAAGGATTTCCACAGGTACATTGGTCAAACCACCTCTTCTTCACCTCCAGAAAGGCTCTGCCTTTCTGATCCTCAGTTGGGGACAAAGGGATGGAAAAGGCACTTGTGCATCAGGAGGAATTTCTTCATGGAAAGGGCAGTTAAACACTGAAAGGGGCTGCCCAGGGAGACAGTGGAGTCCCCACCCTGGAGGTATCCAAAAAATGACTGGATGTGGCACTCAGAGCCCTGGGCTGATGGCAAGGTGGGCATCAGCCACAGGTTGACTTTTCCAGCCTCAAGGATTCTGTGATCAGCCACACAAATCATGCTGCCAATGCACAGCTGACATCTACCTTCCCAAAAATTAAAAAGGCTCCAAAGACTCTTGAAGATAAACTCTTAAAACCTTCTTCAATTCCATCAGTTAATTGTGTTAGCCCTGATAACCCAAAATACAGGCTCTGCTCAACCGCCTCCAACCACCACCTGTAAAATCCAATCACCAAAGTCAATTTTATATGAGATACTCTGTTGTGAAATGCAGCCATATACATTTTACACTACCCATAAAATTTATGTGCAGCACATGCACATAAACAGTTGAATCCCATATACAAATGAAAAATTTTGCATGTAACTCCATCCTAGGGATAAAAATTAAAAATCCTTTAAATAGCTACAGCTTGTCATTGGGGGAAAAGGCATTTTTTCCCTCCTGAATGCAACAAACCCAAGGCTTTGTCACAAACGGGATTTTACAAAATCTGTTCAGGAGAAATGTTTTCATCTATTTTTAACACACAGTCAGTGAGAACCATGTGAGCTGAAAGGCAGGAGCACTGCAGGGTGTTAACACCAGCCCTGCACCAGAACAATCTGCAGGAGGGGACACAGACAGTGTCACCCAAGAACCAGCTGAGCTGAGTAAAGCAACACAACTCCCAGAGCATTAAATAACCCAGCTGAAATGATTCTGAATAATTCTTTCTGCTGACTAACCTCCTGCTCACAGACACCAGCAGAAATTCCCAATTATTCAATCCCCAGCACAAGTGCAGACCTCACACTCTCCCACCAGACCAAACAGCAAAGTTTCCCAGGAAATGACTAAACAGTGACAGCCCTGTGATTCAGCACTTGGTTCAGGCAGGTAGAGCACTGTCACCCTCCAGGTACACACTGGATTATTTGAGCTGGGAGTGCTGATAACGCTGTCCCAGGAGTTGCCTGTCCAGCCCAACGACAAGAGATTACACAAAACTCTGCCTGTTCTGGCAGTCTGCACTTTCTACAAGGGACAGACAAGTGTGGACAGATGATTTTCCAACTCAAGCCTGGTTTTAGCCCAGGAATTAAAGACAAAACCATGCTGGCACCCAAAGAGATTAAAACAGAAGTTACTGTGGGTTTTAATCCTGTGACTCCTGTCAGCCACCTTTTCTTGTGTCAATATATTTCCCAAGTGTCAATATTTAATAACTAATAATTCTCTTGGCTTCAGTTTTTAACATAAGCCAAGTGCCACAGGGTTACCTTGCTGGTAACTCTGCTCCCATCCTGACTCCACAGCACTTGTCCCACCACACCAAAAGGCAAAAATTTGGATACACAGACTGCTTCAGTGCAGCTGGGCCTGTTACTTCTTCTAAGGAAATCCTAGATTCTTGAGTAAGAGGCAAGAAGGGGAGAAGAAAGAAATCCTGAGCAATTATTGCCCTATCTAGGGATCAAACACAGCTGCTCACACAAAGTATTCAGCAACTCTGACCTGCCCTTAAACACAGCACAGAACCTAACCCAGTTGGCAGCTCACCCTGCACAGTAATTATGTATTTCCAGATGGGATAGTGCTATTCCAAGTCACAGCCAGGAGGTCGATGAGTATTCATGATGAAACAAAGAAAAGAGAACTTGTTGGAGGTGCTGATACTTAGAAGATCCCTCCTCCTCAAACAAAACCCAACTAAAAAACAGAAGCAACCAAGCACAGTGATCAATCAATTGCAAGAATGAATCTTACAAAAACCAAGAGGTGAGACACACATCCCACACCCTTCCTGCCCTGGTTTTCCTAAGGAGCCAGTACCAAGTGTATATTCATAAGGATGTTACTCCCATTCTGCAGAAAAAGCAGCAGAGAAAGCGGTGGCTGCTCAAAAGAGCAAAATATTTTGTTTCTCCCAAAGCACTGAAATCTGGAACAGAACCCCGAGTCACCACACTCCCAAGTGCTCACTCAAGGACAGCCACTATTAAACAGGATTAGTCACCAGAGCAGGATCCCACTACTTAAAGGCAAAGCAATACAATTATTAAACTTTTACCAGCCTCCAATTAGTGTGTGACACCTGTAATTTGACTGGAGGAGACTCCCACCAAATTCCCGAGGGAGGCAGCAGCAGCTCCAGGAGCAGCACAGAGCTTTCCTACTCATTCCCTTCAGGTCTGATCAGTGAGAACCAAAACACCCTGTTCAATACCCTAAAACCTGCTCTGCACACCCCCATCCCAAACATGATTCTGTAACAGTTTCAGGGCACCGAGGAACGAGGCAGACACAGCAGGTCAAGGGAAGGCTCTGGTTCTTTATTCTGTTCTAATTATCTGACTCCATTCTTTATATACATTTGTACAGAGGTCAGAGAGATTGGCTACACAGGTCACCACCTCTCTGACCTGGATGGTGAACATCACCGTCCATCACATTTCTCCTCCCAGAGGACAAAAATGTAAACAAAGATAAATGCTAAAAATACAGATTGTTTTTGTGATGCTGCGTGAGAAACTCTAGTTCAAAAGTAAAAACAATCCAAAGACTTTTGCATCAGGGCAACATGATTCTGTACCCTGTGAAGAGGAGGCTGCCCCATGGAGCAGGAGAGCTCCTCCATGCAGACACCAGGCCAGCTTTCCTGCACTCGACACCACAACCCATTCAAGCCTGCTCCAAGGCTGGGAAACCAGATTTAAATAGACAGAGCAGAAGAAAAATGTCCTGCACAGCATGGCATGAGCAGCAGATTCCAGCCCCTGCGCTCAGCCCGGGCTGTGTGAAGCTTTCAGTTGTGTTTACATCAGCACCCACAGCTCCTTACAGACTGGCACTGCTCAGGAAAGCTGCTGGCACGTCACCAGCAGCCCTGAGAAACCCCATTATCCTGTCAGCTGCAAGGCTCTGGACAAGAAGGATCACGAGAGGAACGACTTCTGTCCAGGGCTCTCTGGGCAGAGTCTGCTCCAGCAGGGCTTTGTTCTGCTGCAGAGCAGGATGTGGCAAGATCCTCCTCGTGTGAAAAAGCCTTAAAGCTGCGTGGAAGATCAAAATAATGAGCCAAACTCAGCAGCAAAGAGGAGAACACAACAACACAGCTGCACTTTGTAAACCCACCCCAAAGTCACTGAACTCGGCTGCTTCTGGGAGAAACAGAATTCTCTCCCAGCACACCCATTCCTCCTAATTAATAAAGCACACATTAATGGTTCTTTAAAAATAATGACATTTAGTTTTTGTGCAAAGTGGTCTTTTTAAATAGAAAAAAAAGCATTTTACCATAAGGGATAATAATTTATCCCATTTACTGCCCTTGTTATGCAGGATATTGTGGTATCACCCCGATATTTCTGTTGTTCCAATCACTAACAACCTCACACATGGAATTTTCTTCCCTTCTATTGGTACATCAATGTCAAAATGGATTTTCACAAAACTGGGAGGACATATATCCCTTCCACACTGACACCAGTGGACCTTGAACCAAAATAAACAGGCCTAAAAGTAAAAAAGATCTTTTTCACCAGCCATCTCCAAATCCACAACTACTTCTGACAGAGCATTTTCCTCCTGTTGCCTCTCTCAGGGTGCAATATCTCCTCTTCCAATTTAAATAAACTGATTTCTCAAATGTCTCACTTGTAGAGGGAAGGAAGTATGGAGAAATCAGCAGGATTATTTAAGAGCACACAGTCAGCAACTTGACAAAAACTAAAAGAACACAAACAGAAGGGGCTCTCATGCCCTGCACTGTTCACTTGGCCAGAATGTCTTGAATTTGGAAAAGAAGGAACTTTATGTCTAATAACAGGCAACAATTCCATGGTGTATTTGCACTAACAAGGTGCAATCTCTCCAAGATCAAACTCGTTGTAAAAAGGGGCCCAAAATGATGAAATATTTATATAAACTTCTAACCACATAACAGCAGCATGAACAGATTTCAGCCCTAACCAAGCAAAAGCTGGACATTGTCACCAAAACACTCCTTGGCACTGGAGAATTAAGAACTGCTGGTTCTGTTTTCTGGTTAAGATTATGAGGAAGTTACTCACAGAACAAGATGAGCTTCTTAAAAGTATTTCAGCAATAAATCAAAACAAATAAACCTCACTTCCATACTGTAAGTGAATCCAAATGCTCTTTCCAGTTGTCCTCACATACACCAGCACAGGAAGCAGCCTGATAAATCTGCTAAAAGCCTTAAGAAGCTGAAATTAAATATTCATACTCTGAAAATGATGAAGGCAGCACAAACCCTGGGTCTCCTCTGCCAGCCCAGCTCTGTGTAGCCCAGAGCAAGAGATGAAAGATTTCCTGCAGTGGGTGATGCTGAGCTGGAATCTCCACCAAGGAGAAGGACAGGCAGCTTTGCCTGCAGGAGTTCAGGGTTGAGTTTGCCACTTGGGGATTTTCCTGAGATGCTCCCTTACCTCTCTGTTACCTAACAGAGAACTACCCCCATTTCCTCCAACTTCAGGATCCCTGGTTGGTCAGGTTTTAATAACAACCTGAAAAGATGTGTTAGAAGCTCTTAAAAAATCTTGTCATTGAATGATGGCATCAATTACTTAATTTTAATGAGAGTGAGATCATATTTTAATTTTCCTTTCTGCATTAAATTTCAAGCAAAGGTGACTGTGCAGTTTCTCTCAGCAATAGCCAATGTCCCTCCAAGGTGGAAGCAGAATTACTTTCAATAACAAACTAAACTTTATTGCCTTATTTCTCATTAGCACTTAATTCTACAGAATTAGCTTGGGTTTATTACTATGCAAAAAGACAGGTAGGTCCTCCAACTTACTCACTGAAAACAGAAGCCCAACTTTGAACTCTCTGGTTCTCACAACAAGAAAAAATCCTGCCAGCTAAATTCTCTCTAGGCATGGACAGAGCAGAATTTAATACACGACTCCAAAATGTCCAAGAAAAACCCTAAACCTACAAAAAAAGAGAGACAAAATGCAACAATTGCACGACCTGAAAAAGCAAGGAATTGTGGAGGGTGTGAAATGAGACTTTCCAGCCTTTGTGGGGACCCCGAGGTCTTCAGTTCCACATCACCCCCATGGAAAAGGCAGGATGGGGGTCAGGGATGGACACGGGTGCACCAGGCAAAGCTGCTGCTGCTGCTTCAGCTCCACAGTGTGACCCTGGCAGAGCTCCTGGACATCTGTGGCCTAATTGCAGCCCTGTTTAGGCTGCTGAGGCAGGCAGAGCCTTCCCAGGGCACTCCCTCTCCAGCACTGCAGGAGCTCCACCTCTCCTAACCCTGGAGATCCTGCAGGACTCTGTGGTTTGCCCACGTGAGGATCACCCTGAGTGCAGCCCTGCTCCACTCACCTCCAACCCACTCCTGCACCCCTGGGCTCTGCCTTGCTCCATCTATTCCACATCACTCCCCACCCCTGTGGGTGTCCAAGGCCAGGCTGACAGGGCTTGGAGCAACCAGGGCCAGGGGAAGGTGTGAGATGAGCTTTGAGGCCCCCCCCAACCCAAACCATTCCATGATTCCATAGATTAATTTTCACTTCCCACTTGGTCTCTCAGCTTCACTTTAACATGAGCTCCTCCACCAAAGCCTGTGTGACCTTTCCAGCCTCAGCACTGAGGAGATGAAAATTCAACATTCCCTTTTATTCCAGCTAGAAATGACAACACAAAAAGCACTTGGACAGGAACCATATGTTCCTGTGCCTAATGGAGCCATAATCACTGGATAACAACCATTCCACAGAACATTCCACTGTTTATAAAACCAGAGTGTCAATGGAATAATATTAATGGGGAGCTGCTTGTGTCTTTTGGATAAAATATGATATTCAGAGCAGGCTTTGCTTTCAGCTGCAAACACCATGGCCTTTTAGAGCAGAGCAAAGCACCACAGACAGCACTCACAATTAGGGGCTGCAGGGGCAGGAAGGGCTAAGGACGTGTTGACAGTAATAATTTAAGATGAGATATTCTGCCAAGAAAGAGAAACTAAAAGATTAACATCCAAATAGAAAATCTGCAATTAAGCAAAAAAAAACCTCTGAAAGAGAAGGACTGTGGACACAGCTCTGGGTTGGATCACTGCCCTCCAATTTGTTCTCCAGGACTTCTCTGCTGACTCCGTGTGTTTCACAGAAGTAAAATTTGTGCCACGCCACGTAACAGTCTCTCAATGAGAGACATTTTCAAGAGGAATGATGATGTTTGGGAAATAAAACAAGCACTTCTCTCCAACATCTCTTGCACAACAGGATTAATTCTTTCTTAGCACTGGGGATTCTACAAGCACAACACAGAACTGTATAAAAAACACAGAGACAAAATAAATTCCTTGGAGAATCCCAGCTGGTATCTTCCTACAGAACACAGGCCTGACCTGCAGTGACAGCCAGTCTGAGCAGCCACAAAAACTGCAGGCTGTAGCACCTCAGATGCTCCCAGAAAACTCTGGAGAGCTGTTTCCTCTAGCCCTAATTCTGCTGGGGGAAGACACAACAAAATTACTCCTAGGACTGCCAGGTCACAGGGGGGTGGCCCCCAACTCCATGGAAATACACAACCACACAGAAGCCACAAATGCAGGATGTGCTCACGACCCAACACTGTGGTCACAGTTCTCTGAAGTGTGACACCTGAATCAGCTGTGCTGAGAAGGGGCAGGAGTGAATATTTCATGTTAAAAGCTCCAAAAGGAGGAACAAAAAAAAAGCCCTGGCCCAGAAGTGCAGCCTGTCAAAATCAACAGCTCAACTGACAGTGCTGTACCCTACAGTGCTGAGAAGCCTGGCATGACTGCCATAAATCACTCCAAAAGCTTCTTTTCATGCAGAGGAAAAAGGAACAGTAAAGACCTGAACATGAAAACTTGCCCATTTTTAATTTGCTCGGTTGCACTTGTTTAAAATTGACGTTTATTTTGATACTTGAGCTGGTCTCTCCTTTTTATTTCTGCATGCTGCAAGCTGGGAATGAGGAATTGATCACGTAGAGAAAGCAGTACACCCCAGAGGCACCTTCCCCAGAGCTAAGGCAGCCTGACCACTGGAGGCTTGTCCTGCCCTGAGAGCAGAGGGAAGTCACACACAGCCCCAGATGTTCTGTCAGGGATCAGTTCCACACAGAAGATCCTTCCCCATGGTCTGGTTTCAGCAGGCAGGGTCACTGCTCTCCTGACAGACCTGAGAAGGAAAACCCTGAGAATTCAACACCAGATCTTCAAATTCAAACTGCAATAGGGTCTTGAGAGCTAACGGACACTGACATGCAGAAATGTGTGATCACTTCCAAAAAGTGCCTTCACCTCCTTCCCAGAGAGGCCAAGGAAGGCCCTGGGGATGCACCCGTGCCTAAATGGAGGCAGGTTTCCTTTAGTCTCTAACAAAGGCTTGGAGCAATTGGCTCAGTGCCTGGCCTTGCTGCCTTCCTCCTCTTCAGATGTGCTTCCATCCACAGATAAGGTGGGGAGGCTTTGAATTCTCACCCTGCACAATCAGAGGGAAAGGACAGCACAGGAAACCCAAGTCAGCTTTTCCCCTCGGTGAGGGAACTCCCTGCAATAGTTTCACTGACATGCCCAACACAATGTCACAGCAGACAGCAGACAGGGCTCAGAGCTCCAGAATTAACTGGTTTAGTGAGTTAAGGCACAGATCTGTCTGCAGCTGCTCGGGGCAGAATGTGCTGAAGGAGCACAAATGCACCTTTCAACCAGGAATCCACCAAACAGCTTCAAACGATCTCTTTGAATGGTGGAAACAATCCAACAACTGCAAGCTTACCCCGATGTGACAGCACCTCTTGGGGACTTCTTGTCACACTTCACCCACAGAAAACTATTCTGAAATAGCTCCTCCTGACAGCAGAACTATAGAAAAACCAGCTCTGACGTTTCCCAGGTCTCTCCAGTTTGCTGGTTCCTTTCCTCCTCCCTTTCTTGGACTATTTTACAGACTCCTCTCACGGTGTCAAGGATTCCACTGCAATATTGTGAATTTCTCTGCACCTGTGAGGTCCTGCACCCAAACTGAGGAGCAGCTGCACCAGCACAGCCCCAGGGTTGCCACTTTGCAGGGTGGGAGCACCAGAAAGCCACACACACACTCCTGGCCACACCAGGGGCAGATCCTGCATGACCTGAAGCCAGACTCAGCTCTCAGAGAAGAGTGTTTTCTCCTTCTCCAGTTCTCCAGCCAACACTCTCCTTTTATCCTTCTGCCCAAATCATTGTGTCTCTGCTGGAAGAGGACCCTGCAGTGCCATACAACCCCTCTGAGTTCACATCATTTCACTTGGTCTGTCATTTCCAACACTCCCAGGAAGGTCTTCTGTCATTTTAAACAAGAGAACATACACAAGTAATTATTTTTCTAGGAGAAGAGGCCAAGTTCTGCCATCCTGGAGAACTTTTATGACCATCATCCCCTTATTTTGTGCCTCCCTCCCTTGTGCATTGCTGAATCCAATTAAAAATCTGCAAGGTGAGAAAGAGAAAACATCACCTTTGCTGCTTCCTTACAGCTTCCATGCTACAAGCAGCTACTTCTAAAAGTGTTTTACCAAAGCTCTGTCCAACGAACAAGGATTTGATGCACAAAAGGCAAAGGGTAATTACATCTTCCTGTTTGCTCTTCTTGCCAGAGATTTTTTTTTTTTTGAAGGCCTACTGCAAAAAGAACTGCCTTGAAAGCCTTCCAAGGCAACACCAGCTCCAGGGTTATGGATTTTTCTGATTTTGGGGAAATATGAGAGCAAATTAACTCAGGTCTCTGTGCTCCTGGTCAGAATGACTAAAACAATGTTCCCAAGTCCTTACACTAATGGCAACTGGCCCTACACAATTTTTACATGCTGCAATTTTAAAACAGGACTTAACAAGTTAAAGTGTATCAAACACAGGAATAACTACACAGAAATGTTTGCTCAAGGTTTCTAGGTGTGGCTGCAGCCACGACATAATGGGATTATTTATATCTGACTCATTTGCTTCGCCTTCATCCACAATTCTCCCTATTTGGGATTCAGTAAATCACTTCTTTCTGCACCACACGACTTCTTAAAATCAGGACATTTTCATGGAGGACTTGAAAATTTGAAGCAGAGAGGAGAAGTCCCACAAATACAGTGGATTTACATCATGTTTGACCAAACCTGACCATCACCATCATGGCAAAGCTTCCTGAACATGCAGCACAGTGAGACATCCACTCACTGGTAATCAGACATGTCACAGTGTGAGTGACAACATCCCCTGAGCCACAGAGGGTCTGGTGTCCCCTGCTCTGTGTCCTGCCCACCTCACCCCTGTGCATCTCCCCCCTTTCCTGCCTGGGAACTCAAAATAACAACACTTCCCCCTTTTCACTGAGCCAACTTCCAACCCCAAATGGCGTAAGAATGGAGGTTTTCATTCCAATTACAATAAGAATTGTTCTTTTTTTTAATCCACAAGGGATCACTTAAAGCTTCTGCCCTAAGAATAAACACAGGTCTCAGTCTCATGTGAAAACATTTACACGAGCACTTGGCTATTTGGAGATCTCCTTTTTGCAACACAAAAACTTCAGTCTCATGTCCAGTGTTTTGTCAGGATTGACACAAAAGCCCCAAAAAACTGTCCCAAAATAATTTATCATTTGGCTCTTTCATTGCTCATGAAACCCAAACAGTGTAAGGTTTGATATCTTTTTAAGAAATACAGCTTAGATTCCTAAAAGTTTCATCCCTTTCCTCCCTGGTTTGCCAAAGTTCACGGAGCTGCAGCACCTGAGCTCCCTCCTTGAGATGGAAAGAGTGAGGTGCCAAGAGGTGAGAGCAGCCTGAGCCAAGGCTGCTGCCAAGGGCTTTGTTACGAAACCTGGCCTGCAGCTCCTGAGGACACACAGCAGAAAAAAGAAAGCACAGAGGTGCTTTCCTCCAGCCTGGAGAGCTGTAAAAAGCAAATTTCTCTCCCTCCTCATCACACACAACGAGCAGCCCCACAAATGCCATCAGGACCTTGTTCCAACAGCCCATGGGACACACAGCAATCTCCTGAACGCCAGAAATGGAGCACCTTTAATAGGCATTTTCCGCTGGTATTCAATTAAGGGAGAAAAAAAAGCAGCATGGTTTAATAACTGCAGATCTGTTTATTCTCCACCAGCACTGCTGAGGATCAGGGACTTTTATCTCCTGCTCCCATCAGCTGACTCCCTGACCCCACTCTCCATCACAGGGTGAATAATCACGGCCTGGAATCTGCCACGTCACTTGGAGGAGCTCTCCTTGTCCTCACCCCGGTGACAATGCACATTGTGAGCAGGAATGGCCTTCCTCACACCACGGCCCAGGGTGACCTGCAACTGTTAACTCTGCTCTTACCTCTGGGTAGAAAACCTCAAAGCCTCCATCCCCTCCTCGGGGCTCCTTTTGGCTGGATCACTGCTGCCAGAGAAGTGCACATTTACAATTACAGGAAAGCTGATGACAGAGACCAGGTGTATCAGGCCATCCTGGTGTGCTCTGCTCTTGCTGCTGCTCTCAGGGAGCAAATCACAGCATTTCCAAATGAAATGGCTCCTCATAGGTTAATTAACACCCAAAATGAAGAGCTGATGCATTAAAGGTGCGGGTGGGACAACGGGAGACACAAAACCTCCCTCAAGCACATCCTTTCTGGAATCACACACAGGGACAGGGCCTGACACCAAATCTTTCAGCCCTTGACTTTTTCTGCTGTATCATTCAAGCTTTGATCACATCCCTCCAATTTATGGCCAACCAAGAGTCCCATCAGAACTTACTTTGCTCCTATGTTCCAAACCCCACAAAATCTCCCAGCATCTGTGTGTGTTGGGTGCTCCCCTCTGTGCAGGAGGGGATAAAAGCAGAACCTCCTCCAAAAGTTCCCTGTGCTGCTCTCAGAGAAATGAATTATAAACCTCTATTAGAGGAACACCAGTGCTGCTATTCCCAAGGAAATTTCTTAATGCAGGGAGCAAAACCCCAGGAATGCAAACCCTGACTCAGCTTTGCAGTTTATGCTTTATCTCCAATAAAAGGCTCACTTGTCCACCTCCTTTAGGACCAAGCCACAGGAACAACATCCCTCCTAAGAGCAAAAGACAGGAAAAACATCCCCAAACAACTCTTTTCCACCGCTGCACTTTAGACCTGATGTTTGACATCAGTCCTGATCCCAGAGGCAAAATGGGAGAGCTCCATGCTCTCAGCCTCCCAGGGCCACAGCCATCCTAAATGGAATGCATTATTCCTGCATTAAAACATGTGTTTTTCAAGGCAGCTAGCCACCCCGCTGCTCTGAGGGAGATTACAGGAGACCTAATTTTATCAGGCAGGGATACAATTCTCCTGGTTGTTTTTTTTGCTCCCTAGGGACATGGAGCTGGTGAAAGCAGGTTGCCTGACTGCTGGGGAACAATTCTGAGAGGCTCCGTGGCTGATCACTCAGGCAGGAATTGGAATCCTGGTGCACAAATGTATTAATGGATGCCCTGTAGGCTCTGTGGGTTCCCATCCCTGTGGAATTCAGAGGCCACGAAGACCTCGTTTGCATCAGCAATTCTCAAGTCAACAAGAATTAGAAAGAGTTTATGTTGGCAGAGAAGTGCTAAAACTTTTATGTGTTTCTTTTTTCTTTTTATCAGCTTAAGTTATACTAAATAAAAGAAGGTGATTGCTCACAGCAAGGAAAGTTATGTTACTATTACATTACTATCTTTGGTATAAAATCAGTGTAATTTAAACTTACGTCCTGCCTATGTTTACTTCAAGTGGTGTTTCACAAACTCTGGGCTTTGAAGTCTGAAAAGAACACAAACTGATGGAAACAGGCATTTTACTCCAAATATCAGATGAGAGCAACAACCCAGTATGTGATTCAAGATGAGAAATACAGGTGTGAGGCTTTTCCCAAGGCTTTTCATGAAATGCAATGGGAGAGATTCGTGTAGCAGATGGAATGCTGCTGCCTGCATTGCACCCGTTAGCTGGAAATCCCTGTTGCCTCAGACACGGGGCAAATGTAAGAGTCTTCCCTTCTAATTAATGCAATGAGACATCCTGGCCTGATGACTCGTCCCTGATTTCACAAGCTCTCCAAAAAACTTTGGATTGAATCAGCCTCAACAGAGAGAAATGCTTCAATCCCTCTCTGTATGAATCCACGTCCAAAAAAGCAACTGAGCAACTCACCCAGAGATTCAGGAAATGCTTTTTATAACTGAGACACATGGCTTAAAGAAAACCATCCTAAGAAATTATCTGCACATTGTGTTTGAAAGAAATGCAAACAGGAACTCTCCAGCTTCTGCCCATCCCTCGGGAATGTTCACCATGAGTTCACTCTCTGGCTCCTGAAATTGCCACTGAATAAACATGATAAATCCAGGGGACAGAGAATTTCATGACAAACACTAATCAGAGAGAGGGAAAATCAGGAAGGAGCCATCACCCTTTCCACAACACCACTGATGAACCAGGAGCACGAGGGGTGCTCTGCCTGCACTTCCCTGTGCAGCTCCAAGGATTGCTGCACGTTGGGAAGAGCAGCAGCTCTGTGCAGCTCCTCTGCCACCCATCACATTTCCTACTCAATATTTCATGCTAGAGAATTTAAAATAGCAAACTGGAGATCAGTTATCTAGGACACCACAGCAAAGTCCAAATGCAGCTTTAGCACAGCTGTGCCAGGGCCAACAGGTCTGGTGGACATTCCCAGGCTGAGCACCCAGCTGAAATGGCAAATGTCACCCAGCCTGCAAGTACCAGAGCCACAAAATCCACTCTGGGAACCCCTGCTGCCAGATGTCCCCTCCACCCAGCTGAGGAAACTGGTCCTCACTCCAGCAAAGCCTCACAGAAGCAACCAGGGAGGAGCTGCAGGACTCTCTTTAAAGCCTCTAATTTCCTCCTCTCCCCAAGGCAAAGGGTCAGAGCTGCAGCTTTTACAAAGAGCCCTAAACTCACTCCTCATTTCCTAAGAATAAAAGGGACAACACAAAAATATGCACATTCTTTAACCTTCCTGGGTATTTTTTATGATTCCAGTCTGGATGCTCCAAAAACCTTCCTCTTCCCCACGTTTACATGCCTCAGTCATGTACCAACTAAACCCCACTCCCACTCACAGTAGCCAAAATATTTCTTCCAGTGTTTGTGTTTAACTCCCTCTCTCCAAACCATTAATCACCTAAATCATTCTGCTTTGACCATCTGCAGAGCAGAAGGCTGTGATCATCTCGTGGCCCTTCTGTTTGCTGCCCTGGTGATAAAGCTGGTCCTTTGCTCCTCCTGGGCACGGCTGGGGCTGGATTTCCTTTTCCTGTGACACAGACTCTGCACGGAATCCATGTGCTCCCTGCTTACATCACTTTTTCCTGGGCTGTGAAGCTAAAGGAAATAGAATTTCACCCACAATGAAAGCAGATGAGGGATCTTTATTGGGATCTTTGCAGAGCCAAGCTGATGATCCCTGGCTGAGCACAGCCAGCTCCCTGTGACAGCTCCAGGGGGGTTTTAGGCTTTTCAAAGCTCTCAAACTCTACCTGCACCAAAGCCCTGCACAGATTTCTCAGCAGATCTGGGACCCATCTGCTGCCAGTCCTGCAGGTAAATTAAGGAAGCAACATTAAAGCTTTCCCAGTGCTGGTTTTGCCTAATGCAAGACTTGTGGGTGAGATGCTGCATAAATGCACAAAAACCACCTGTAAGTCCTGTTAGCTACAGGCTGATCAGATCCAACTTGCTCATGTTTATAAAGCTCTTCTTCAACCTTTTCTGTGCTTTGCCCACAGTTCCTCTCTGAGTGGGGGAAGAAACTGAAGTGAAACCTTTCTGCTCACTCAGCACAATCCATGCAGCCAGTCCCTACTCAGACAATTACTTCCTTTGACTCTGTAATTTAAATTCTGTGCTTCAGCTGCTTAATCTATAAAGAAAGGTCCTCACCTACTTTGACAGGCGCCTGGCAATCAAAGATTGCAACCTGAAACACACAATTTTTGAAAGATCAGAGAAATCCCCTGATTCCATAAGAAATTTCCAAGCCAAACAAAATAAAGACTCTACCCACTAGCTTGAGTCAACATGTTTTCTTCCAGTAAGGTTCTATCCTACTTGGCTGGCCTTCAGTCCTGAATTTCCACTGTTTTGCTGATACTCCTTTTTCCATCCATGCCACCATCCTCCTGTTTCCTCAGCCTCTGCAAACCCTCACACAAAGCTCTGCCCTGCAGACAGAGAGAGCCTCAGCTCCCCAGTGAGAGACAACCAGCTTGAAAGGGAACAAACCCAGGGCCACGGGGCCATTCACAGAAACACCCACCCAGAATCACAACCCAGAGCCAGGAAAGCAAACAGAAACCAGCTCCCTCTGCCCACCAGGCAGGGGGGAGGACGTGGTAACCCTGGCACAGAACCCAGAAGTGGCTGAAATGACGTCCAAGGCCTGAGCTACTCACAGGAGTTCCTCCTCACTACCAGGTGGAATTCCCCTGCCCTTCCCTGGATGTTCAGCTGTCTCTCCACTGACACTCTTTTACTACTTGGAAACATCAGGCAAGACAGAGAGTGCAGTGGCACAAACCCAGCAGCCAAATCAGCTCCTTCTGTGGGTGT
The DNA here is from genome assembly GCA_037834095.1 of Argya squamiceps. Taxonomy (NCBI): domain Eukaryota; kingdom Metazoa; phylum Chordata; class Aves; order Passeriformes; family Leiothrichidae; genus Argya; species Argya squamiceps. The sequence goes on along the minus strand of JBBMKD010000090.1, from coordinate 7,480,817 downwards.
TTAACCCCTGCAGAGCCAGGCTGGGCCCTGCAGTGGGGCTGTGCTGCTGTCAGAGCTCTCAGCTGCAGCAGAACACACTTCCCCACACAAGGCAGTCCAGCAGTAACGTGCCCTGGATGAAACAAATCCTCTGAACGTGCCTAATTAGAGCCTCTGAGTCTGGATATTCCAGAGTTTCCCAGCTCCATTAACAGCTGGGATGAGGTTGATGTGAGAGGAGCTGCTGGAATGTTGCACCCAAGGTGTAAAAACACCCAAGCCCAGTGGTGAAGTGCTTTAATATTAACATTTTCCACCGAGTATGGGATGAATTCAGGCTTTTACCTTGTTCTGTGCACCCTTCAGCACACATTGGGAATATTCTATGGAGCAGCATGATGTGATGGGTCTGAAATCACCTTCCCTCAGGGCTGCAGCTCAGCACAGGGTGAGACTGAGCTCCTGCACTCACAGACATGTGAAAACGGGGTGAAAAGTCTTCTTTAAAGTTACTATCTCCAGCACTTTCACTCATCAAACAGAAACAGATGTAAATACAAAGACAGCCCTTCCCATCATTAGTGATGCATAATGTGGGTGTTACTGACAGATGAAGAAAAGCACCAGATAGAAAAATATCCCAAAAGTGAGAAAAGAAGGAAAACACGAGTAATGAGCAGGTTCCAGGTCTCCCACAGCTCCATGACCCAATTCTCAGCTGAGACATGTTATTGTTACTTGAACATTCTTCCTCAGAGGCACCAACACTGATCCCTTCTGTGAGGGAATGGAGGGTCTGCCCAAGTTCAGCTGCAGGTAGAAATGCTCTTCACATTGACAGAGGACAATGAACTCTACTGCACACCTAGAAATGGATGAGCTGGTCTCAAAGCCATCACCGAGGCCCAGGACACAGAGTGAGATGCAATTTCTGCTGATTAATGAACAATTAATGTTTCCTGGAGCACGTCCCACACCTTTGCTCAGACGTTTTTGCTGCACCCAGGGACGGGATGACTGTTACCCCCGTGCTGACCACAAGGAATAATCCAGAGGTGTAATTAGTCCTGTTGCTCTGTCTGCACAGATTGTTCCTTAAGAAACTCTCATGGCAAACTCTGATTTCTATTTCCAGCACACATTAAAGTAATCCTGCTCCACTTTGCATCCTGCCTGCTGACGCAGCACCTTTCCCAACCACAACGTCAGATAAGGTTTTAATATTATATTTCCCCCCCTTTTTGTTATAAATTCTCTACTCTGTGGTGGTTAAGTTGGATGAAACTCAGTGCAAGGCTCAGCACACAAGTGCTTGTGCCCCCAGCCCCTGGAGCCAGGTACTCCCCATGCTCACACTGTGCATCAAGGACAGAACCAGCTCCTGCTCCTGCTCTCAGGGACCCTGAGCTACTCCCAGCAGCTGCAGCTCCTCTCCTCTCCCAAAAATGAGGAGTTCCTACAAAAACCTGAGAGAAATATTCACACACAACAGCCAAGCCCAGAGACAATCGAAGCTGTAACAAGGGGGTGGGAAAAAAAGGATCGAGTGTTCTTATCTGAGCAACAACTGAGCAGTGGCACATGGAGCCCTGCTGCCATTTTTAATAAAATGCTTCCATTCAATATTGTTTACTGTCAACAGCCCATGGTTATATTCAGCTGAACAATGCACACACAGGCCTCAAAATCCCTCAGCTTAAGCCTCAAACTAGGGCGTATTTTTCAAGAACTCCACAATGACATTACCTCACTCCCCCTTCCCACAGCTCACTTATCTCAGCAACAACATCCCCTGAAATATGTTCCCAAGAGTCCTGGGGACACAGTCACCCAAAATTCTCCGTGCTCGTGGGTTTTTTGGACAGAAAAAGTGATTTGCACAAACAAATCCCTGATATGCATATTAAGAAATCCGAGTATTAAACCCACAGAGGGGCAGTGGATCTAATATTCAGAGAATTACTTACATAACCCACAAAACTTCACTGTGTAGCACCAAAGTTGAAGCTCTTGGAGCAGCTCGTTAAGGATTAGTGGGATGTCACAGCAGCCAGTCCAGCAACAGTGTTCATTTATTTTTAAGTTTGCACTACAATCTACCACAGGGTCAAATCATAGTGGGCTTTCAGTGCCACAAGAAACAAACTTCAGAAAACCCAAAGAAAATGCTTAAAACATTCAACGAATTCTTTCAAAAACCTGTTCAGTGTTACATTTTGAGCAACACCACCATTCCTCATTCTTTGTTATCAGAGTCCCCAAAACCAAACCCTAGATAAAGTTTTATCACTTTAGCTGAATGTCTGCAGAAAGTTTATCTGGAAAAGAGTTAACAAAGCCAGCCAACATCAGGGGTTCAGCTCCAAGGCAGCCGTGTTAGCAAAGCAGTGCCGTGGCCTTTTCTGAGTGCCAGCGTGGGCAGCGGGGGCTGACAGCCCCCAGCTCACCCCCGGGAGCGAATTCCTCATCTCCAAAGAGTCAATAAGTCTCTTTTATGCACTGTGGCCTCTGGGATAAACAGAGCAAGGAAAGACGTGCCTGGAAGTTGATTTTTCTTAATTTTTAATGCTAAGAGAGACATCGATGATCGTTATAGGGTCCCTTGCGACTCTGATTCTCTGGTTATTCCAGCCACGCAGTGAACCCTCCTGAGAAGCCACTGATTTTGGCATCAAGTTCCGTACCCCGACGGAGGGAGGAAAATTAAAATTATGCAAATCTGAGCTACCTGCTCTGCAACCTTCCCCCTCCTCCTCAGCTTCATCCCTCGCCCTCCGGCTTCACAAGGGAGATTCACAACAAAGCTGTACCGAGAGCAGCATTTTAAAGGCTGGGGAACAAAGACAAACCCATGCAAAAAAGGAAACAACAAGGGAAAAAAAAAAAAAAACCAGCAGAAAGCGCATGCTCTGAACCGGTTATGGAAACAAGAAATTATTAAGAAAGTGGGAATAACACAGGGTTTGCCTTCATTATTGTGCCCAAAGTTCCTGCGACTCCCCCGCCCCAGAACCGGCTGTCCCGGGGTCTCTCACTGCCACTCCGTACCCTCAGCTCGGGAGCTACGGAAAAGAGGCCACAAGGAAAAAAACACTCCCGAGGGAGGAGAGGAGGCCAGGTCACCCAGCCCCGGCAGGTGAAGGGCCCCCACGGGGGGTGTCCCCGGGGTTCTTCGGGGGGTCCCCGGTACAGATGATGCTCCCAGCGCTTCTTCCGCTCAGACACAACCCCAGCCCGGGCCGGGCCCTTCCTTCCTTCCTCCCGCGGCGCTCTCAGACAGACCCCGGAGCCTCGCTCATCGCACCGCCGCCACCCCAGAGCCCCTCTCGCACGCCGCCACCCCCGGCCCCTCACACGGGAGGCTCCGCGGCGCCCCGCGGGCA
>JBBMKD010000090.1:7454953-7469780 GCA_037834095.1 Argya squamiceps | reverse complement strand
TGGGAAGGATATCAGGGAAAGGTTCTTCCTCCAGAGGGTTCAGGCACTGCCCAGGCTCCCCAGGGAAGGGGCACAGCCCTGAGACTGCCAGAGCTCCAGGAGTGTTTGGACACTGCTCCCAGGGATGCCCAGGGTGGGATTTTTGGGGTGTCCATGCAGGGCCAGGGGTTGAAGTGAATAATCCCTGTGGGTCTTTTCCAGCTCAGGACACTCCATGATTCCATGCTATGCCCGTGCTCTGTGCCTACCTCAGCACCACAGGCTCGGGGTGGCTCGGGGAGCCCACGCTGGGCACGGGCGGTTGGGCAGCGCCGGGCATTTGTTCCTCCGCAGCAGCAGCCGGGCAGGGGCACAGGGAGTCTTTGCTTTCCTGCACACAGAGCAAAAGTTGCAGAACACAGAACAGTTCTCAAATTGCTCCACAATATGGCAGTGCAAGACACCTGAGAAGTGGGGTAGTCCCAAAGGCTGTTTAAGTCCTGATAGGAATTTTTCTTCTTTTGGACCATCACCTCTGGAGCAATATCTCTTTATTTAAGCAAAACACGCAGTGGGTAAAACCACTGCATCACCCAGAATATCAGTGCTTAGTCCCACCAGCTCAAAGAACAAATTCATCTGGAAAGATCCCTTGCCCACACCCCACCAAACTGTTCCTACTCCAACAGACAACATTCCTCCTTTGCCTGCTTTATTCCTAAATAGCATTCAGTTTAGAACAGCATAACTGCATGAGCCCTAGCTGCATTCCCATAAAACACCCAGGAAAGTGCACTGTTCTATGAACAAACCAGTATGAAGTCTGGGATTAAAGCACTGGCTTTAACAAACCAACCCTCTAACAGGGAAAAGGGAGTCACAGCACCCAGCTACACCCATGTGTGTACAGAGACAAGATCAGGCACCTTCTCTTTGCAGACTCCTTTAACAACGTCGGACATCCTGCTCTCCAGCACAGGCTCGCCCAGAATTTTTGCTGTGCTGCCAGGCAAAGGTGGGAAATTGGATGCAAGCAAGTCAAACTTTGGTGTCTGAGTCTTTGTTTCTGTTGAAGGCTGAGGTCTCTGGAGAAGGAAAATACAAGTTACTGGAGTTGAAATACCCAGCAGTGAAAGCCCTGAGCAAGTGCCAGGCAACTTCCTAGAAAAACTGTAAACCCCCAACACAATCTGAGGATTTAAGGACTCTGCCACTCCTTTGGTAACTGGGAAGCAAACACTGCACTCTGCAGAAAGGGAAGCAGAACTTACTGAAACTCGGTCGTCCTCCCGTCTCCTTCGACCTCTGAACACATTCCTCCTTTAAAGACAAGAACACCAGTCAGTGCATGTTTTAATTCTGGGGACAAATCAGTTCCTTTAAAATAAAGACACCTCACTGTCTTCCTGCCAGCTGTTTGTCAGAGGAACTACCAGCTGGAGAGTGAAGCTGGAACCATTCCTGCTCCCAGGTCAGCATTTACTGCTCCTGATTTATTTAAGCATCAGTTTTCTCTTCTCACTCAGTTTTCTCATGGCTGCTCCTTACAGAAATCTATTTTGTGCTGATGGTTGATATCTCTGGCTCACACAGGCTGCTGTGTGACAGCAAACACGGGGACACAGCCCTTTACCTGCCCCTGCCGACGCCGAAATCGCCGTTCTGCTCCAGCGGTGCCGTGGCAGAATCCTTCTGGGAATACCCTTGGTCTTGGTGCCCAGTTAATGAGCTGTTGTGTCTCTCCATGACAAAATTCCTTGAGCTGGTTCTGCTCAGGTCCCCCATGGGCAGGGCCCCAGCACCGGGTGGCCCCTCGGGGTGCTCAGAGCTGCTGGATGAGCGGAAATGGGGCTTCACCCTGCAGAGACAGAGCAGGACTGTGGGACCCCCGTGCTGAGGAACCACACCACAACCACCACCAGCAGCTGACAAGAAAAGCAGGTCAGCAAGCACCACAAGTCCTGTTTGAGATTGCTGCCCAAAAGATGCCCAGGAGGGAAAAAAAAAGCCCAAACCTCAGATGACTAAAAAAATCCCAGGGGTCGCAGAAGAGCCAGAGGAACCAGAAGATGAATTTTTCCTTTGTCTGGGCCTGCAGCATTGGCACAGGGCACTGGAAATGGAGCTAGAGAAATAAGCCAAGGCCAAGGAACAGACTGATCTGGCCACAGGCAAACAAAGTGAACAGAGACACAAGGCCAGGAGTGACTGAACGTGGCAGATCAGGCCAGGGCAGTTGAGCCCCACCATGCAGGGCCAGGCTCAGCCTGGCTGCTCCCATTGCCAAAACCCCAGCACTGACCCTGCAGAGCCCAACCCCCAAACGTTTCACCCTGTTATAGATTATTCAGCATTAAAGCTGTGGTTCCTTTGAGCACAGACACAGCTCTGCACACTCAGTGCTGCTGCAAGTTCAGGCTCAGGGTCTTAAATGCAGAATTGCCCAGAAAATCTCAGATAGATACAATACAAAACACTTTTCTGGAGCAGCATTTAGGTGTCTTCAACTATTTTCTACTTTTGCCCCTCACTGGTTTTCTATGCAGCACTGATCAAACATAAGAACCCTAAATTCTCTCTCCTTTGGTAAACTCTGCCCATCTCAATTTAAGGACAGCAGGAAGATTTTGCACATTTGCTGTTTTTAAACAATCTCATTATAACATTCCATGAAATCAGAGAAACTCTCCTAGTGCCAGCTGAAGTATGATTCCTCCATCTCCCTTTCCCACAAGGATGTTGCAACAAATCAGCACAAAATAAATATGAGTGGCTAAAACAAATGTTTGGCTACAGGGAAAACTCCAGCACTTAACCATTAACTGTCTGTACCACAAAACAAGTCAGGTTTAATAGGCCAGGACAGAAACCCAAAAGCAGCAGTTAGATGAACTCTCCAAACAAGCTGTTCTGCAGTTCAAGAGGAGGAGATTTGCTGAACAGAGATGAATTCACACTTCCCAGCTTCAAGACGTACCAAGAACCAGTTTTAAAGGCCCAATAAAGTTTAAGTTTCCCATCAGTAAAAACCACAGGGAGGAGGTGGAGCAAAGTCAACTTAATTCTTCCATTTTGTCCAAGTTGTTCTCAAAATGGCATTTTCTAAGTCACTGTTCAGCCCTCAGATCTCATAATCTTACCCGTCATCGAGAAGGCCACAGTCTTGTCTGGGCAGAAGAGCAAAGCAGAAAAGACAAGGAAAGATAAAAGAGGGAAAAAAAGAGCAGAGAGAAGGAGAAATGATGTGAGAGCAGAAGGAAGAGCAGGAGGAAGGACAAGCAGGGAGCACAGGCTGCCCAGCCTCCAACTGTGACCTGTTCTCTCTTAGCGCGATACTGGATCATCACTGGGCCGGCAGCACCTGCACACACCGACCCCAAAGCTGCAACTCCAAGCATCAAATTCTGCAAATTGAAGTCTTTACATAACCAGGATTTCAAAAGCTTAGTTATGCAGATGTGATGTACAAGGAGGCATTTCAAGGTGCTAATATTTGGATACACACAGCTCTTGCACAGTTGCAGCATCTGTACTTCCACGAGGGTCCATATACCTGAGAGCTTTACAGGTTTTAAGATTGTCCACAATTTAAAGTTAAAAAAACAAGCCAAAGCACCTTTGTCAAGATGTGAGCTGGGAGCTGAGCAGCTGCAATTGGAGCAGCTGTTCCATCTTCCAGGCAGAGTCACGCTCCCAGTTCTATAGTCTGTGTTAAGACTCTGCTGAGTCACCACAGACCAAAGCCTGAAGTTCCCTTTCTGCCAACAGCCACAGACCTGAACTGCACCACAAACCCACTCACAGCCCTGGCAGTTGTTGATTGATTTCTCCAACAATTCCACCAGCAATTCCCATGATCCCAGCCCTGTGCTGCACACAAACAACTCCCACACATGGGTTACTACTCCATTGTATTCCCAGAGCAATTGCTCCAGCAACACAAAGTGTTTCCTCCTCCCCAATGTTTATATCTGAGCTAAGTCCTTACAGCTCTCAGGAAAGATGGGGATAAAGCAAATAAATTACAGGAACAGCCTCAGCATCAAGCAGTTGGATGCAGCAGTCAGGACAAGCAACTCCCACTGCAGGAATCAGCAGCTCCACAAGCCTGATCCCAGCAGGAAAGGCTTATGTTGTGCTGCAGGAGTTTATAATCTGTGTATAACAAACATAATTATAAGTATGACCTTAGGAGGAAGTTATTTATTTGTCTGCAAAAATTCCTCTGAGGCTTTTAAAGGAGTTACCTTTCCTCTGTCCATTATTTTAGGACCTTAAGCTGCCACCTTCTACTTCATTTTTTTTAATTAAGTTGAAAAAACATCACACATTTGATAAAACAAAATAAATGATGTGGTCCCTTCAGAAAGCATGGCATGTGACATGCAAGGAACACTTGAGGATCTCAGCACTGTAAGTTTTGAAGGAGCAAACACCTGGCAGAACTCTCTTACCGATTCCTGTGGAATGGGCGACCTATACTCAGAGAAGCAGCATTTGTTTTATATGATCCTGGTGTATTAAAGCCATTCACAAATCCACCATTGGGAAACGGGGCCTGCAACAGACACAACAGTCTCAGTGGCTGAGCTACAGAGAAAATGTCTGCAGATTAATGACCAGCTTCAGCAGTTACTCATGGCTGTAATTTCACACTGGGCTACAGCATCTACTGTGGTGTGAACTCACTACTCCAGCTAAATCCCCACAGCTTCACAGCCTGCATCTGCTTTAGCAGAGTTCCCCCACTCCTGGAAAGGCTATGGGCTCTTCCAGTAACACAAGCTGCAGAAAAATGCAATTTCACACCAAAATTCCTTGAAATACGTGGCAGCCAATGGTGAGACTGGCAGCTCCTCTGACAGTGTTGCTTTATGAGGGTCATGACACAAAGTGCCATAAACCAGAAGGATCTGACCAAGAAACCTGAAACACCCACTCACCCCAGTGATTATTATTCTCCCTGATGAGCTGGGCCCCTGCTCCCCTTCTCAGCAGCTGTTACTCACCAGTGGTGTCTCAAAGTAAGGTGCAGGATTTGGAGACCACGTCTGAGGCACGATGCTGTAGATGGAGTACTGCTGAGGGCTATATACAGGCTGCATGAACAGGGGGGAGGCAAACTGGGCTTGGGTCTGCACGGGCTGGGGGTACACACTGGAATCCACCACCCGGTAACCATTCTTAGCAAAAAACGTGTTGATGGCTTTTATCCTGGCCTGCAAGACAGCAAATCACACCATGAGTTAGCTGGGAGAGAAGGGGAATGTGGAATCTTTGTTGCCTGCTGGAGGGATGTGAAGGTTGATTACTGCTTATGAATAAAAAGTGATAAAATCAGTTCAGCTCATATTACCACAGCATGATAAGGGGAAGGACACACATTGCTTTAGCTGGGTGAACTGTAAAACTGAAGATAAATGCTGCTTTCTGCAACAGGAACTGTCCAGACTCCAATCATGACAGCTCCTCTCACAGTACATGCACTTTGCTCTAGCTGCTTTGTGCAGCAGCCAACTCAAGACTCACAGTGGCAGGAATCCCTCTCCTAAGCTCTGCAAACCCAGATTCTGGGGCAAGTGGAGAAGGGAAGTCAGCACAGGAATGTATTTCACCCCCCCTGGGAAGCAGTGCTGTGAGTAACCAGCAGCCACTGAAGTGTAATTTGTCAGAGCTCCCCATGACCTCGTTCACGTTTCCAGCCTGCAGAACCAGAGCTATGGACTGTCCCACTGCTGAGCCTTTGGTTCACCATCATCCAAACAGAAACAACACAATTTAATCCCAACAAAAAGTGCAGCTAAAGCAGCCTCACCATTACTGGCTTGCCCTGAAAGGTCTTCACTTCTTCCCTTAAGTATTTGAATGCCTGCAGGTACAAAAAAAGATCAACATTAGAATATCTTGATGAAGTCGTACTTCCCAAAGGATGTTCCATGATTTAACAGAAATTTGCAGTCATGTGCTTCCCTGTCAGCCCAGCTAAATTCATTAACACTTCAAATTCAGGATTCTAGTGCCAGTCATGGCCAGTGAGCACCAAGGCAAGAGCCAGGCATGGGAATTACAACCCCACAATCTCTCAACTTTGGTCTTATTAACCAGAATCTGCCAGCAATCTCTTAAAAAAACAAAAAGGGGATCAGCAAATATTTCTTTTAGCTACGGGAAACACATGTGCACTTTCCTTGAGCAGGGGAAGGACTAAAGCTGGGGTCAGAGGAAGGCAGCCTCACCTGTTGCGCGTCTGTGTCGGACTGGAATGTAACGTACCAGTTGTTGTTGTGAGCAAACTCACAGCTTATCACCTTGGGGCAGTTCTCGTTCTTGAACAGAGCCTTCACCTCCTGGGGAGAGAAGTTCAGGGCCTTTGTATAGTGAACATTAAAGTGACTCAAGTTGATGTGTGACCTCCTGTGACCAGGGATGTTTTCTTATTCCCCCTGACCAAATTACTCTCTATCCATTTCTTAACCTACATATCCTAGTTCAGCCTCCTGGGCTCCCAAGATAAAACAAAGCAGGCTCAGCTGGTAAGAAAATCAATGTGTAGACCTGGTGATATTTTCATATGGAACAGGTAGGAAAAGTGTGGCTTTAGATCAGCAGAGTCAATGATTCCATGAAATATTTCTAAGTCAAGGCAACCTGACAGCTTTGCAATAATCAGATTGTAAAGAGAGGGACAAGCAGCTGCTCAGTGTTTGCATTAAAAGAAGTCATTAAAAAAGCTGGTAGACAAACACCCTGTGTTACAACTTTAAAAAACAAAGTACTAAATCATTCTGCTCACCAAGTATCAGGAGGAATTTTATTATCCTCCCTCCTCAGGCATAATGAGCTCAGCTCATGCTGGGGCTCAATGAATGAGAAATGTTTAGTAACATTTCTTGCTGCCAAAACAACCGTCTGACTTCAAGTGAAGTTATTGCTGTGACAAAAATTCAGCCTGAATTCCAAGCTATGCCCTGGACTGATTTATTTTTGGATCTGAAAAGAAACCAGTTCAAACTTCCTTCCAGAAAAGCCAAGCTAGCTCAGCTTTGGTGGAAAAAAAGTTTACTTAAGAAGGTTTAAATATAGTAGTAAATAATGGGAGGGGACAACGGCAGTAAGTTTTTGTTTTGGCTATTTTGACAATGCACCCAGGCAGAAAAAGTTACTGACGTGGTCTAGGAGAAAAATATCCATGTTTAATCCCATTAAACACCAGCTGACCTCTTCCTGGTGCTGTTTGAAGCCCTGTAGAAGACACCTTCCAAAACCACTAACAGAGTTATTTATTTCCTTTTTTCTTTATTTACCTCTATAGGTGTTGTTTCAGGGATCTCACGGAGAATGATAATACATCGTTTGTGGTTTGGTCTGACTTTCTCCCCCCTTTCATCCACTTGTACCATAGGAGAAGCTGAAAATAAAGGATAAAATTTGGACATTGTGCACATCTCAGCAGCAGCAAACTCTCTCATGGAATTTGGAACAAAAAATGAGAATTCAGGACTTTGGAAGAGCCTCCCACTCAGTACAGCTCCTGTCACCATTTACCAGAACAACAAACCATAACCAGCTCAGAGACTACAACATCTCCCTGAAGCACAGAAGGATTCTTTGTGTACTGATACAGATACCAAAATCCCAGACTTACATCTCAAAACTTCAAGAATAAGGTCCATATCCGTTGTCAGCTTCTTAATCCCTTCCATGTTGGCAATTGTCCATATTGGAACAAACTGATCACTGTCCATCTGAGACATCAAGTAGAGATCCTTTGAAAGATTCTCTCTAAAAAGACATTAAATTATTTATTATATTATTTATTATTATTATTATTTAATAAAGATCCTGAACCTGACTTAGAGAAAACTCTAAACAAGAGGATAACTACAGGCTTTAATAAATATTCACCAGTATCATTCACAAGCAAAACACCCTCAGATTTTCTCTCCTGAAACAAATCCCAGCAAATTAATACAAAGCAGAGTAAGATAATTTTCTAAACTGAATGAAATTCCAGTGCCCTACACGTTGGTCTGCAAAAAGGATCTGCCAAAAAGACTTCTGGTGTCACACAGTGAATGATCTCAATGTCTTATGACTGTGGAGCACAGAAGTCATCCCCATCCAAGGCCAGGGCTGCACAGACAGGACTGACACAGCTGGGAGGTGCCACAGGGTTTCTGCAGCACATCAGCAAATCCTGCTTTGTGGTTTTATCAAGATGATGGTGCATACCAAGCCATGAAGAGGGATGTTTGCCAAGGATTTTCATAAAGGCTTTACACCATGAGTTAACTGCACCTACCGTGAGAAGCAGAACTCCAGTTGTTTTCTCAAACATTCTCTGATGTCTTCTGTGGACACAGTGGAGCTGCCATCACCTGAAAGGGACCACATCCACCATCAGCTCCCACTTTCATGGCAGCAAGACCAGGCAAGGACACATCTCACTGCAGAATACAAGCATGAATCCCTCTGGGTAGGACCAAGAGGAAAAGCTCATGCAAGATGCTAGAAGACTCCCAGATCACATCCTCTCAAAACGACTCTGATCCCACTTTTTGGCCACGTGTTGAGGCCATACTGGAGCTTCTTGGATACACGTGGACATGTCAGAGGTCCAGCTTGGTCACACCACACTTAGAGCAGCTCCAGGGGGGTTACAGACACTGACAGCAGCATCTGAACTCCAACACTCACCAGACACTTCATAGATTTGGTATCCCAGATCTTCAGCCGCCAGGACAATTCCATTTGCTGACGCCTCATCAACTCCTGTGCCATTCCTTGTGGCTTCACAGGATGGGGAATACATCACTTCATACTGCTTGCAGCTGTCCTCTGAGATCTCTATGTTACCTGCCAAAGGACACACCAACAGCAGGAAAACTCCTGTCAGCTTCAGCGTATTTCCCATTTGAAAAATTCTGGCTGCCAACATTAAAACAGACAAGAAAGCTGCACCTGAAAGGGTCTAACCTTAGCCTGTATTTCTTAGACTTTGTGTTGGATAGAACTTACACCTCTGCAATTTCAGGAAGATCTGGTTTGCACTAGGCTCTCAGGGAAAAGTAAATAAGAGATCCTAAAACTCATCCCCAAAGTGGCAGAGAATCTAAAAACCAGCCTTTCCACATGAAATTTAAAATATTTAAGCGAGGTTCCTAAAAACAAGGCATGAAAATTGCTTACACTGCCTCGATTGCTTCACTTTGTTGTGAAGAGACAAATGAGTTTCTGTCAGGCAAAGCACAAACCCAGCGCTCTCTCCTCACTTCTGCTGACTTACCAGAAACCTTTGACAAGGCCACACAAGCTGAATGTTCCCTTCTTTATCCCTAACTTTGACTAAACCATTTTGCAGGGAATCTTCTGCATCCTCTGCCATGCTTTGAGTCACCTCAGCTACCCCTCGGATCAAGGCTGAGCCAAACAAGTGAAACCAGCTGAATCCTCAGCTCTGGACATTGCCCCTGTGGTGAAAGGATGGGAATGGGATGCAAGGGAAGAGCCTGAATGGACAGGAGTTAACCATGGACAGGATCTGCTCCAGAACAAATGCTCCTGGTTCTCAGCAGCCCCTCAGTGCCCCAGGATTGCAGGTGGCCCTCAGATCTCATTTTACTGTTCACAGGGTCCAGGGGATGCTCAAGTGCAGCAATGTCACGGATCCATTTCCACACTCTGAGCACCCTGCTCCCCTCTTAGCGCGTTACAAGGTCATCACCAGGCCCCTGAATCCTGTTCCAGCAGAGCTCAGACACCTTCCTGGTGCTTCACACACCCCACTGCTGAGACCCACCACCCTCATAAACCACACACTGCTTTCCCACCTTCCTTTTGTACACATTGCTCCACCAGCACTGACAACCTCAAGGACAAGAGCCAGAGGTTGCCCCTCACAGCTGAACTTCCCCCCAAGAAGGGCCATATCAGGACCCCTGTCCCAAGAGCTCACCCTCAGCTGGAGTCCCCTGGGCTGCTGCTGTCTCCTGCCACGTGTGCTCTGTGCCATTGGTGGGGGGCACGGCCTCACCACTGCCCTGGGGCACTTCTTGCCACACTTTTGCGTTGGGGTTCAAGCCAGCACCTTTCGATGTTACCTGCTGAAGAGATCAGATCACTCTGGTTAGTCAGAGCAACCCACAGGAAGCCTCAGAATTCAAGCCAGAAAATACAGGTGAATTTAGTGATTGTCTCTAGAGTTCCACATCTCAAAGTGTCTACCCAGCTATTAAGCACCTATGTGATTTTTTTTTTTTTATTAATGAAAACAGGAAAATCCTTGGTGTTTTCCAAGTATTTCGTTTCTACCTCCATTAGAAGTGTTGCCTTCAACCTCTCTTTATTGACATCCGACAACATCAGCGGAGGCAGCGGCTACTCGGCAAGGGCTCTGGGAACTCATAAGCTTTTAAAGACTTGACTGTCATAATGCTCCAGTCCCCTTTCACCAGAAAGGGAAATTTTCCCTCCTCCAGACCCCTTCCTAGAAAGGAAGGTAAAAAAACATATGTCAAGGAGAAGAAACTGTAGAACTTAACGGAATTAGTGACATCTGTACTAACCAAGCATCACCTGAGCTGTGCCAGGATTCCTCCTGAACTTACCCAAGTCCTACCCCATCCCCCCAGGAATCTTACACACATCAACAGACACTAATGATTTCCTTAAAGCTTGTAACCAAAGAGATTAAAGGTTTTGAATTGCCAAGACAAACTTACACACCATCCCAGCCTGCTGGGGAGAGAACAGGATCTTCTCACTTTGGGTCTGGGCAACAAGGACCATAATTAGAGCGAGAGGGTTGCCAATGAGACACACAAGAAGAACTGCAAGACTCCAGCCTGGCACCTGACAGAGAAACACTCACTCCCACAGCATGAGATAGTCCTTCAAGGCCCTCTCCCAAAGCTACTCAAAGGCATTTGGGTGAGGAATCCAACAATCCAGCAGCAGCATGGAGTAAAAACATGGCTTTTGCTCCTTTCACATAGTGAAATAATAACTATAGTTATAGGGTAGTGAATAAAACTACCCTTCTACAAAAATTCTCCCCCCAAGATATCCCAACACCCCTCAAGCAGCTAAAACAGCTCCTCCAGCCACTGCACGATGCTCCACTTCACTGCTGCAATTTGCTGGACTTTAAAAGGTGAAAGCCATTAATCCAGCTCATATCCACATGTGCACAGACAAGCAAGTTGGATATGTCAGAGGCCAAGCTCCTGAAGTTAAGGAGTGGCTCACTACCAGGCCTCAAACACACAGCACAAGGATAAGGAAGCAGTTGCAATAGCTTCAGAGATAATTCCTCTGCCAAGGTCACACCTCGTGCCAGAGCTCTTTGCTGCAAGGACAAGCTCCAGCTCAGTAACAAGAAGCCTTCAAACACTGGAGAGGTTCAAGACAACCATGTGAGAAGCAAAACAAAGACCATGGTTTTTGCACAGCTCTGAGTTTCAAACCCCTCACACACAACTGATTTAATCCACATGGCAACAGTCTTCCCCTCCCGTTAATCTTTGCCCAGGAGCAGAGCTGGAAATTGGAAAGAGTTCAGGGTGAAAGGACACACGTGCATTTCCCTCTGCAGATTTCAGAGCAGTTGTTCCCCAACAAAACAACCTGCAAAGCAAAACCCAGTAACCCACAGGCTCTGCCACTGCAGTTCAGCAGTTCCAAATGAAGTTCTGTTCAGTTTCTGGTCACTTCTGGGCAGCATCACCTGCCCACACGGGCTCCTGCTCACAGACCCAGAGCCAGCAGGTCCCAGTTCCTTGAATTTACTTTTCAACAAAGCAAAAAGTGACAAGACACATCCAAGAGATGATTCATTCTTTTCTAAAAATAAACTATGCCTCACTACCTACATCTCTGAGAGTAGCCCTGAGCTCAGGCCTGAAGTAATTTGAAGGAATAAATGTGATGAAGTGAAACTGAAACACTTCTGGGTGGTTACAGCATTTCTGGAGGTGATTGGGACTAAAAGCAACTCTGATGAGGTGATGAATGGACCATGAACACAATGGCTGAGGCACACACCTGGAACAGAGCGTGGGGCACTTCCCCCTGTGCCAGAAACAGTGAGCTGTAACAGCCCAGCAGGAGCCAGCCCTGCTCTCACTCATTTAAAACCCCACGGACTGCAGAGGCTAAAAAGTCCCTAATTTACATCAGCTTTTGGGAAATCCACGCTGTGTTCCATCCTGGCCAGCGGCTCTTCAGACGAAAAGGCCAAAATATCAATTCTTGCTTATTTAAAGGCTGAGCCCGTGGGATTGGCTGCAGCAGGACCCTCCCAGCTGCTGTCGGGAACTTTCATGATGAGGTTAAAGCTTTACAGAGTGACAAAGGTTGGGAACACTCGCTGGGATCCACGAGCTGACAAAGCTCTCCTCCTCCTCCTCAGCGCCGTTTCCCCCCGCGCTACTTCCAGCAAATGTGGATCAAAGATTCTCCCCCAGCAACTCCTAAAAATTGGTCATTGAAGAAAATTCTCATTCTGAAATGTGGCAATGGATGTTTTTCTTATTGTAATTACATCTGAATTACACTTCAGCAGATCCAGTTAAGCTAACAAAAATGCAGGGAGTCAAGAGTTTTAAAGCATTCAATTTTAATATTAACTCAAATTATTCTGCAGCCAAAACCCTAACCTAGAGCTTGTGACAGATTTCCTGGAGTAGACAAAGTCTCTGAAACAGAACCAAAGCAAAAAATCCAGAAGAGAATTTAACCAAACCTGGGAGGGGAAAAACTCACCCTTTTCCAGAAATGGAAACGTAAGCAGATGGAAAAAGCCCAAGGTCAGCAAAGCTACAGGAGGCAGCCAAGAGAAGCCTTGTCCTGGCTGGGGACAGGCAAGCAGGGACCCTGAGGGGCTCAGGCACTGTGAGACAACCTGCCCTGAGGGGGGGTCACTGTCACCTGCCCAGAGCTCATCCAGAGGCTGGACAAGGAGAAGCTGGTGTCAAACCAGCACAGAGAAGTCCTTCAGAGCTGCTGGCAGCTTTCAGGTGCTCTCAGTGTCCCAGGGAACTCTCAACCTCACAGTAACTTTAGGGGTCACAGAAGCATCACTCCCACCAGGGGCTGCAGGGTTTTCCATCAGCTGGCAGGAGCCCCCCCTGCCCAGGGCAGCCTCTGGCACTCCTTGGAAAAGCCAAGGCACAGCTGTGCTGTCTGAAGGTGACAGAGTGTGACACAGGGGCACTGTGGGGTCACAGGAAGCCTCACCTGCTCGAGAGGGCCAACAGCACTCAGTGCTTCCCACAGTCCTGGATTTCTAACTAGGAAACATCATGGGCAGCATTTCACCCACCTGAAACACAGACTCCCATTTCCCCCACAAATTACAAATATATGGAATTAGGAGCACAGCAGCCATTATCAATTCCATTTCTCTCAATGCATTTATTAATATTCCCAATGCACCTAATTATTAATTGTTAACAGCACACAGATCCTGGCTTAGAGGGAAAAAAAAGGCTGCCCCAAACATAAATGTATGAAACAGCATGAGCCTTATCCAGCCCTGACACAGCCATCACTGCAGAGGTTTGGAACTAAAGGATGTTGAAGGAAACTTAATTCTCTCACACACACTGTGAAGGGCTCAGCACAGCCACCACATTTACACCTTGAGTAGGTCTAAAACCAACACTGACAGCTACAGCAACTCAGCCAATCCCCCAGAAAACCTCAGGACTCCCATCCACCCTGTGTCTTATTTTCCAGGCATCCCAGATAAAGATCCCCAGATAAAGCTGTTGTCTGCTCCCAAGCATCCAACTGCAGCATTCCAGGACACCTAGCTCTGAACTCGTTCTCTGTCCTGGCAGTGAAAAGAAACCTTCAGAAAGTCCAGATGGTGCTCCAGAACTCAAAATCAAATATTACTGAGGCTTCCAGAATGAAGATCACAGAAAGTCCCCAACACTATCAGAGTTAAATTTGTGCTTTAGGACTCCCTAAAAACCCCGAAGTGCTGATGAGCTGCAGCTCCCATCCCCACCACCACCAGCCATGTGCTCCGTGATCTGTCCCAGCTCCGTCCACATCCCCATCTCTGCATTCCAGAACCTGCCTCGTGCACCCGCTGCTCGCAGGGGCCTCACCACGCTCAGCCTGGGATGAGGCAGCTGCTCACGCCTCCCATCAGCCTCAGCAGTTCCTCTTCCAGCACAACGCTGCAACCCCTAATTCTCCAGTCCTGTCACCGCGTTCATGACAGCTTTTATTCCTCTCTGCGAAGCCAAGCAACATTCAGCTCAGAACTGAGGTGATTCGCTTAAGAAAGAGAACGTGTTTCCCAAACTGCGCTTTATTTAGAGGTTCCTAAGCACGGAGCACATGTTGGTGTTTGTGCGTGAGCCCAACAGCACCACCTCACCCGTTACCCGAACAAAACCCGCGGGCAGAACCCCCGGAGCTGAACCCTCCCGGGCAGACACAGCCCAGCGCCCGCCCGGCTCCCTCCGCTACTCCCCCCGGCCCCGGCAGCTCTTGGCTCCGTGCACGTTTTGGGACAAAACTCGGTGCAAAGTTTATAGCGGCCACCCGGGTTCGTTCGGCAAAGGCTGAAACCGCTTCACCGAATCCATGAAAAGCCGTGAGCAGGTGAAGAGCCCCGTTCCGGGCCACAGCGGACACGGCGCCCGCCCTCCTCGGTGACCTCCAGGGCCCGGCTGGGCCGCGCTGCTCGTCCCGCCCGGACCCGGCGCGCCCGGGAACGGCAGAACCATCCCCCTCCCGCGCCATAAACCACCCCCAGTGGTTCATTAACGCAATTAACGATGCGCCGCGCTCGGGGCAGGCCCCGCGGGGCCGCCCCGCGTGTCGAGAGGCC
>JBBMKD010000090.1:7419802-7445290 GCA_037834095.1 Argya squamiceps | reverse complement strand
CTGGCAGACGCCGCTGCACGTTGCCGCGGCGGGCGCGGAGGGGCCCTCGCCGGTTCGGCCGGGACAGGTGCGTTGGGACCCGTTGTTTGAGCTGCGCCAGGTGCCGTGGGGTGTCCCTGGGTCCGCCGGGAGAGGTACGTGGGGCGGGGCGGGAAGACGACGCACAGGTGCGGTAGGATGTGCCGGATGGGCCGGGACAGGTGTGCCGGGACCCGCCGGTTGGGCCGGGACAGGTGCGGTGGGACCTCTCCCACCCGGTTCGGCCGGGATAAGAGCGCGGGGCGGGGATTAGAACGGCTGGGACTTCTCAGAGAGTGGAGCTACCCGGAGCCGGACCGCCGTCGGCTCTGGGCCGTGGGTGAGTCCGAGTTGTGCAGAGCGACCCCGGGCCCTGCTCCGGTTGTCTGTGCCCGGCCCGCGGGGGCACCGGAGCTCGGCCTTTGCCTTGGGGGGTCAGCGGCAGAGCCCCGTCCTGCCACCCCGCCCGGCTCGGGGCTGCTGATCGTCCCGAAAACCAGGGCCAGGGGCTTGTGGCTCTCGGGGCAGTGAGGGGCGGGGGGCCGCGCCCTCTGCTGCCCGCAGTCTCCGGCTCCTGGCGGGTTCGTGCCCGCGGCTGGAGCGCGGTGCCCGCGGGTTCCTGTGGCCGCTGGTAATGAATACGCCACTTGCATCTTGAGCAAGCGTTTTTCTTTCAGTTTTTTTCCGGATAGAGGGATTTATATTCTGTTGTTGAACTCTTGGATAAAGTTATTGGAGGTAGATTACTGTCCTTCCCTTCCCTAATATCTGGTGCAGCCCTGTCTCCCTTTCCATCTCCTCTGGACTCTGTGCCACCTTCCACAGAACCTGCCTCCATTGCAGCAGGCAGAGCATTCACAGTCTTGTTTAAATCTTAATGTGTGTTTTCTGAGATTATTCTGCATAAACCATTCAGGAGGAGCAGTAAAGAAAGCCCAGAGGTACTTGAACACGCCAAAACTGTTAATGAATGAGAAAGTGCTAAGAATGTGGAATGGCATAAAAATGTGGGAGCACAAGTTTCAAGGCATGCCAGAGTTCTGCTTCATGTCATTTCTACTGACTGAGATTCCAGATAGGCTGCTTCTCTCTCCAGCTGAATGTCCCAGCAGCAGGTAGTGACTTCTTATAATGAGATTTTTGCCTAAACAGGCCAGATTAACTCAATGTACCTGTGGCTTTGATGGAGAATGGCAGAGAAACAGAAAAACTCAACTGGGAGAAGATGCAGCCCTGAAGAGGCTGGTTGGAGATGCAGTGGGATGCTCAGGCATCCAAAGCAGGGTTATTTTCTGAACAATTACATTCAGTTTTGTTTCACTGAGCTGTTCCTTCCGTGTGTCAATGAGCACCTGTTCCCTGTGCCAGGGGAGCTCTGATGAATGCCCTGCTCCTGTTTCCTGGCCACAGCTGACTCTGCTCTGTGAAAGGCCATTTAAACTGCAGCGGGGCCTCAGGTGAGCTCCCTTTGGCTCCAGATTAGTCATAAAACAAAGTTCAAACTGTGGCATGACACGGCTCAGTCAGCGTTGGTCTTTAACATGGACAGAATTCTTTTTGTGGGATTTTTCCAGCAGTAAATTCTATCTCTAATCTCTCTGTGTGTATTCTGAGGCTCCTGGGGATTGTGACTGGGGGTTACATCCTGCAGTCATAGAAATACTGAGTTTATTTGTATGCAATATGATTTTTAAAAAGGGAGATGATGGAAATGAGATCCTTTGTCTTTGTGGATGGTGGTTTGTGCTGTTGTCAAATGCAGAGAACTCTCAGTGCAACCTGGATGGAGGTTTACAGGGGACTAGGGGATGCAGAAAGTGTTCAAAAAGGCAGGAATTTCAGAAAGTAACTCCAGTTTGGGTTTCTCTTGCTGGTTGGAAGGGGCTCTGTGTGCCTTTAGAGGCTGAGACTTCAAGTAGCTACACCTGGAAAAGCAACACTGAGAAGTGCTTTCAGTGTGTTTCAACATCCCCACAGAACCAGCATCACCTGTTTGCAGTGATAATTCAACCAGAGTGTCTGAAAACTCCACCAAAATCACTGTTTGGTAAAACATGTCCTGTTGTGGCGTGCTGTTCTCTCCAGGACATCAGAGAATTATGGAATGTGAGAGAAAGGCCCCTTCTCCCTGACTGCATCTCCCAGGACAGAGATGTGTCCAGGCAGGGAACAGCACCAGAGAGGCCTCTCTGCTCCCAGGGCTCCCATCCCAGCCCTGGGAGCTGCCAGACTCTCCCTGTGCCCCTGGATTCTCCTGGACTGAGGTGTTGCAGAATCCCACATCTGTCATTTCTGGGCAGGTGCATTCCACACCTGTGAGCATTTTGTCTTTCCTCCCTTTGAGTGTTTATGCCACCTTGTCTCTGCAGGTGTTTCTGTTTGTGTGTGACCAGACCTGGGCCCACACTGGATCCAGAGTTCTGTGACTGTGCAAATCCTTTAAAGGAATTAATGGAAAATACAAGGAAGAGCTCAGCCTGCCTGGAGCTGGCATTGCAGGGTCGTGCAGTTCATGCCCTTGCCACAGGCATTGTGTGACATGGGACTAGGGCTAAAAGAAAGGAGGAGAAAAGGAAAGGCGTTGCCCTACAGGCTTTATTTTTGTGTTATCAGAGACCTCTAAATTAATCTCCCCTCCTTTCCTCCTCCACAAAAGAAAACTATGTAAAAAAATAAATCTGATATAGTCTTGTTGGCTTCTGTGGTGAAAAGCTGACAAAATCTCTTCCCATTTTCAGCAGGATGGGGTGGTTGGAGCAGTTCTTTAGGTAATTAATACCATTTAACTGATATTATGGTGACTACTGCAACAGGAGGGGCACAGCTGCCTCCATGAACACGAGACTTGTTTGAGCTCACAGAGGAAATGCTGCTGTGCTGAGAGGGAGCACAAGAGTGAATGAAAAATGTTTGTATAGTAATTACATCCTCTTAGTTTCATAACTCAAACCCTCTTACATAAATGTCAGCACATTTGAAACTGGAACAAGTGAGGGCACTTTGGGGCTTCCTGGAGCTCCTGTGTGTGTGTCTGTGACATCCCTTGGCCACAGCTCTGTGTGCACAGCTCCCCATTGTGCCTGTGGCTTTATCAGGGCACCATCTCAATGGCATCTGCAGGGGAAATGATAACTGTCATTATAAATTATAACTGTCATTAAATGATAACTGGGGTTGGGATTGGTGGCAGTGGGATGCTGGGAGCACCTGAACAGGGATGCAGCAGCAAATCACTTTATGGAGACTCCTTTTCTGCTCACAAGTCCTATTGCTGACACTGTTCTTTCCTCCTGAGCAGGGATTTGGGGAGATAAGATGGAGCCTTCCCCGTTCAATAGAAGGCAATGGACCTCCCAGTCTTTGAAAATCACTGCAAAAGAGCTTTCCCTGGTGAACAAGAACAAGTCCTCAGCCCTCGCAGAGAGGTTCTCCAAGTAAGTGCAGTGGGGCTGGGGAGCTCCAGCCGTGTGCAGGTGACAGCTGGCACCTTGGGAAGGGACTGCTGTGCCCTGCACAGACACCCCAGCAATCCCACCCTGTGCCTCAGGGTGTTGTCCAAATGCTCCTGGAGCTCTGGCAGCCTTGGGGCTGTGACCATTCCCTGAGGAGCCTTTTCAGGAAAATAAAACCTTTCCCTGATATCCAGCCTAAACCTCGCCTGACTTAGAGGCAGAAAAGGAATTTTAAGCTTCTCTTTTCTCTGAGAGATGGATAAAGGGTTACACTCAAGCCATAAATATTGTATACCCTGAGAAAGCTGAGTGGTAGTAACTGATGCATTCCCTGGAAACGCTTTTATTTCCTTAAGGAATTTATATAGAACAGCTGGGGTTTTCAGTGGGATTTGGGGAACTGAGTTTCCAAGGCTCTTGCATTAATAGTGAAACAAAGTTTGGGAGTATTTGGATCTTGAGTGTGGGGCAAACTTTATGGCATCTACAGGAGAGGGACAGTCACCCACAGCTCCAGAGCTCCTCTGTGGATCTCTGGCCCAGGGAGAAGCTGTTTGCTGTCACCACCTTGTTAAGGTAATTTATTCACTAGCTGAAGCTTGATTACAGGACCTGGTCATCTTGCTAAATGTTGATAATCCCTTGAAAAAGGCTTACTGGGAGTAATCCAAACTGCTATTCCTTAATCAAGTAGTGTCCCTCTACACAGACAGTCAGTGCCTTGGAAAAACACAGCCCTGCTCTCTGGCTTTAAAAAGTGTAACTTTTTAAAGTGCTATTAAAGATTTGTATGCAAAAACATTTTTCTCCATCCCATATCATCACTTTTGTCAGGTCAGAGGCACAAAAGGCAACAGCAGAGATTCAAAAAGTGCCCCATGCTGGGCTGACTCACAGAGCGAGGGCTGGGACTCCTCAGTCCTTTTCTGTTTTCCAGGTGCTGCTTGGCTTTCATCTGTGTTCCTCTTTACTTCTTCCAGTATTGATCCCTCTTCCTCCAGCATCACTTTCTCAGCACGTTGTGTTCCACTCTGGGCCCTTTACAGTGCAGAGATGTGGGTTAGTGTGTTAAAGAGGAGGAACAGCCTGGAACACGCTCACTGTTGTGTCAAAAGCAGAATTCCACAGATAAGGAGAACAGAAACACCCTTTGCCCGAGCAGACACTGGTTTCCTTCTCTCTGCAAGGAGGAACTCTCCTTAAAAAGTCAGAATTTGTCACTAATTTTCATGTTTCAAAGGCCAAGTGCAATCACCTTGTGCAGTGCAGTAACCAGTGGAGGGGCAGCCAGCAGAGTGCAGGCTGCTGGCACTTTCCTGCAGCTCCTTAAAGGACTTTGATTCATGATCCAGGGTGCCTTATCTCCAGAGGGCTCTGATGGCTCAGCTGCTCAGGAGGCAAGTGCTGAATGGGGGCAGTTCCCAGCCCAGGGAGTAAAATCCACTGGCACTCAGGGAGACTTTTGGCATGTGCCAAGCTGGGATTTGTTCTGGTTCAGCAGCTGCTGTATAAAGAGCTGAGTTATTCCTGCAAGGGGGCACAGCAGACAGCTGGGTGGCAGAAACAATACAGCTATTCCAAGGTAAACTGGCTCTATTTGGGAATCAGAGTGCTTGGGGAATGAGAAGTATTAATGGGTGTTATTATTGTAAACTGGGTGACTGAAAATGTGTCTGTCACTTGGCTCTGTGTTATTTGCTGCTGTTTGTCCAGCCTCTAGTTTTAATTGATCCAGGGGGTGCACAGAGCCCTGGTGGGGGAAGAAAAATCTCAGCTGTCTTCAGGAGTATTCAGTATTCTGGTTAAAACTTGGCTTTTGTTTGTTTTTTCACTCTCTCAAAGGTACCAGAAAGCTGCTGAAGAAGCCACTGCTGAGAAGAAGAGAAGTGTAAGTGCTTTGTTGAAGTGTTTGTTTCCTTGGGAATAAGCACAGCCTGCAGTCAGGATGGATCATCTGCACAAATATTGCTGTGACAGTTGATTCTTGGAGTATCAAAATTGCTGCTGTGTGTCCTACAGAAGACCTGGCTTAGACACAGGGTTTGCTTTTGCTCCATGCTTTTTTCCCAGTGTGGAGGGAAGGAAATGAAGTTTCTTGCCCAAAGCTGTGTTGAATCACCAATTCTCTCCTAAGCAAAAGGCAAAATGAGTTAACCATAAGCCAGGAATACCCAGCCCCTGTTCTTAGCTGCAGGCACTTGTGTGGTGCCTTTTCCTTTCTTAAATATATTTAAAAGTGCTTAAAAGGAGCCTCCAAGCCTCCCTGAAATCCAACACGTGTCTTTTAGAGCTGCAGGATCTTTTCTGAAACGACTTCCAGGGCTGCAGATGCCCCAGGATGAGGCAGCACCAACCTTTTTGGCTCTGTGACAGCCCCACGTTCCTTCCTGTAACCTCCCTTGCACTCAGGGGTTGGGGAACCTTGGCTGTGAAGGTTGCAGGGCTTTGTCCTGGTCCTCAGGGTAATTTGTATTTTAAAGCCAATATTTTCAGGATCTGTAGGAAAGTTGCTGCCTTGATTTCTCTCATGCTTGGGGAGCCACTCTTTGCTGTTTGGGATATAGGTGGGGTAAAACAAGCATTCTAAAAATTACTTTTCAGTCTTAAATTTTCTTCATTGCTTGTGTCTGTCAATCTTCCTGTGATCAGGGAACAGGCAAGTCTCAAGCAGGAGGGATTTTGTGTTAGGAAGTGTGCTGGGATTCCAGAGGTGTTCCTGTAGAAACCTGCCACACAATTTTCAATATTTGTTCCATTACAACACTTCCCTTAACAATTTTAATACTTTCTTTTCAATACAGTCAGCAAACACACCGATTTTTTTTTTTTTTGAAGTGTAAGTGGATTCAAGTCAATTTGCAAAGCAGCAGTTCAAAATGTGACCAGAAGAGTAATAGGGTGAGAGACTTAAATCCCAATATAGCCACTAATGCCAGTTAATTCCTGTAAGCCTGGCAGCCCTGCTCCACTTGCAATGAGTTTGGAGTGGTCTCCATAAGGGAGAGACAGGAAAGATGCAATGGTGGCAGGTATTGTGTTGGAGTGGCTCAGGCGTGGGCTGGGATGTTGCTCTGGGGAGAGGGAGGTGCTGGAGGCAGGAGTGGGCTGGGAGGGAGCTGGGTGTGAGGTGATGCTGCTCTGGGTGTTTATTTGGGGCTGAGGCAGCACCAGTGACTCGTGTGTGTGCATCCCTAGCAGTGCTGTCAATGGGTTGAGTGAAACAGAACAAAAGTCCCAGCAAGTTGCTGGTTGTTTTTAAACTGGAGCAGAAGGATGTTTGTTGTGGGTGCTTGGCTTGAGCTTTGGCTGTGGGGTGTAAAATCCTGGGCAGGGCTCTGGGAACCGAAGTGTTGCTGTTATTGGAGAGCAGAGACAGGTAACTCCAAGGATTTAATGGTTTCTGAGAGCTAATTTGTAGCTTTTGGAAGGCCCGATAGCTGTTGTCTTCTGAAGACACGGCAGCATTTGGCACGCCAGCCATCTCCTATGGCCGCTTGTGCTCCTGTTCTGGGACTGGCTCTACTCGTGTGGATTCGAGTCCCATTTCCTTCATATGTGGATTCAGTTCTTTTGTGTGGCATTTAACGCCTGGGGTTTGACTGCCTTTTGCCTTATAAGGCCATTCCTGTTCGCTCACTTCCTGCCTTACTCCTGACTTTTCTCTTCTCCCCCCTCCTTCCTTCCCTGTCCTGGATGCTTTCTCCATGTGGCACAGCTGTAACTATTCACAGCTGGCCGGGGCTCGCTGCTGAGCTTCCTCCTGCATGGAAAGGAAGTGCTCGGGAGAGCCGCAATTAACTCCTTGTTCTTTGCAGAACGCAGAAAACCTGCCCGCTCACCTCACGAGGGGGAATCTGAGCGTGCTGAAGAAGAAGTGGGAGAATCCGGTGCCGAGAGCGGAGCCTGGGAAGGAAA
This sequence comes from Argya squamiceps, assembly GCA_037834095.1. Classification (NCBI taxonomy): domain Eukaryota; kingdom Metazoa; phylum Chordata; class Aves; order Passeriformes; family Leiothrichidae; genus Argya; species Argya squamiceps. The sequence goes on along the minus strand of JBBMKD010000090.1, from coordinate 7,437,905 downwards.
CGATCCGGAGCAGCTGCGCTGAGGTGCGGCACAAGGTCGGGACCGGCCGCGCCCCTTCGCCGTCCCCGGGGGCTGGAGCTGCCCCTGGCCAGCAGCAGCAGCAGAGTCCCGCCGGTGACAGCACGGAGCCCCAAAGCCACTCCCGGGAGGGTGGCAGCATGGAAAACTGTGTGAGAGAGCCCCGTGGAATGGAAAAGCCCGAAGCCGGCGAGAGGTCGGAGTCTCCGGGGAGGATCGAGAAGTACAACGTGCCCCTGACCAAGCTCAAGATGATGTTCGAGAAGGGTGAAGCTGCTCAGCCCAAGGTAAGGATCTGGCCCTCCCAATCTCGGAGGAACTAAAGCTGCTCTGCCTCCGCCGGCATCAGGAAAATCCTGGGAGGGAGCGGCTCCAGCTATTGACTCCGCAAATATTGTGTTCATTGTTTTAGTGGAAACAGAACATCGTGGTGTTAGTAACTTACTCGAGTCACACAAGTATGTGCGGAGTGCTCGGAGTTGTGGCAGCTCGTGATTGCTCATTGGAGTAAAGTGAATTGGCTTTTGATAGGGTTCAGTGGAAGAGGGGAAAATAAGTGTGGAATTTTTAAAGTTTTGTAAAGTAAATTGGGATTGTTTGTGTCTCGTGTGCAGATTACAATGAGTTGTGCAAATGTGAACTGTATAAAATGCATATTGGGTATTTATGTGGTTTTTAATACGTGAAAAATTAAAGAACTGTTTGAAGTGAGCTCAGCAATCAGAACTGTTGCAGTCGCAATGAAGCGCTGAGTGAGAGTTTATCTGTATCAGGATGAGTCGCCCAGACTCCACACACACAGAGATACTTTCATCCTTTCCTCGTTCTTCCCTCCTCTTTGTGTCTTACAAAATGTTTCTTATCGGGGAAAAAAGCCATCCTCACTGAGGGCAGACGAAGCCGAGATGGCCAGAGCAGCTCCTGCCCTCACTGGTTTTGACTTGCAAATGTTCAGGGCTCGCATTTTTCTTCCAACTGCTCATGAAATCTGATCCCACATGTGGACTGCAGCCGGCGTGTCCCGGGGGGAATTGCTTAACTCCAAAATGAGTTGCATATGCTGGGGACTTGCAACACAGTCCCGAGGCCTCGATGCTGGTGGATTTTCCAGTTTTCTCATAATTTCCTTTCCTCCTGGCTTTCTTTTGGTGCGGGTGGTTTTCTTGAAGTATTGACTAAAACACATTTTGGACTAAAGTTGTTTGAATATGTAACAGTTTAGGACTCAGAGGAGCAACTCGGTGTTAAAGGGAATTTTGGGTCTGTGTGAAGTCATTTCACAACTTGAATTTTTGGAGTCTTTGTCATGCTATGAGAGCTGCCCATGACAGACCTTCCCTGAACTCTTGCTGTAGGATTAATCACTCAGAATTCCCCGGGAATTCTGCAGATGTGCTTTGAGTAACCTTATCTCAGCCTGGGGAATAAATTGTTTTGGAGCTGAGCAAATCTGAAACTGATAGTTCGTCAAGTTTAGCAATTGAAACCCTGTTGAAAACCAACTAAACCCAGTAAATACCATCCAGGAGGCACAAAACTGCTCGGGTTTGGTTTAAAACCCCTGTTCCAAGTTAATCTGTTACAGCAGAAGGGAAAAGGAGTTTTCTGGAGTTTAGGTGTGTTTGGAACTGGATTCCCCGTTCTGGGAATGGATCTGTGGGTGACAGGATTGGGTCAGGCAGGGCAGAGAAGGGAGCTGGGTGCTGTGGGGACCCAGGTGTGGCTCAGTGATGTGGAAGCCACGACAGCAGCTCTGCAGTTCCTCTCCCATTTATTTCCTGTGCTTTTTCCTGAGTGAGGCTTCATGGAACCGTTTTGGTGGAAAATTCCTTTCTATCATTGAGTCCAACTGTAAATTCAGCTGAGAGATGGCAGTTTTCCTTGGACTTTACTGAAGACTTGATGTGTTGGTGCTGTCAGAGCTTTGCTGACAAAACCTGTGTGTGAACTAAGCAGCACCACGGCTGGAGGCTGTGGCAGTGCTCATAAATCAACTCCCATGCTTGCTGGGCAGGTCTGGGGCAGGGATTCAGGTTAGAGCCTGGATTTCCTGATTCTCTCCCACTCTAAACAAACCTACTGTCATTTTCAGGATTATAAGTAAAATCTCATCATTTATTCACTCAGATCTTGCTCTGTTTTCTGCAACAGATAGGAGGCAGATCTTCTTTTATTGCATTTTCATGGAAACAAACTGCTCTAATCCCATTAGGGGCAGGCACGGCAGCCTGGATTGGTTCAGCACTAAGCAAAGACTGGAACTGATAAAAGATCTGATGTTCAAAGGATTCTTCCTGTAAGTGATAGTGAAAGCCCAGGGGGGAGGAGGATCAGATCTGCAACATTTCTGAGAAGGTTGTCTCCAGGCTGCTTTGTGTTTTTCCTTTAAGGCAAAACCTGGCTGTGGTGTGTAGGCAGGGTCGTGTCTGACACAGGTGCTTTGTGATGAAATAAAATAGGTGTAACTTTGATTTGGGTTTCTGCCCAACTCTGTGCCCCAGGCAAAGCTTTACCTGTGCTCAAGGTGCTTCTGCACTTGCCCAAGTCTGACCACTTGGGGCTTTCCACACAAGGGAATATTTAATCTCCTTTCCAAAGCAATATTTCATCTCCTTTCCAAAGCAGCAGAAGCTGTGCCCTGGGAATTGTGGCCCAGCCACAGAGGGACAAATCCCTAAGGGGAATTCCTCCATGTGAGAGGAGTTACCTTCCATGAGCCATGATCCTGCTGATTCCCTGCAGTTGCTCAGTCCATCAGTTGTGATGGGGAAGGTCCCCCATCTTCCTTCTGTTTAACACTTTTTTCCCTTTTATTCTGCTTTTTCTTCCCCCCAAGATAAAATTGTTGATATAAAACCTACACATATTTGTAGATTTACTGAATATTTGTAGGTTTACTGAAATATCCTTGACCTCTAAATCTTTTGTATTCTGGTGGTTGGGATTTTTACTGTGCTCTGCAGCTCCCCCACAGAAAAGCTCTTGAGGTGAGGTTGTATCACCTGCAGATGTGAGGTGGCAAAGGGCAGGAGGAGGAGCTGGCAGGGCTCTGCAGTGGAGCTCTTTAGCTGCTTCTGCTGATTGAACTTTTCCTGATGGACCCTTTGGACCCCAAATTTCTGAGCTGCAAGAACCCCAGACTTGTGAACTCGGGGTGATGTTAAAGGAGACTGAATAAAATTGACTGAATAAAAATAATCTAAGAACAGTTGTCATGGAATGAAGGACCTGCAAGTCTTTACAAGTGTGCAGGCACTCCCAGACCTGAGCCTATGGGTCAGTGCAAGACTTGTCAGAGCTAAAGCTCTTTTCCAGTAAGAAAAGTCACCAAAGTCTTTAAACCACAGAAACTATTTCCTGTGCTAATGGAAAAAGAGGTTTTGCAGCTGCATTTTCCTTTCCTGGTGGAGTTGCTGTTTGTATGGAAAGCACCTGATTTTTCACAGTGATTGCCTTACACTGCAGTTCTGCGAAAATAAAACTTTGGAATTTCCTTCAGTTTGGTGACCAGCAAATAAGGAACTTGTTGGAACTGAGGGGGAATGTGTGGTTGGAGCATCTTGCCAAGCCTTTTTCTCTACATTAGCCTCAATCTGAATTTCCAACTGGGATTTAACTCTTCTCTAGAGAGGGAACAAAGGTCCAGCACCTTCTAGGATTTTACAGGCTGACTTTTAGCTGTGAATACATCCTACCTTGATGGAGTCCAGTTTAACTCTGTGCTCACTAACTTTTATCAAAGCTGCAGAAACTTCTCTTTGTGCTTTCTTTTGTTGAGATTTCGGATTCTGAAGAGTTGGTCTCAACAAATAAGAATAAAATCTGATTGAGGCAGCCAGAGCATCTGTGCGGTGCTGCAGGACGCCCTGTCCAGCTCTGCAGCGGAGTGATTATCCTGGAGATCTGAGAATACTTATCTCTAACACTCTCCTGCTTAAGCTTCAGCCTTATCAGAGCTAGTTAGGGAATTATTTGGTACCAAATGCATGAACTATCCAAATCAAAACAAATAACTCTAGATAACTTGTATTACAATACTATTAATTCCTTTTTCTGTGGCTGAAAATGAATGCAGATTTTTGATAAGTGGTTCTTTGCATCCTTTTTCTGGTGTTAAATCTTCATATAATGACTATTGGCTTCAACAGAAATTGCATGATGTGAAAATCTAGACTCAAGTTTTGTATATGTGGTGGGAACCACCTAAAAATCTGATCTTTGTGGTCCTTTTCACCCAAGAGAACTTCCAAAGGGCACCGACTGACCTCTTCAAGTGTTTCCCAGGTGCCAGAGGGTCAGGTACTCTGTGACCAAACTTTATATTGCCTAAAGAAGCTGTCACCCGCTAGACTTGTTTATTGCAGCAAAGCAGATTTGCCAGTGACACCTGTGCCTGTGCAGGGATTACCCGGAGCAATCCCCGTGTGTGCAGGCAGCTGACGGGAGCTCTGTCCCCAGCAGGGCCCCTGGAGGGCGGCCGCGGGCAGGAGGGTGTCGGAGAACAGCCTCTCCGCGGAGGACGGCGCGGGGGAGAGGAGCCACGGCACAGCAGGTCAGGAACCCTCGGCGATGGGCTTTGGGTGGGTTTTTGTTTGGGAGATAAATCTGCTTTATACAATAGAAATTTTCCCTGGGGGTGTCCAAGGAAGAGCTGGGTGTGGCACTCGGTGCTCTGGTCTGGGTGACAGGGTGGGGGTCAGTCAGAGATTGGGAAAGCCCTCCAAGAGCAGTGAATCCAATCTCAAGGGTTCTATGAAATAATTTCTGCTTTTCTAAAATGGAAAGAAATGCAGCCACCATCCAGCTGCCAAGTCCATCAGCATCCTGTTTAATTAACAGCCTTGCTGGGGGTTTTAAACCATTCAACTCTTAAGCATGGGAAAACAAGGCACAGGGAATAAGCAACAATTTAAGGAATGCAACCCATTCTTTCCTGCATCTCAATCCTAGAACTAGTTTTAATAGTTAAGGATATTCAGGAAGCGGTGAACAGACAGTCAATGATCCTTCTGCCTCCTTGCTTCAATCCTCACCCCTCCTATGGCAATGTGCTTATTCTCCCCAAGAAGGATCTTAGGGAGTGTTCTGAGAGTTATCCCTTATTCATGTTGGGTTGTTTTTTACCAGGGTGTCCTGTAGAGACCAGCCCAGACAAGGCAGAGAGCAGGAAGAACCTGGACATGCCCCGTTTGTCAGAGACATCCATAAAGGACAGGCTGGCCAAGTACCAGGCAGCTGTGTCCAAGCAGGGCAGCTCCTCAGCCATCAGCCCCATGGTGAGTCTTGGTTTGTGTGGAAGTGAATTTCAGTCCCAGCCTGAGCCTGGAAATAAGATTTTATGGAAGCCAGGCTGCTTGAGGGTTTTGCAGAATAACTGTGCCCATAGGAGTAATTTCTGATGAAGAGTTGCCTCTACATACTGCAGGAAGAAATAAGTATATTTGCATCTTCCTGGAGTAATGTTGAAAGTTTTCCAAGGAATTAGTTGCTGGCACCCTGACTGATGTTCTTCTGAAGCATAGTTGACATTCTTTTTCTTTCTGAGTGTGTGTAGCTCTCTGCATGTTTGTTGTTTTTGTTTAAAAAAGAAAACTCAACTCAATTCCATGTTGTCCATCAGCTCTAAGCTGTGGGAAACTGAGGCAGGGTGAGATGAAGTGACTTTGTGTCTCACAGTGCTCACAACTTGGATCTCTTGGCCTGCAGCTTTGGGATCTCCAGTCAGTTTTCCTTACTTTTGCTTTCACCTCCCTTCAGGATTTCTCACCACTCTCTGAATCCAATTAGACTCTTGCAGTGCATGAACCTCTGCCTGTTTTGCAAATATTTGACCAGGAACTTGACAGTTAATGAAGTGTTACAGCTGAGGAGGTTTCAGGAATCTCAGCTTTTGTTAAAAACTGCTTAGGTACATTTGCTGGAGCTTTCTGATGCTTTGGCTGAATGATGGGAATTTATATTGCTCAAGTATTACTTTTATTAACCAGAGTAATAGATTTGAAGAGGAAAAGCATTTTTAATTGGGAAACTTGCCCTGGAAATGAGGGCCTGAAGTGCTGGCTCTCCCTCAGAGGGGAGCCTGCTTCCCAGAAGTCTCTGTGGAGGTGCAAGGGCCTCTTCCCAGCTCAAATGATTCCTGAATTTCATCTGCACATGGGTCAGGTTCCCCAGCTCTTGGAGGAGGGTCAGTAAAACCTTCCCTGCATGAATGGAAAGTCCTTGCAGCCACTGCAGCAAATCTGATTAACCTAATTGCCTGTTTCTGTCTCCTGTGCCTTGCCTGGGCTCATTTCCTGATGCCTTTTCCAGTTTGGGGCTCAGAGTGGTGGTTGAGTCACTAAATTCTGTTTTCATGGTAGGAGATTTGCCATTTCTCCAGAGGCTCCTGTTTGCAGCCCCCTCAGTGCTCTTGGTCTGGTGTCAGTGCAGTCTGATGCTCTCAGGATGCCCCATTTGGGCACAATCTGTTCCCATTTTGACCTGGCACGTGGATGAGGGCAGTGTGACATGGAGCAGAAAGGGTTCCTGAGGCCACTGTCCCAACAGATCCCTCCCCTTGGGATCTTCTCCTTCCCTGCTGCCAAAGCAACCAGGGCTTTTTTGCCATGGAAGTGTGGTGTTTGTGCTGCCCTTCTCACCTGGGCTACAAAGGAAAGCCAAAATCTCTCTTGGCAACAACTATTTTAGGGCCCTGGGGTGTAATAAGGCCTGGATTAAACCTGATGGACACTTGGTTCGAGTAGGGGTGAAGAACAATCAGTTCTGTGTGTTGGAAAGGGAGGGAAAGAAGCTGAACAGCAGCTCCAGAGATCTAAGCATTAAAATTCCCAACATTTGATACAAACCTCTTGGATGTGGTTGGTTTTGTAGGATTTGTTTCCAAGTGCAGAGGAAGAGGCTGGTGCTGGCATGTGGCTCCTCTTCTTTCATGTCACAGAGGAGATGCCTTGTGAAAAGCACGAGGCCTCCAGTGGTCTTGTGTCCTGTGGCCATGAAAGAAACACGAGGTTTCACTGGATTTTATTGGTTTGGAAGTCTGAAAGATCCTTCTGTGAAAGCCTTAAGTCAATCTATCAAGAACAAAAATCTCAGGAAAACAGAGTCAGGGTTTTGACTAGAATTGAAGCAAATGTGGGATTTGCTTTTATGTCAAATTGTATTTAGCAGTTACACTGTACTTTAGGCAGGGCTTGTCTGGAAATACTTGTCATTCCAAGTGACAAGTTAACCTTTCTTGAAGAGGAAGATGTGGATTGAGTAGGGAATACTTAGGAGTTGATTTTAAACAGGAATTTGGAAGAAAAGGGCTGCTCTGGAAAACACTGGCATTACCTCCTTGGAGCACAATAAAATTCTACAGCCCAATCCTGTTCCCTCATTAGAATATGTCACTTAACAAGAATCTGTACATTCTTATGGCCCTGCCTTCAATTACCACTCCACATACCAGAAAAACATTTCAAGAAAAATAGCAAGCAAGTATTTTCTCAGGGGAAAAGAACCTGTCAACTTTCCAGTGCTTTGTCCTATAGAGTGAGATTCAAGCCAGTGAGAGTGACCCCAAGAATTACAAATCTGGGCAGAAGGAGAATATGGCACCAATTGAGGACTCCAGTTCCTGTCAGGATGGGGAGAAGGTAAGATGCCCGTGCTGGTGGAGATCAAGTGCTTGATTTTAAGTGGAAGTGGCTGTGGAAGCACAGCTGATACACTGGTTCCATGTCCCACATGCCAATCTGGGAATTGGATGTGAGCAGCTGATGCAGATTAGTTACATGCTGCAAAATTCCTGGTTTTTTTAAATTATTCTTTTTAGACTGTCTCTGAACTATAAGACAGCAAGTGTCTGTGGAAGAGAATGTCTAGAGAGAAGTTTTCTTGGGAGAGTTTTTCTGTCTTGGTAGGTTTGTTTTATGGTGGAGTTTTTTATAAATAAAAAAATCCACACCAATTAAAAAAAAAACCCATGAGCAGCTTTGTATGACCCAAGTAAAGGAGTTTGTCACTGTTTCTTCTGCATTTAGTGGCTAAATTTTTGGGTAACTGAGACTGGCAGTTTGGGTTTGTTCCTGGTCTTGGGCTGCAGCTATAAATTGAGACTCTGTAAACTGGACTGGAGCATTTGTTCCCTGAACTGGGGACAGCAGACGGGATAAAAGTAGCTGAATAATAATTGGGCTACTGTGTATTCCATCCAGGCTGAACACGTGGCAGCTTAATGCCAGGAGGGCTTTTAGAGCTTTTCAGCCTTCCTTGGGCAAGGGGCCAAATCTTTGCTTTCAGCTGTTCCTCAGAGACAGCTGAGCAGCCTGGTGTCTGCCTGCTCCAGGCTGCTTCCTGCTCCAAGGTGAGTTCATTAAAGGAGCACCTGTTAAATCAGAATTTCTCCCTGGAGTGAATGCGAGATTTGAATAAAATTTCTTGTATTCAGCTGTAATTGCAGAGTTGTTTTGGGGTGTCCAGGTGCAATGAGAACCTGAATAGGGCATTGTTTGGAGCCAGGATTGTCCTCGGGAAGGGACGTGGTGAACTTGGAAATGAGCCTAATTAAAACTGCTGGTGGTTAGTGTCAGAAATGGGAATCCTCTGGCAGAAAGGGAACAAAAGACACTTCACTCTGTCACTTTTCACACTGCACCCGTGGCACATTCAGTAGCCAGGTGTGGGTGATTTCAGCAGCCTCAGAACATGTTCCTGCTCTGCCCAGGGACACTGGGGTGCAGCTCTGGTTTCAGCAGAGCAGAGGATGTTAATACATGTAACTTGTCTCCTCATTAATTTACAAATTTCAGTTGCTTGCAATGGAGTTTTCAATCATTAAGGTGAATTAGTGATGATTTACAGTTAATCTTGTTACAATACTTTAGTTCCTCAGTGTAGCTGCTTAAAACTCTTTAATAGCAATAGGGCCAAGTTTAATACAGAGTTATACATCAAGAGCTTTATCTATAGCAGGTTTTGTTCATGGTTGCACTTGATGATCTTAAAGGTGTTTTCTAAACTAAGCAATGCTATGATTCTGTTTAGTATTTGAAACTGGTTTAGATCCAACTCCTCTACTTTTAAATTTTTTTTTAATTACCACTTTGTTTCTGAAGGAGGATAAACAAGGAAGCTCTGGCATGTTTGTCCCAGCCCTGGAACAGGCTGATAGTTTGACAAAAGGTTTTTTTAATTCAGGTGTTCTTTTTTATTTTGCTTGTTTGTTTTTGTTTTTTTCCCCAAGAGCACAGTCTCTGCTGAATGTCTAAAAATCAGAGATTGGTTAAATGTTGGAGGGAGCCATGAGATTTCCAGTAAATGTGCTGCTTGGGGTCAAGGGATTTCTAAGTGAGAAAACCTGGGAGGAACCTCAGTAAATCAGCAAAGGTTTCTGAGGGTTAATAAAGGTGTACAGGGAAACAGAAATCTGAAATCTGAATGTGAGGGTGTCTGCCTTGTAGCAAGGACTCTCTTGACACTCAGCTGGACCCTTTTGTGCCTCAAAAACAACTTTCCTGAGCCCCTCAGGTCTCTCTCCCTGTCTTGGTGCTCAAACTGCCTGGAACCTTTGTGGGGCCATGACTGTTCACATCTCACAGGTTCTCATTGCCTCATTTTCTCTTGCAGGTTTCTGTAGGTGAGAACAGCTTGTCTTTGCACCCTGGTCTGCTGGAGGATGGCCATGGTGAGCCCTATTAAATGCTCAATTAATAAAAAATGGATTAAAAATTTGTCCTGTGCCTAACACAGACTTCACAAGAACTTCTTTCACGTTTAGAAGTTCATTTGCAGCTGTAATTTTAAGAGATTTGTACCTCCTTTTGCCCTGATTGAACACTTTTTAAGTGTAGCTCCCTCCCCATTCAACTGGGACTGATACTCTGGTGGGTCTGAGCATAAGCTGCCCACAGTTGAAAGCCATGTAATTGTAATTTCTTTTCTCCCTGCTCTGCTCCCTCAGCTGGACACTTGGAGAGCGAGGCAGAAGCTCAGAAATGTGTCAGCCCAAAGCAGCAGAGCCCTGGTGCTAAAGCAGCTGGGCAGACAGAGGCCTCTGCACCCAAAGCCGTGAAGGTAACGCAGCTCCTCAGTCCCAAACCCTGGGGAAGGTTAAACCCCCCTGAGGACCCTGGTTAATACTGAAAAGCCCAAATGTGCTTAAGCATAAAGGTGTGGCAGTAACTGGATCAATACCTGCTCCATCCTCATCACAGTGTGATTGTGAGGGCACTAATTGAGGATGGAAAAGCACCTCAGAGCAGTCAGGTTTTTTCCAGGGACTGGGTGGGAGTTGCTTGTCTCTGTTCCAGCCCTGTGACAGAGAGGCTGCTTCCCTTCAGAGTGGCAGGGGATGGTCTCAGGGCTTGTCTGTGCTCCTGGAGACAGCCCTGAGGTCCTGGTACTGATCTCCAGAGCCTTTAGCAGGCTGGGATTTGGCTTTGCTCCTCTTCCAGCTGTTCCCAAGGTAACTGCAACTGGTAATAACTTTATAGTGAGGGCACTGTGATACCTGACTCCATAAAAATCAGGTTTGGCTTTCTGAGTAATGAGTCTTTGGTGTTACAGTTTCTTTAGGGAGTGATAAAGCAGATGGAGAACGTTGGGACAGGGATGTGTTTGCTAATCTGATTAGATAACCAATGGCAGCACTGGATGTTTTGGTCAGGCTGTGGTTGCCCATCACATGTGTTGTCTGGGGCTGGGATGCTGATTCCCTGGGCTGCCACACACTTCCTGCCTCACTCCTGAGGAGACAACTGGGCTTTTGTTGTTTTCCCCATCTTTGGGAGGAGCAGCCCTGAGCACAGACTGGGGAGATGTGGCTTCCCAGGGTGCCAGGGAGAAATGGCAGCATGGGAAGTTTGAGCTGCCAGTGAGAGTGGTGTGATCCCAGTCTGTGACACCAAACCTGCAGCTCCTGATGCTCTCTGCTCTCTCTTGATATTACCAAAACCATTTTAGCCTTTGGCCCAGTTACTGCTTTAGATGCTGCACTGTGTGAGATAGAAGCTTCTGTTTATTCATGCAAGGTTCCTATTTGTCTCTTCCAGCTTCTGTCTCCTGTTCTTGGTTCCTAACCTCTCCTCCTGCCTTCTGCTTCCCTCCTAATGTGAGCTCAACTCTCAGCTTTCTCTCAAGTCCTTTTTATACTTACTGGGCCTCCTCTTCCTCCTGTAGCTCCTATCTGTAGTACCCTGGAAAGGAATTTGTCTCTTCACAGCCCAAAATGTCTCTCCACAGACACAGGGCTCATTGTGTACAAGTAAGTCCCTCTCCTTGGGTGGGGATGGATTGCAGAAGCAAGTGCCAGCACTGTTGTGTCACCATGCAAAGCCAATGCCCTCGTGCAGAACTGAGCTTTCAGGGAGAAAATGTTTTGATGGGCAAGGAAATTGTTGCTGCCTTGCTCCATGTGGCAACCACGGGTGATTAAATTTTTGTTTGAATCAGTAAATCTTTTTTTTTTTGAGATTTTGTTAGTGACCAGATTTAGAGTTTTGGCAGCACTTAGAAACTGTGGGTTCTTTTTAAAATGAGTTCTGAATTTTGTTAGTGATGCTGCCATCATTGGAACTTTAATTTACTGTAACTTCAAGCAATGCCTGGAAACCCTGAAATACATATTAAAATGGAATTAAATTGGCAGCAAACTTTATGGCTGTGACAAAGTGACTTGAGCTGGCTCCATCTTCAGCAATCTGCCCTTACACACTGGAACTTTCATTCCTAACCATTGTTTCTGACTGTTATAAATAAATTTCTGTGATTATGCCTTCCTGTGACCTTCCTGTTTTTTCTTTAGCCATCAGATTTTTCTGTAAAGCTTTTTTGTAAGTTTGGACCAGGTAATTCTTTGCCAAGGAAAAGCCACACTATTTTTTATATGTATCTATAAATATGTATATATATGTCTGTGCAGACCCTGGAGTGGAGTCTGGGCTGCTAAATCACTTGTAATCAACATGCAGCCTCAAAATGCCAATGTTGTGTTATTTAATTTACCCTGTAAAGTGTCCTCCCCCTTGGGCAGTGTTCATAGATTTCAAGAAGTAAATGGCACCCAGTGACCTTTTCTCATGGACAATGTTCTTGTTTCCTTGATGCTGTCTGAAAACAAACCAGTGATCATTTCTACACAGCAGTGACACTCGACTCCTCAGTGCTCAGGTTTATCCTTGCACTAAACCCTCAGGAAATTCAGTAAGCACATAAGAATTTTAGCTGTTTAACCCCAAAGCTCTGCTCACTTTGAATCTTGAGCAAGTTTGGGGAGGCTGCAAGTCCTGAAACCTGAGTGTGGTTTCTTTGGGATAGAGCTGGGAATGTTTACAAGTGAAGTCAGGAGTTTCCTGCTGTTGTATTGGTGCTGAGGCTATTTCCTCCTCTTTGAGAGAAAAGGTTTAACAAAAATGGATCATTTCAAACCACTGGGCAGCCTGTTTCACTCTTTTCCTTTCCCACCCTGCAACTTTTGAGGCTCTTTCAACTCTTCTGGTGGACAGTGTCCCTGACCATGGCAGGGCATTGGAGCTAGATGGTCTTTAAGTCCCTTCTTCCAAACCAAACTTTTTCTGCACTATTTTTATTATTTTGGTAAGTCTCACATTGATTTTCATCACCTGGAATGTTTCATCATTCTCCTATCAGTAAAAACTGAGGTTGCAGGAAAGGATGAGACAGCTTTGGGGAACAGGCTCAGTTTTAGTGCTCTCATTGTTCTTCCCAGCCATTCCTCAGCATGTGCTGCTCCAGCTGTGGAATTCACTGGGGGGAAATCTTGGCTCCCTGTCAAACCTCAGCAATCCCAGGGGCCTGTTGTAGCTTCTTGCTGCCCACCAGACCCTGCTGCACCATAATTAGAGAAAGTGACTCTCTGCAGTTCTTGAAAGTTCAGGAAGCTGTGCATGAAGCCATGCCAAGTCCCCAGCAGCTGATGTGTTTTCCAGCTAACAAACTTTCTCTTCCCCCTGCAGAAATTCCAGTTGCCAATGAAGGAAACGTGTGTTGGGTGTCAGAAGACCGTGTACCCCATGGAAAGGCTCTTTGCCAACCAGCAGGTGTTTCACATCAGCTGCTTCCGCTGCTCCTATTGCAACAGCAAACTCAGGTATGCTCCCTTGGCTGCCCTCTGGGAAGTGCATTTTCCTCTCACAGCTGAGGAAGGTGCTGCTCAGGCCTAAGGCACCATAATCCAGTGATTTGTGTAGGAGGGGTAACACAGGCCTGCTTCTGCCAGTGCCTGGTGCACTTGATGCCATTTTTAAACTCTTAATGTAATTTTATGTGGGGAAAAAATAAAACGTCCAGCTTTGTGGAGAATTCCTAGAAAGAGCCCTACAAACCCTGAGGGCTGTAAGCTTGAGGTTCTGAACATGTGGGAAGACTGAAATTGAATCTCTTCTGTAACACAGCTAAAATAGACCCCTGTGCCAGAGCCTTGAGCTCTAATGTTTGATCTGTGTTTCCTGAACAGCCTCGGGACCTACGCATCCCTGCGTGGGAACATCTACTGCAAGCCTCACTTCAATCAGCTCTTCAAGGCCAAAGGCAATTATGATGAGGGCTTTGGACACAAGCAGCATAAGGAATTGTGGGCAGGTAAAACTGAATGTGAAGAACCCCTGGAGAAAATTGTCCATGGTGTGAATGCACCAGAAACTCCACAAAGCCCAGGAGTAGAGGATGCCCCGATTGCAAAAGTGGGAGTTCTGGCAGCAAGTATGGAAGCAAAAGCTTCAGCTGTGCCTGAAAGAGAAGAAAGACCAGCAGAAACAAAAAAGCTCAGGATTGCCTGGCCACCTCCATCTGACCAAAGTATCCAAGGAAGTGCCTTAGATGAGGGCATCAAAGTACTCAAACCCAAGTGGCCTCCAGAAGAAGAGATTTCCAAGCCAGATGTGCAGGAGGATGTGGATCTGGATCTCAAGAAGTTAAGGAGATCTTCATCACTGAAGGAGCGAAGTCGCCCCTTTACGGTGGCAGCCTCATTTAGAACAGTATCTGTTAAAGGCCATAAAACAGAGAACTCACTGTCACCTTCTAAGGAAGAGAGAGACACATTGAAAAGGAGTGAGGAACTGGAGAGAGAGGTTGTGGTAGAGAAAAAGCAAAAGGAAAAGAAGGTTGAGCATAGGAACATCCAGAACGCCAGGGAGAAAAATGTGGAGGAAGAATTGTCTGGGATCAAAACAGAGCATAACGTTGTAGAGAATGGCCAGGTGAATGCAGACACAGATGAGGAAGAACATACCACAGAGGAGGCAGAAATCCCAAAGGAAGAACTCCTTGAACCAAATTCTCCTAAACACTCCAGCATACCCAGTGTTGTGACTGCCAAGGAATCCTCTCCAAAGCAGGATCGCAGATCCCAGGACGTTGGTTTTTGGGAGGGTAAAGACGTGGAAGATCTATCTGTGGAAGAGCAGATCAAAAGGAACCGCTACTATGAAGATGATGATGAATAAATTGGCCTTTTACTAGAAAACTTGCTGCAAGGTGCTGGGCCTTTTGAAATGGGTATTTTTAGCTTTAACAAACAGCTCTCCTGGATGAAGTGATGCTGCACTGCACGTCGGCATTAAGGGAATCTTTGTACAAATTATCTCAGCTAGGAAACTCTGGAAGCCTGCAAACTCTTTAGGTGCATGGAACAAGTGTCTGTCCCCAGCATGAGAACAGAGCTGTTCTGTCTTATCCCTTTGAGCTTCAATAGGTATTTCACTAACAATTCATGGAATTCCACTGTTCTTGCCCTGCTGGTGTGGGACAGGGACTTGGAACACACCAGCTGTACCACTACAAATGCTACTGCAGTGCTTAGGGACCAACTTCAAAGGGACTTTCTGGCCTGCTTTAAAATGGTCACTTAATGCACTTTAATACATGGAAAGGGCACAACTGGGCTTCTTTTTTTTAATATTAAAAGCATTTCTGTGTGTAGTGTCCAACAACTAAAGCATCCCAACCTGCATACAATGTGAATTTCTGTCTCAAACCTGCCTGTGATGAGTTGAGGAGTCCCTGCACAACTGGAAGGGTGCCTGTTGCTGGACCACGTGTATTTCAGTGCTATCCCAGGAGCTGTGCTGGCTGCCAGGTCTCTGCAAAAGACAAGTGAACACTTTGGAGCAGCCTGCAGGGCATTACTTCTGCATTTCACATGCATTTGAAGTGGAGTTTGTTTGTTTTGTTGTCTTTTTTTTTTACTTGGAGTTCTTTGTCATCATTTTAAACTGCAGATAAGATGTTTAAGGCCTTTTGACAACTCTGAAATCCTACTTTTATCAAGCTGCCATAAATCTTTTCCTTACAGCTGTGAAATTGTGCTGCATTGCAAAAATCTCTGGAATCAGTGACACTTTCCGATTGCCAGTGTTGAAGATCAGAACATTTTTTTTAACTTCATTTCTTTTACAAATAATAAAATCTTGAATTGGGGGGAGGAGGAGGAGGCCCTTTTTTTTATTAGCTTTTATTTGTACTGTATTCTCAAGAGAATTAGATCTTAACGATTCTTGAGGTGTAAAATATTCTGCTTTCTTAACAGTTCTGCTAACGACACAACCTTCAATAAAGTTTGGGTCATTTCTATTATAACTGAAGGCTGGATTCATTCACAAAGAGGTGGCATTTAAAGGCTCATAGAATTGCCATGGGATGGTTTGGGTTGGAGGGGACCTTAAACCTCTCATCACATTCCACCCCCTGCCACCTTCCACTATCTTGGGTTGCTCCAAGCCCTGCCCAACCTGGCCTTGGACACTTCTAGGGATGAAGCATCCTCTGGGAAATCCATTCCAACGACCTCCCACCCTCCCAGGGAGGAATTCCTTCCCAATATCCCCTCTAACCCTGCCTTCTGGCAGTTTGAAGCCATTACCCCTTGTCCTGGCACTCCAGGTCTCTCTCCATCTTTCAAGGTCACCTCAAATTATCTGTTTTCCAGGTTGAACAATCCCAATTCTCCCACAGCCTTTCCTCCCAGCAGAGGTGCTCCATCCCCCTGATCATCCTGGTGCTTTCCCTGGATTTTCTCCAGCCCCTCCCCATCCTCCCTGTGCTGGCCCCAGGGCTGGAGGCAGCTCTGCAGGTGGGGTCTCACCTGAGTGGGGCAGGTGACACCCCTCCCCACCCCTCCCCTGCTGCCTGTGCTGGGGACTCAGCCCAGGTTTGGGGAGTTCCTGGGGCATGTCCAGCTCTGCCCCACCAGCACCTAAACCCCTTCTCCCCAGGGCTGCTCTCCAGCTATAAAAATGGCTGGAAAAGATGGATGAATTCCTGGTGCGCCTACAGGAAGGCCGCCCGGGCTGGCTCCGGTGCCCCACTAGGTGACACTGTGGGTCCGTGGTTTGCTGCTTGACTCAGATAAACGAGCAGTTTTTGCTCTCAGATTGAAGAGCGTGTGGAAGAGGGATTAGACCAGGACTGGCAAAAGGAATAAGGACATGCAGGGATTTTTCACTTCCATTTCTGGCTCCAGGTGGCTCTCGAGGGCAGCTGAGGACGACTGAGGGTTTTTTCCCCCCTTCCTACCAGCTGCTTTTTATTTAAGTTATTTTCACTTGAGCCTGAGCTGGGTTTGGGTGGGAGAGAGTGGGATAAGAGCCAGAAGCAATGCAGTGAATGTTCTGCAGCAGCATGAGGAAATGTTCATGTGTATGCCATGCATATTAGGAAGAAGGGAAAAGCTTGCTGCCTAGTTGGAAGGTGTTAGCAGTTCCACAACCTACTGCTCATTTTCTTTTAAATGGAGAAGACTTGCTTTGTACAGAGGAAAAACTAAAAAACCTGATGTGCAAACCCAAGCTCCTTTCTGTCACCTTTCTCTGTTCCTAACAAAATCCATTTAGTATCAGATTTCCTCAAATTGCTAAGCAACCAGAGATCTCTCTGACTGGAAATTGTGCTGTTTGAAAAGGGAGGGAAGACTATTTGTCGTGGACTTGGATTTATGGAATATGCCAACTGCTTGTTTCTAAGGAAACGCAATTGAATTTTACAGTGTCTTCTCGGTTATGTGATATTGAAGCGATACTGAAGCAATACTGGCTGCACTTACCAGAGACTTTAATCAGAAAATCATTAATTGTGGTTAAATCTGAAGCATCTGTGAGTCTCTGACATACAGGGGCCCGCATCTGCTCACTCAGACCAAATGAACATCTTCAAGGAGAAATTAGTGCCAGGGGTACTTCTAAATAAAGTAATTGATTAAAAAAAAAAAGATGACCAGATCATAAATTACTCTATCCTTGAATCTATTAGTTATCATAGCATTTGAGTGCTTAATGGGCCATTTAATCTATTCTCCACTGGACAGGTGCCAAAAGAGACATTTACACTAACGATGGATCGTTTGCTGCCCTGCCTTGCTGCCTTGAGGACTTTTACCAGTTAGAAGTCGTCTCTGCTTGTGGAAACCCCGAGGGCTCAGCAGCGTGTGAGGCACCAACATCCCGGCCGTGACATGGTGGGGTTGTTGGGGCGTCCTGTGCAGGGCCAGGAGTCGGACTGTGATGATCCTCGTGGCTCCTTTCCAACTCAGTATATTCAGCGACCCTGTGGTTCTGTCACTTTTTGGCTCTGGCTCTGTGACTCAGTGGTTCTGTGACACTTTTCCGTCACTCCGGTTCTGCGCCCTCAGGCTGGGGGGGGGCCGTGCGCGCCCTTCTCCCTCACGGGCGTGCGCGCGCTTCGCCCTCACGAACCCGCGGGCGGGACCGCGCGGGCTCCGCACTGCGCATGCTCCGAACTAACGGGCCGCGCGAGGCGCCCGGCGGAACCCTCCGTGAGCAACGGCCCCGCCCCAGTGAGCGACGGCCGCGGTGAGGGGCGGGCTGAGCACCGGGACATCATTTCGGCCTCGTTTGGTGGCTATGGCGACCGCCAGAACTCCGTCCGCCGGCAGCGGTAGCTCCGAACCGCCTGTGGGCTGTGGCGGGCGATGCAATTAGGGGAGCGGTGATGCAATTAGGGGCGCGGTCTATTCCAAGCCCGCCTCTTATGGGCCGTGACCGTACGGTGAGAGGCGCGGCCTGCTCCAGCCCCGCCCGCCCGTGTCGGTGACGCCCGCTCGTGTGGCGGCGGCGGGAGGGCCGGGGCG
>JBBMKD010000090.1:7399373-7419585 GCA_037834095.1 Argya squamiceps | reverse complement strand
GGCCTGGTTCTGGAATGAGCGGTTCTGGCTCCCGCACAACGTGACGTGGGCGGACCTGGCCGGCGCACCTGGCAGCGGGCTGCAGTACCCGCGGGCCGCTCACGTCCTCTCCGCCTTCCCGCTGGCGCTCGGCATCTTCGCCGTGCGGCTGCTCTTCGATAGGGGAGCGCGGGGCCGCTCCCGGGGCGGCGGGGCCGGGAGGCGCCGGGGTCTGTGAGCACCGGGCCGGGCCGGGCCGGAGGGCGGCCCGGCGGGGGCTCCCCCCCGCCCCTCGGGGCCTCCACCGGGCCCTTGGTGCGTGGAAAGGGGAAATTGTGTAATCCCGGGAATCTGTCGCGACACGCACAAGCCCGTGGGGATCCGCTGCCCTGGGTCTGGATGACGAGAGGCCCCTCCGGTCCGGCGGTGCTGAGGCAGTGCCAAGAAAACCCCATATTTTATGTAGGAATTCACTTTTATTCCTGCTCCTGCCCAGGAGGACCTCGCTGGGATGACGGATAGAGCTGGCGGCTGCTGCTGCTGCTCCGCACTTGGCTTCCGTGTGTGTTTTATTGTACTTTCCCTGAGTTCCTGGATGAGGAAATAGGGCTCGTTCACATGGCCCGATGTATTATTAAATACTCGGTGGCTCTCCCTGGTCTCAGGGACGATGGATGTGAGTGCAAATCGTCATCTCTGCCCATTAACAGGTGTAGTACGGGATTCCTCATTTACCTGAGCATCCATAAACATGTGAACTTAGCCCTGGGGCAGAGGTAGATCCGTGTGTGGTGTGGATCTGCCACAGCCACGCGCAGTGTGTGGGTGGCAGAGATATTAATTAGTAAAGCTGCTTACTTAGGAAACCCTTAGGTGAAATGGACCAAGACATCCTGTATTGCTGTTCAGGCAGATCATTAAACATTGATTTAATCTTAAATTTCTGCCTTGAAAGGGCAGAAGTTGGCCAGGTTGGATGGACTTGGAGCAACCTGGATTAGTGGAAAGTGTCTCTGCCTGTGGCAGGGGGTGGGACTGGGTGAGTTTTAAGGTCTTTTCCAACCCAAACCATTCCATGATTCCATAAGTATTTCTGAGCATTAAAAGGGCTGCAGGACTAGAGTGGGAATTGTCTCGGGTATTTTTCTGTGGGTTTTCTTTAAGAAGTGTGAATTTTCCTGAGGTTTCAGAAGTTAAGAAGAGGTGGTTGGGATGAATTAGAAGGATGGCAAATATGGAGGAGAATGAAGCAGGTCAGCAGAGAGGTGAGAAGCTTGAGAGGCTCTGTTTTCTCCATGCTGTCTTTCTGCCCTTAGGGAAAAAAAAGCTTCAGAAAACGCAGAAACACACGTGGCACTGCCAAAATCCCATCTCAGCTTGGTGGGCTGCTGGTCCTGGCCAAACCTTGGCACTTGCCAGGACATGAGGAGAGGAGGTTGTGAGACACAACGATGCCCATGAAAAGGATTTTGTGGGAGATCCCTGGTCCAGCTGTCAGTCAGGGGCAGAGGTGCAGAATCTCCTCTTCTCCTGGAGCTGTTGGGGAAGATGCAGTGCATCCTACTACACCTGATGACAGTGCTCCAGGCAGCATTTACTCTGTCCTGATAATATCTCCCTGGTTTATGAAATTTCTTTTGTGTTAATTTAGGGTGGAGTCAAATTGCCCTTGTGAGCCTGCAGAGCAACCCTCAGAGCTCTGAGGGGTTGTTCCTGCTCTCAGCTGTGTCTCGGTGGTGGCCCAAAGTGAAAGCAGATTGTGACAGCCCATCTCAGGCACTTTCTGGTGTGTTTATTTTAAAAGTGCATATCTTTGAATAAACTCCTTTCGGTTTCCTCCAGCCACTTTGAACGTGTCATAAAAGCCCAGCTTTGTCTCAGTGAACTCCTGTGGTGCATTTATCCCAATTCAGGCTTTGATTGTGTCAAATGTCTTTCTTGACACACATTTCACAGTTGGACTTGGTGACTCAGAATGTGAATTACAGACTCCTTTTCTCTCTCCTCCTGTAGCTCCTCCCTGTGAGGAAGTGCTTGGTGCTTGTAACACTGACACATTTTTGTTAGTTAGCATTCCCCTAAAAACTACCTTTTACATCATGATATTGATACAATAATCATTAGTTTGTCTGTCTGTGGCAGTTTATGACTGTAGGGGTGAGGCAGGATTCATAGAGGAAGGTAAAGGCAGTGGGGAGTGGGAGAGTGAAGGTTTTTGTCCAGCAAAAAGAAAGAAAAAAGAAAACCCATAAATTTGGGTTTATATTTTTTATCCTTGATTATCCTTTTCAATAGTTCTCCTTGCACATCTTGTCCCACTGCAGGCACAAAAAGAAATCTGCAAAAACCTGGATGTGATGTGTTTCTAGCTGCACTGGGGTGCTCTTTGGCACCAAATGTGGGTGTTACTGCACAGATCTGAGGAAGGATCTGCAGCTTGTGCTCCAGCTGGGGAGGGAGAGAAAAAGATGATTTGAGATGTAACTTAACCAGGTTTATTATGGAATGAGGTGGTTAAATCTTAACACAGTGAAATTGAGAGGTTGTGGAAACACAAACTCAAGGAGTGCAGATTCAATAAATCTCACTTTGCAGATTATTCTTCCTTTAAGAGCTGTAATAAGGAATCACCAGCCAAACTGGAACGTTCATAAAGAAACATTCTGCCTTTTTCTGAAGCACAACATGCCTGAGAACCATTTGTTATAACATAGGAGTCTGTGGACTTGGGATTTGGTGTTGGTTTTCAAATCAGTGTACCTTAACAACTGGTGTAAAAGAGGTGCCTGGGTCGGCTCAGGTGTGAGCCCATCCCTGCTGATAAAGGTTTTATAGAAGTGTTGATGTGATGAGAGTTTCTTGCTGCAAGGTGTGACACTAAGTTGACCTTGGGTATAGTTTGCTGCCGTTGAGAATTCTATAAAATCATAAAATCATTTAGATTAAAAGGGACCTTTCAAGGTCACCTCATCCAGTCCTCAAAGCAAGGCCAGTGTTCAGGAAGCTCAGAACACCTTGTGGTCTTCTGCTGTTCAGTTTGAATGTCCCCAAGAATGGGAATTCTGCTGTCTGGGCAGTATTTTTTCCTATTTTGGGGGTTGTGCAGAACTTTGTCACGGTGGGATTCAGTGGAAAACACATCTAAAAACCTGCTCTGGGATTAAAAATTTGCAGTGCCACAGCAGTTGGAAGTGTTTTGCCTCGCTGAGTTTACCTAAATAACAGATCAGCTTGGGATTTTCCTGACTGGGCATGGGATTGACCCCTCACTTCATGTTCCACCTCCAAGTTCACGTGTGAACTTCTGGGCTGCACTTGTGGTATATCCTGTAGGAAAGCAGAGTATAAAGACATTTAATGCTTTATATTTTTTACATTTTTTGGGGGGGTCTTGCCAAATGTTTCCTGACATCAGGAGGGATTTGTGGTGGTCTGGATCGTGGCGGAAGCTGTGAGTCTTTTGGAGCCAAGCTCAAAGGAAATCACTCCTTCCTTTTTTATTTTTTAATTATTAAAAAAAAAAAAAAAAAGCTGTGGGTGTTGAAATGTAGTTTAGCATGTCCAGAGATGGGAGCAGAGCAGAGCTGGGGAGGGTCTGGAGCACAGGGAGAGGCTGAGGGAGTGGAGGGGCTCAGCCTGGAGAAAAGGACCCTGTGGCTCTGCGCAATCCCTGACAGGAGGCTCAGGCTGGGCATCAGGAGGAGGAATTTCTCCATGGAAAGGGTGGCCAGGCCTTGGGAGGAGCTGTCCAGGGAGATTTGGAGTCCCCATCCCTGGAGGTGTCCGGGGAAGGGCTGGGTGTGACACTCAGGGCTCTGGGCTGGGACAAGGTGGGGACGAGCCACAGCTTGGACTCGATCCTGGAGGGATTTTTCAGCCTCAGAGATCCTGGGTAGAGACAGGAAGAACTGAAAAGCCTGGGCCCCCAGTGTCTGCCATTTGTTTAGTGTTTTCTGAGAGCTGGGTGTTCCTTTGGGATCAGTCGCAAGCTGATCTGTAATCCCTCAAGGGAAAACCCCACAACCTGAGACTCTTCTTAAACACAGCCACAGATATTTGTTCCTGAAGCACTGAGATTTCCTGAGAATAATTACTGTTGGAGCACTTAGAGCCACCATTCTGCTGAATTTTAATCTTTCCTTGTGAACACAAGGAGAAATTGTAACAATTGTGGTTGGAAAAAGCAGCATTTTCTGCTTGTTGGCACTGGGAGGCTCCTAAATATGTGTAATTTCAGCTTAGCTCTCTCTGAAACAATCTCTCTGAGAAAGCAAAATGGCTTTAATGGTACAAATGTTGTGTCCTTTTCAAAATCAGTTCGAGGAACAGGTTCCTCCTCAAAATAACTGATTAAAAATACTAAATATTGCTCCTTTAACCCTCCCTTTTGCCCACCAACAGGAGAGGAACAATTGACATGTCAGGTAATGCAGACATTTCCCCTGAGCCCATTCTGACACAAACCTGGTCATTTTGAACATGTTTGTATTCGTTTTAGTTGCAAACCCAGGCTTGTTCCAGAGTCTGTGCCATCAAACCAGTCTGGAATACAGATCACATGGGATGGAGGAGATCCTGAGATCAGGGATCTTTCAGACTGGAGGATTTGCATCTTCTCTCTGTCCTGAAGCAAACAAGTCACTTTAGTTTTCCCAAAGGCAGAAAAAGCAAACCCCAAACCCCAAAAAGTTACTTTTGGGAGCTGTGTCACTTGAACTTCCCTTTTTTCTGAGCTATGTGACACCAAGGCCTATTTTGGAAACAAGATACTTTGTTTTAGGGTTTCATGTCCAGCATTTCTGTTCCCAGCAGACTGGTATCAGTCTATTGTTTTGTTCCTGAGGAATGAGAATCCCCCTGGGGAGCACATTCAGATCCTTCCAAGCCAAGGGCATTAAGATTTAATTTTTCGTTCTGGTGTGCACAGGATGTGCTGTCTGCAGTTACCATATGGGCTAAGAAAAGAAATTTCTTCACCTGGGAGGTGCTGGAATGGAGATTTCAAGAGCTTTTTCACCAGGTTTTGCAGTTGGTGACAAATCCAGGTCCTTGTGATTCATGCAGAGGAGGGAAATAAATATCTTGTTCTAATCCAGCTCTTTCTGGGGACTTTTTGCAGGTTTATTGCCAAGCCATGTGCCATAAACCTTGGCATTCAGGACAGTGGACCTCACAGAGCCCAGCCCAATGCAATTTTAGAGAAAGTGTTTACATCCATCACTAAGGTGAGTCACATTTCAAATTCCTCCTCTGTTCCTCAGGGAATGGAGGCCTGGAAGTATTGCCAGGGGGGGCTTTTTGTTTCCCCTTTTCTGGACTGAGATGCACATTTCACACCCTGCATCCACATGTGGGCTGGTGCTGGTTTTACTTTGCCTCTGGCATGTCTTTCTGGTAGCAAAGGAAATTTAAATTCCCTGTATGCTGAGCCATGGTTTTGTGCCCAGAAGAATCTTTGGAATACAAATGTTCCCCTGGCAGACAGGTCTGAGCTGCTTCCTTTGGTCCAGGTTGTACTGTGGGGATTCTTGGTTTAACAGGAGATTTCCCAGCATCTTCCACTTTTATTAGGAAAGTGTTCCTCTTTTTCTTGGGCTCAGTTCCTTTTCTCATTTTATTGGTTTTATTGTGAGTGTCTTGCTCTCATTTTTACTGTGAATCTGGACAGCATTGTGAGCAGAAGAGGATTATTCAGGGAGGTGTTCAGTCAGTGAAGGATGTCCTCATGAAGGGCAGGACATTTAATGGGGGCAGGAGGTGTTTCTTTGGCTTCTTTCCTTTTTTCCCTTAAGCTCACAGGCCTACACCACTACAGAATCCCACTGGTTTTTATCCAATATTGAATAAGTGCAATAGATTTTCATTAAAGATAACGAAATGGAAGGTTCTTGTTGAGATTTGGTGATGCTGAACCTCATCCACTGGAGCAGATAAAGGGAAATTCTATAAAAACCTGAAAAAACTTGCCTTGTGGGAACATTAAAGTTTGGAATGATGCGTGAACTGAAAAATCCCCAGAATCTGATGCCCTTTGTTGGGAGAACTTTAAAGCTGGGGATGTCCTTGAAATTAATGTTTAGAAAACCCAGGAGGTCACAGACTGTGCAGAACTTGTCTGGCTTGTGAAACCACCAGCCCAAACTGTGTCCCAGTGTGCTGTGGCTGCTCCTGGGTTTGGGGAGCCAGGCTGGGGGTGGCCCTGGTGCAGGAGAAGGATTTCACTGCTGCTC
The DNA here is from genome assembly GCA_037834095.1 of Argya squamiceps. Classification (NCBI taxonomy): domain Eukaryota; kingdom Metazoa; phylum Chordata; class Aves; order Passeriformes; family Leiothrichidae; genus Argya; species Argya squamiceps. The sequence goes on along the minus strand of JBBMKD010000090.1, from coordinate 7,413,376 downwards.
GGAGCTGGGAGCTCTGAATTCCCCCTCAGGCAGGTGCTTTCCCAGCATTAAATCCCAGGAAAGTGCTGAGAGATGTGGTGTGGTGGAGTGACAGGACTGTCATTGTCTTAATGCTGAAAATCAAATGACTCTGATCCTGATTTCCAGCTGGGCAGACTGATGGTTTTGTATTAAATCAGCATTCTGCACAGCTTTTGTGATTTGTATGTAACTCAAACAGTAAAATGTGTTTATCATCTTTCAGTGGTAGAGCTCCCTGGCAGAGCTGCTCTGAATTATCTCACTCCTGGGCCATTGTAGAGGGAGTTACCAGGTTTGGTTCACTTTGATAAATCCATCTGTGTTCATTCAGAACTGCAGAGTTCCCAGGTGGAGAACAGGGATGTATTTTATCTATATTTGTCATGGAAGTGTTTCAGTCTTCATTTATAAACTTCAATAACAGAAACAACACAATTTCTACAGTGCCCTTATGGAATATACAGATATCTACTGTGTTAAACCAGCTCTTATTTAAAATTTCCCTGTCTTGCTGTGAGCAGCAAACCTTAAACATCTTTAGCTTTGCTCCTCCTGAGTCGTGGGCTGTTTGAATTGATTTGACAGGTAGGACAGGACACTTTAGCAGCTCCTCCCCCCAAATTAACAGACAGAACAGTCACATTCTTTGTCTTAATGTGCTGTCAACTGCTGAAACAGGTGAGGCAATGCTCAACCAGAACCATTCTGAGTAATTAAGTAATTAGTGGCTTATGAAGGTTAAACCTGAATGACCATTTGTGGCAATGAATTCTTGCTTCCATTCTCTGTGGTACCTTCCTGGTGTGTTCTTTGTTATCTGTGCATTATTTCTGTCACAGTGCAGGACTGAAAGCAGCTTGAGGAGTGGGAGAAATGACATTTGTTTCCTTTGCCTTCAGTCTCCAGATGGAAAAAGGTTAGAAGGCTTGTCCAAGCAGCTGGACTGGGATGTCCGAAAGATCCAGCGCTGGTTTCGGCATCGGAGGAACCAGGACAAACCCACCACCCTCACTAAATTTTGTGAGAGCATGTATGTTTGTGCAGAGGGGCTTCATCTGAGAGCTCTAGCTGGGCCTGGGGCAGCTGCTCTGCCAGACCAGGACCAAAATTCCTGTGCAAGCAAACGAGGGCAGTTAAAGGAGGTTTTAAAATCCTGAAGTGTTTTGTGGTTGTGACTGAGAGACCAGAGCGGGGTGTGGGAGTCACTGCTGAGCGGCTTTAGAGACTGGGCTGGGTCCTTCATGGCACTTGAGAGAGAGAGAGAGAGAGTGTGTGTGTGTGTGTGTGTGTGTGTGTGTGCGTGTGTGTGCGTGGATGTCTGTGTGTCCATGTCTGTGTCCAAGTGTCCATGTCCGTGTGTCCACATCTGTCTATACGTCCATATCTGTGTCCACGTCTCTGTGTGTCTGTGTCCATGTCTCCATGTCCGTGTATGTGTCCATGTTCATGTCTGTTTGTCCATGTCTGTGTGTCCATGTGTCCATGCCCGTGTCTGTTTGTCCATGTCCGTATGTCCATGTCCGTGTGTCCACGTGTCCATGTCCGTGTGTCCACGTGTCCATGTCTGTGTGTCCACGTGTCCATGTCTGTGTGTCCACGTGTCCATGTCTGTGTGTCCGCATGTCCATGTCTGTGTGTCCACGTGTTCATGTCCATGTCCGTTTGTCCATGTGTCCATGTTTGTGTGTCCACATGTCCGTGTCCATGTGTGCATGCCTCTTTGTCCTTGTCCGTGTGTCCATGTCTATTTGTACATGTCCATGTCTGTGTGTCCACGTGTCCGTGTGTCTGTGTCCGTGTGTCCATGTCTGTGTGTCTGTGTCTATTTGTACATGTCCGTGTGTCCACGTGTCCGTGTGTCCACGTGTCCGTGTGTCCCTGTCCGTGTGTCCGTATGTCCATGTGTCCGTGTCCATGTCTGTTTGTCCACGTGTCCATGTGTCCATGTCCGTGTGTCTGTGTCCCTGTCCATGTGTCCATGTCTATTTGCACATGTCCCTGTCCGTGTGTCCCTGTCCATGTGTCCACGTGTCCCCCCGGTGTAAATCCCCCGGGCCACTCCTGCCCAGCCGCGTCCCCGCCCAGAGCTCGTTCCTGTTCCCACAGGAGTGACCTGCTGTCTGTCCCAGCTGCAGCCACTCCTCGGCCTCGTTCCTGTTCCCACAGGAGTGACCTGCTGTCTGTCCCAGCTGCAGCCACTCCTCGGCTTCCTTTCCTCCTCTCTTCAGTCCATTCTTTGTTCCCTGTTCCCCCAAGCTCCTGCAGTTTCTCTCTAGTGCTGTAGAACCTCAGTATTTTTTCCTGACTTGTTTCTCCTCTGCTGATTCTTTCCTTTCCAGTAACTTTCAATTCTTCCCCCAGTATGGTTTTGTCTGCCTAAAGCCACAAGGTAAGAGGTAAAAACACGTACATTAGGGTACCTCTGGGTGACAACTCTGCTTGTTGTTACCTTTTTGTCTCTTAAAGCATATGAATGATGCATGCTCACCCTGAATTTCAAACTTGGCAAACTCATGTGGGGTGTGAAAACTCTTCAGTAGGTTTATGTTACCCAAAATGTTTAGAAATAAGGTGGGCAAAGGCTTTTCAGGTGCCAGATTTGGGGGTTTTCCCAATTATTTCAATTAATTTTACAAGTGCTAATTGTAAGCTGATCATAGAAAAATCACAGAAGCTGATTCTATGTCCTAAGTTTATTTTTTCCTTCTTTTTCCAGGTGGAGATTTACATTTTATTTAAGTATATTTTTTTATGGAATCAGGTTTCTTTGGACGGTGAGTTGCTCTGTCACCCACGTTGCTGTTTGTGTGTTGCAGTTGAATGACCCCTGATTTGGGATCCTGGGGCTTCTGTTAAAGAATTTCTTTACACTATAGGGAAGTTTCTGTACACATCTGTCATTTTGGAAATAATAGAAAAAATTTTGACATGTCACCCCAGAGTGTTGGAAAAAACGAGGTGGGTTTGGGATTTTTTTTTGCCATGGAGACCTGCTCCTTTTTTTCTCCTCTCTCTCTTGGAGGGATACAGGTTCATCTCCTTGGGTCTTTATTATTATTAGAGCTGTATGATTATGCTAGAAATTTCCATTGCAGCAGAACTTGCATTGACAGCACAAATTAGACTTTAAATCACCAGGGATTTTTCCAGTAAATGTAGTTGGAATGGCAGAATGAAGGTAAAATGTCAGTGAAGCAGTGCTGTAGTGTGGGGTGACTTTAGGTGCTGGGGAGGAAAACACCCAGAACAAACTGGGATTTTATATAACTGATTATTTATATATAATAAAAACCTACCTATTCCCTCTAGGCACCCTGGTTTTGGGACACACGACAGTGCTGGTACAACTACCCTTTCCAGGTATGACAGAAACACCTCCTAAAGTCCAACTTCTTGGACCATTTCAGTTTTTATTTTTGTTACTGGATTAAAACTCTGGAATTTACTCTTTGTGCCTTTACATCCTGGTTAGCTTTGGCAACAGCAGGGTTTCCTCAGACACATCTGACTCAGTCACTTTATGTTTACTTGCTGCTGAGATTATTAAAGGTGGGAGAAGAAGGCATAAAATCATAGTGGTAATTTATTTATTTACTGTATAGAGGCCAAGTCTGTTCCAGAGCCTGGTTTTCCTACTCCAAGAGGCTTCAGCAGGAGTTGTAAATATTGACAAGGGAATTTACTCCTTTGGAAAAAAGCTCAAACACACAATTATGTTTGTGTGAGTAAGCATGGAGTAAGATGCCTGTTGCTTAAGCTTGTTTTTATTAAACCTGAATGATTTAATTTATACCTCAGCAATTCTGGAGAAACAAAGTGGGATGGAAAAAGAGGAAGAAAGTGATTTTAATGTAAAATTTGAATTATTTTGTCTTGTAACTGTGCTATCTCTGTCTGTTTTCCAGCCTCTAACATCCAGGCTTTATTATTACTATATCTTGGAGCTGGCCTTCTACTGGTCCCTCATGTTTTCTCAGTTTACAGACATTAAACGGAAGGTGAGATGAACCAGAATTGCATTAACCACTCAATAGCTACAATAAAAATAATAATAAATAGGTAGAACTAACAAAAAATGGGAGTATGCCTGGCCAGGAAGGCCAAAATGCAGTGATAACTATGTTTTCTTCCTCATTTACAACTTTGTGAGCTTCTCTTCTCCTGTCAGCACTGTGCAGTCCTGAGAAAAAGGGAGGAGCAAGGCTGAGCTGCAGCCTGGGGTCTCCTTGAGTTCCTGTCACCTTCCAGGGGACAGAGCAGCATCACTCAATACCTCCCAATCAAAAGTTAACAAATCATTGCCTAAAAATAGATTTAACTGGAAGGCTTGCAAGGAAATGAGCTGCTCAGAGCAGAGCCTTGCTGAATCTGCTGAGGAAATGGCAAACACTAAGGCAATAATAAATGGGGTTTTGAAAAGAGTTTCTCATCTGTGTGAGGAGCAGATGATGAGTGGTTGCAGTTGCTCAGATCTAATTCTGTCATGCTGCGTTCCAGGATTTGGTTATTGTTGCTGTTGGAGAGCAGTCCCCAGTAAATCCTGGCTTTACATGAGCTGCAAAGCAGCAAATTATCCCAATTTTTTTTTGCATTGGCTGTTAAAAAATAAACAAGTTTACCCAGGCTTTTTTCTGTGCTGAAATATTAGCAGGTGGGGCACTATGGAATACAGTGGAGCTGCAGATAGGGAGAGATGAACAACCTCTGGGACTCTGTAATGGTTAATTTTGACTTTAACAAGTGGCTGACATTCCCCACTGCAGCAGGGTGAGGTGCAGGAAGCCAGGGGCTGAAGTGCAGATTCAGTGAAGCCCTGAATGTTGTGCACTGTAAACGTTTTTCATTCTTCCTGCTGAGTTACCTGGTGTTCTGTGCCTGCTCTGCCCTGGCAGGGTTTGGTTACAGCAGTAACAGCACTCAATGTGTGCCAGGAGCTGAGGGGATGAGCAATGTGTCTGTAAAACCAGAAGGAGCCAAAAATAAGGGTCATTGTGTCCTCTGAGTCATATCTGTGGGGTCTGCAGGTACAGCCGAGCGTGTGCCAGAGAGCCTGTGCTGATCCCTGAGCAGGCAGAGCTCTGCCCTGAGCAGCACCAAAGCTGAGGGACCTTTCTGGAAGCTTTTGTGGAGGTGGTGGCAGTGTGATGAGCTGTGATGAGTGTGAAGTCAGAGCCTGAGCAGGAATCCTGTGACCCCAGCGACTCGGTTGGGTGGCTCTGTTCCAAACTTTTGCATTTGTGTGACAGCCAAAGAGTCTTCACCCGTGCTTTTCCTGTTTCCAGGACTTCCTGATCATGTTTGTCCATCACTTGGCCACGATTGGGCTCATCACATTCTCCTACATGAATAACATGGTGCGGGTTGGAACTCTGGTGCTGTGCCTCCATGATGCCTCAGATTTCCTCTTGGAGGTGAATTTCCTTTCTAATCTTTGCATCCCTAGTGCTGGTGTGATCTCAGGGGAGCAAGCTGACATTCCTGTTCTTGATAAACTGCTTTAAATGTGCCGTGAAATTCGTGCTGCTGATCCTGCCTTGTCAGCTTTTCCTCCAAACTGCTTGAGTGCTGAGAGTCACAAAACCATGGGATGGTTGGGGTTGGAAGGAACCTCAAAGATCATCCACTTCCACTATCCCAGGTTGCTCCAAGTCCCATCCAACCTGGCCTTGGACACTTCCAGGGATGAAGCAGCCACAGCTTCTCTGGGTAACCTGTGCCAGGGCCTCACCACCCTCTCAGAGAGGGTGACTCTATCCTCTGGCAGTTTGAAGCCATTCCCCCTTGTCCTGTCACTCCAGGCCTTTGTAAATGGTCTCTCCCATTGTTCTTGTAGGACCATATAAATAACAGTATAAAAATAGTAATGTAATATAATATAATATAATAATCCCTCTTTGTTCCAAACTGTACAAATTTGATGGAGACCTTTTTGCAGCTCTCCAGCTGGATAAATACAGGAGTGCACAAAGGGAATAATATTTGCATGTTTATTGTCTCTTGCAGGCTGCAAAACTGGCCAATTATGCCAAGTACCAACGTCTGTGTGATGCTTTCTTCATGCTCTTCGGGGTCGTGTTCATCGTCACCCGGCTGGGCATTTACCCTTTCTGGTAAGCACCTGGAGCTCTTGGTTCTTCTCCCAGTCCTTCCAGCAGAGCCTTTGTTTTAGGCTTTTCCCAAGCATTCCAGCTGTCCCTTGGGGCAGCCTGAAGTGGCTCATGGCCCAAGTGCTGTTTGGGGCAGGAGGTTGGAGTAGGCACATGAGGAAATCTCTCCCCAGTCAGCTGAGGGACTGGGAGAGGGGTCCAGAATCCCATTGACAGCTGCCCCTCCCCTGCTGCAGTGATGACAGAGTCAGCCAGAATCTGCTCTGAAAGGCTTGAAGGATTCTCTGCTTCTCTGAAGAAGTTCTAGAAATAATTACAAGTGAGGCACAGTCTCTTGAGGTCATTTTTGTTTGTATCTGGCTTAGTCATCACTGCAGTTTCTGATTCTTATGACACTTCTGTCCTGTCCTTGTGTCGTGACTGTTCAGAGCCTGAAATAGGCCTGAGGTTTCTTGGGAGGTAAAGCCCTGGATAAATGGCTTAGAGAGAATCATCCCATAATGAGATTCCCTCTCACCTCAGTAGGTCAGACCCGGAGCAGTGCTTTGGTTAATGAGCTGTTGTCCATTTATTGTGTGTGCTGACAATTTGGTTAACATCATTTTACTGCATGCATTTATTTCCTAGGCCATGGACACCTGCCATTCCCATTCTTTTTGGGTGCCTGGTAGGCAACAACAATCCTTTCACTTCAGGATCAGTGTTGCAGTTAAAGCTCTTGCTTATTTTCCAGTAAATGCACCAAAGGACTCTGGAGGAAGAAAAGCTTTAATTCCTATTCCCTCAGAGGCTCCTTCCAGGGACAGGAGAGAGTTTTTGCAGCTGCTGTCTGTCGTGAGGGGATGCTCTTACCTCACACCAGGGCTCAGCATCCTGTAAATCTTTAATGTGTTTTCCACTGGCTGTAATGTCACTCCTCATTTGTAGAGGAATCTGCAGCAGCACTGCAGACCCTGTGCTGTTTCACTGCACGTGTATTCCCTTCCCTAATTAGTAATGCAAAACATCAGCAGATCTCTGGAATTGCATTTAATTCTTTCATAAACCTGCTATGAGTTAAATACTTCTGGAGCTGCCTTTTGGGGAATTTTGGTTCTTGTTTGAAAGGCTTGTTTTGCTTTTCTTGTGAAATGTTAAAAGCTGTGTGAAATTAATGTGGTTGTTAAAGGTCTCTCCATACCTCTCTGCATCATAAAATCTAAAGTGTTTATTAAATTGCTGAAGGACTGGCAATAACTCCCAGCAACAAGAACAGCAAAACAGTAATGAAAGAAACACAAAGCTTGGGCCATAAAGCAATTTTGAGTCTTCCAGCCTGGTGGAAGAATCTATAAAACTCTGAGGGAAGAGAAGAGCACCCAGGGAGAGAGGGAGGGAGGCCTTCTGGGGGCAAAATTCCTTCCTGATCCCAGAATCCTTGAGATTGGAAAAGCCCTCCAAGGCCACTGAGTCCAGCCTGTGACTAATCCCCACCAGAGCAGTGTCCAGTGGTTCATGGGGCACCTCCAGAGATGGGGACACCTCCCTGGTCAGGCCTTCCAATGCCTGATCACCCTTTCCATAAAAAAATGTCCAAACTTCACATCCTGAGGCTGTTCCCTCTTGTCCTGTTGTTCCCTGGGAGCAGAGCCTGACACTCCCCCAGCTGTCCCCTCCTGTCAGGGAATTGTGCAGAGCCAGATCCCCCCTGAGCCTCCTTTTCTCCAGCTGCTCCCAGCTCTGGACAGGCTCCAGCCCCTCGATACCTCCCTTGCTGTGAGGGCCCAGAACTGGGCACAGCCTCACAGTGCCCAGCACAGCAGACAATCCCTGCCCTGCTCCTGTGCCCACACTATTTTTGATAGGATTTTTGATCTTTAAATCTGGGTGAAATCTGCCCAAGCAGGAAGGTGTTAATGGTTGTTTTGGTGACCAGAGCAGCCTGACATCACTTCCTGTGAAGTCGTTATAAATAAATGCTTGTGCTTTGCAGAAGAAAATTGGCAGCAGATCCGTGTGTGTCACCAAAGTGCAGCACATTCACATGTTGTGTTTTGTTGCTCAGTTCAAATGCTCCTAATGAGCTTCGCTCAGTCTCCTGACTCTGGCAGCAGCAGAGCAGCAGATGCTCAGCGAGACACAAACTGTTGTGCATCTGGCCTGGCACCTCCAGTCAGAGCTGAAACGTGTTTCTGGATCTCTTGAAGGATTCTGAACACAACCCTGTTTGAGAGCTGGGAGCTGATCGGTCCCTACCCCTCCTGGTGGCTGTTCAACGGGCTCCTGGTGACCCTGCAGGTGTTACATGTCATCTGGTCTTACCTCATCGTCCGCACGGCCTCCAAGGCCCTGGTCAGGGGCAAGGTAAGGCTGAGGGGCTTCTGGGCCCTCTTTCCTGCAGACCCCATTAAGGAGTGATGAGAAATCAGGTTTTTCAGTGAGGGTTGGTGTTGGTTCTTAAGGGATTTGTGTCAAGAGTTCACAGAAATGGAATTTTTTTTACCTTGATTGCTCTGCACTTGTGAGTTCTCAGGTGTATTCAAAGGCAGGGAGTCTCTCCTGGGCACGCAGGGAAATAATTCCTTTTTCCATTATGTCCTAAAATGGTGATCATGACACTCTTGTTGTGCACTCTGGAGTTGAAGGTGGTAGCAGGCTCTCTTTTGGACAACAGGATGAACATACAGGATGTTTCCCAACTTCAGCTGGTCCTTGGGATGTGCTGGGGATTGTGCATCTTCACTGGCTTCTGTCTGCCAGTGCAGGCACTGGGCTCCAGCTCTCAGGGAGAGGATTCCCAGGGATGCAGTGGGGTTTGCTGGTTGTCAGAAATCACAGAATGGCCTGGGTTGGAAGGGACCTTCAAGATCATCCAGTTCAAGGCCAGGGTTTGGAGCAACCTGGGATGGTGGAAGGTGTCCCTGCCCATGGCAGGGGGTGGGACAAGGTGAGCTTTAAGGTCTTTCCAACCCAAACCATTCCATGATTCTATGAAACCAGCAAAAAAGCTGATTTAGTAGCACAAATACTTTCTCCTGTCAGATATTCTGATCTGGGTTTCTCTGATGGCTCTGCATTATTTTCTGTTTGACTTTAGCTGCCCCTACACATGGAATGTGGCCTTGAAAAATATAAATATTCTGGTTGACCCTGGGGGCAAGCAGGTTTCAGGGTATGAGCTCTTCATCTGTTCCCCACAGCTGCTACTACAAATGCCTGATTTTCATTCTCTGCAGCTGTTTCTGTATCCTGAGTTCTACACCTTTTCCCTTTCCTTGGTTCTCTCCTGTCCAGGTGACCTAGCCAGAGAAAGGACTCTAAGCTCTGTCTTCTTCATTCTTTTCTCCTTTTCTCTGTGCCAGATTGGAGCTGGACAGTTTCACCCTGTGCATGTAAGTGTGACCTGTGGTTCTGTTTGTTCACTGAAACACGTCCGTGTCGAGGCCAAGACAAAAGCAGAGCCCTGGTCTGGGGGTTTTGGTGCCTTCTCCTTCTCTCCCTGGTCCTGACAAAGTGCTAAAATACTGTTTTTTCCAAAGGTCAGAGCAGTGTCCTGGGGTCTGTTCTTACCTGCTGCCACCTGCCTGCACAACCTTCACTTTCTGCTTTTACACACCCACACACTCCAACTTCTGACTTTGCTCCTCATCAGCACTGCACTGAGGGGGAGAGGGCAGCAGGAATTTGCTCCTTCTTGTGCAAAGCAGTGAAACAGTCACTTCTCCCCCAAGAATGGAAAAAATGTCAAGGGATTTCTGCTTCCTTCCAGTGACCCTTTGAACTTGCAATGTAGCAGGAGATCAGGGAAAGATAGCCAAAGTTCTGGCAACAGGCAGAAGCCAGGACATCCAAAAAGTTCCTGGAGATCATTAACTTCACCTGGCTTCCAGCCAGATCTTCCCTGGAGTTCAACCACTTCCTGCTGCAGGAGGGCCCTAACCCTGACTCCAGGAGAGCAGAGTGAGATCCTGGAATCCTTGGAAAGCTGCAAGCCAGAGCACAGGGAGTTCCTGAGGGCTGCTGGCTGCAGAGGGAGGGGAGTGAGGACAGTGAGGAGCTGCCTTGGGCAGAGCAGGGGCTGCTCTCCAGGCCTGGCTCGTGCTGGGGAGGTTTGGTTCTGGCACCTGCCACCACCCAAGGTGTGTGTTTGCAGCTGGGGCCGGGTTTATGGGCTTTTCCCTTCCCCTTCTGGCTTTGCAGGGCTGCCCTGCTGTGGCACTTGGAGCAGCTGGCACCACACTCCTCCCTGGCAAGGTTCAAAATCCCACATGGAGTTCGGATGGAGCTGGATTTGCAGCCAGTCTCTGAACTAAGGCATACTCTGTATGGTTCCTCCTGTTGTGAGCAGGTGTTTGCTGGGTCAGACACTGCCTTTGTGCTCCATCCCTTGTCCAAACAGGCTCCTGCTCTTAAATGGGATCTCCCAGATAAAGCCCAGGCTGTGGAAATGGAGGTGCTTTGTTTGAGCACTGATGTGATAAATAAAGCTGGTTAATTTTTAAAAATAGCAAAGCTGCTCCCTGTAGGACAGAATGTTCTCTCTCAAACTGACACATTCCTGGTTTTTGGTTGTCGGACCCACTTGTGATTGTGGCATGAGGAATTTTTGATTCAAACAAACAGTTTAGAAAAATGGCCTTTAACTGATCTAGAGAGGAGCTCTTGGAAGACAAGAACAAGGCCAGATCTGTAATATCATCTGACCTGGTGAGAACAAGAGTGAAGTGCTTTCACAGATACACAGAATATTTGGAAAATGGAGCTCATCTTTCCAAATTGTCTTTTTCAGTGTCTGTGTCTTGTTCCTAATGTGATGACAGGTTCCCTTTTGGGAGCTTGAAGTGAGCCAGACTCAAATGTAGGAGGTAGATGTGAGTGAAGGTAATTCATCACACAGACCCAACCTTCTAACTGCTGATTTCTGTCCATGTTTCAACCCCCTTCTCCTCTCCCACTCCCCCATTGCATTGGCAATGTTCAGGTCTCCAAGGATGACCGCAGTGACGTGGAGAGCAGCTCTGAGGAGGAGGATGTGACTTCCAACAGCACAAAAGGAATTTTCAGCACTTCCAGTAACGGTTCCAACCGCCTGAATGGCCACGTGGCCGGGGGCCAGTGGACAGGAGAGGAGTAAGGCCCTGGGCTGGCCCTGAGCAAACACGAACTTCTCTTTCAATATCTAGTTGTGTTGAGCTCCACATTCCCAAGTGATCTTTAATCAAAACCCCCTTCCCCAGAAACCTCCAGCAGACCCGAAACGGGCACACAACCCTGAGCAGTCAGAGGCTTTGCACGGCACAAGGGACGAAGCCAACGACCGGGGCAAAAAACAAAGCTGCAGATTTAACTTCAAGCCATTGTGTACTGCAGAAGTACAAGAAAACACCCCTGAGTCCTGTTGATGTTTGCAGAGGTGTGTTTGTTTGTGACAAACTGGCTTTTTACTGGGATCAGCTCAAGGCAGAGCAGGTTTGGACCGCGGGGTTCGGTGCCCCCCAGTGACGGTTCACTCCTGGCAGGTGCAGCAGCTCTTGATGCACTCCAGAAGCCACTTCAGAGCATGGAGAAAGCAGGTTCCATGTCCCAGCTGCCCTGGGTGAGGCAGAGACTCTGCTCCCAGCCGAGCTTTGAACTGTGCTAACCCAGAACCACTGCTCTGCCTCGCCCCAGGGTGCTGGGGAGGTCCCAGCTGCTCATCTCTGCTGTCAGCAGGGACCAGGCCAGCATCTGCTGCCTCTTTTGGTGCTGCAAACCCCTCTGAAGTCTTGACCAAAGCCTTCTGCAAGGGGGTGGGGGGGTGGTTTATTGCCCCTGAGACAACCAGCATAATCCAGGCCTTTTAAATTGTTTTCTTCCTGTTGCAAATTGTGGTTTTGAAGACTTCTCTAGACTTACTGGATTCACGTGGCTAAGCTGAGATCAGAGGGAGGATCAGAACTGGTGGGCTGGGTTTAACTCCCCAAAAAATGAGATGTTTTGGTCCTGTACTCTGAGACAAAGTGATTGTTGCTGCTCTGATGTTAGAGCTGTGGAGGAACCCGGGGCTGGAAGAGCAGCCACACAGTGGGCTTTGCTTCTCTTTTTTTACTCAGTGGTACTTGGGGGCAATGGAACAGTCAATCAGGAGCAGAATTTTGGAAACTTCTCGAGTTGTTACCATTTTATACTGTTGTTTACTCTTATCTCCAATTAAATGTTGCTTCAGAAACTTGGGGTGATGTGTTTCATCTTGAGGAAATAGAACAGAGGACAGCATGTGTCCCTTGCTGCCAGGAATACAGGAGAAACAGCTTTTTGGAAGAACAGAAGTCCTGGACTCATGGAAAACATCCTCCCCCATGGAAGCGGGGTGGAACCAAGTGACCTTTAAAGCCCCTCCCAGCCCAGCCCAGTCTGTGATTTGGGGGACACCACACACCACCACTCCAGCCACTTCCACATAGGTTTTATTGTGCTGCATCTGCCTCCCCCAGCCCAGGGGGGACTGGGAAGGTGGGGCTGGTCCCAGCTCAGGCTCAGCTCCCGGGGCCGGTCCCAGCTCCCAGGGCAGGCTCAGCTCCAGGGCCGGTCCCAGCTCCCAGTCCCGGTACCAGGGTGGGTTCAGCTCTTGGGGCCAGTCCCAGCTCCCAGGGCAGGCCCAGCTCCCAGGGCAGGCCCAGCTCCCTGGGCAGGCTCAGCTCTCGGGGCCAGGGGCGTTCTCCCTCTCCCGGCGGTGCTGGAGCATCCTCTGCACGCGGACCGTGCACAGGTACCCGGCGTACACTGTCAGCAGCATCATGGAGCCCGAGAAGGCCTTGTAGCCAAAGTCTGCCAGCTGCTTTCTGGACACCATGGCTGCACCTGCGAGAGAGACACAACCACAGGATAGTCAGGGGTGGAAGGGACCTCTGGAGATCGTCCAGTCCAAGCAGGGTCACCCAGAGCAGGTGACACTGGAACACGTCCAGGTGGGCTTGGGGTGTCTCCAGAAAGGGAGACTCCTGTGACTCCATGTTCAGTGCTCTGCCCCCCCTTCATGGGAAATTCTTCATGTTGAGGTGAAGCTTCTGGTGGTTTAGTTTGTCACTGTTGTTCCTCATCCTGTTTCTGGGCATCACCAAAAAGAGTCTGGCATCATGCTCTGACCCCTTGGAGATATTTATATGTATTAGTAAGATCCCCTCTCACTCTTCTCTCAGTCTCTCCTCAGAGAGATGCGCCAGATCCCTCAACATCTTTGTGGCCTGCACTGGACCATCTCCCTCAGCTCTCTGTCTATCCTGTCATGAGCCCAGAACTGGACGGATCACTCTGGATGTGCCTCTCTAAGGCCCAGGGGTAGGATCCCCTCCCTGACCTGCTGCCCAAGCTCTCCCCGATGCATCCCAGGATCCCACTGCTACTTGGGGCTATTCCTGTGCAGGTGCAGCATCCTACACTTGCTCTTGTTGAGCCTCATTAGGTTATTCTAATAAACCATGAGGTTTCTCTGCCCAATTCTCCAGCCGATGGAGGCCCTGCTGAACGGCAGCACAACCTTCAGCTGGATCAGCCACTGCCTTACGTTTGGTATCATCACCAGACATGCTCAGGCTACATCCGATCCTTTTATCCAGGTCGGTGATGAACACGGCGAATGAGACTGGACCCAGCAGCGATCCCCTGGTGAACTCACTGACTACCGGCCCGCAAGAAGGCGGGGCTGAGCGGGGCCGGGAGCGCGGATTCGCCCGTCCCGTCCATCATCCGGTCCGGTCCCTGCGGGCTCACCGCTCCCCTCCCGTCCCATGTCATCCCGTCCGGTCCGGTCTGGTCCGGTCCCGTCCGGTCCCCCGGCACTGACCTGACCTCCCGTCCCGCCCGGTCCCCCCGGCACTGACCTGACCTCCCGTCCCGCCCGGTCCCCCGGCACTGACC
>JBBMKD010000090.1:7365309-7380729 GCA_037834095.1 Argya squamiceps | reverse complement strand
TTGTGGCTCCTGTGCCTGCCCAGCCACGTTGGTGCCAAGGGGGTGTCCCCAGCTGGGGACCGTGGCCAAATGGGGCCAGGGGTTTCCTTCTGCCTTTCTTCCCGAGGATTGCTGGGTTTGGGGCCACGGGGTTCCCTGGGGACAGGAGGGACTGCAGGGCAGTGCTGGAACTGGCCAGGCTGCCCAGAGCCCCAGAGGGGTGGGCAGGGAGGGACAGTGCCCGGGGTCCTCAGAGCTGAGGGGGCACCTCCCAGCTGAGCCCCCTCCAGTGCTCCCGGGGCTGCTCCTGGGGCTGATCCCATGGCTGCTCCTGGGGCTAATTCTGGGGCTGATTCCGGGGCTGCTCCCGGAGCTCCTCCCAGGGCTGATCCTGGGGCTGATCCCGGGGCTGCTCCCGGGGCTGTTCCCAGGGTTGATCCCAGGGCTGATCCTGGGGCTGATCCCGGGGCTGCTCCCAGGGCTGATCACAGGGCTGATCCCAGGACTGCTCCCAGGGTTGATCCCGGGACTGATCCCGGGGCTGCTCCTGGGGCTGATCCTCGGGCTGATCCCAGGGCTGATTCTGGGGGTGATCCCAGGGCTGCTCCCGGGGCTGATCCCGGGGCTGATCCCAGGGCTGATCCTGGGGCTGATCCCGGGGCTCATTCTGGGGGTGATTCTGGGGGTGATCCCAGGGCTGCTCCCGAGGCTGCTCCCAGGGCTGATCCTGGGGGTGATCCCGAGGCTGCTCCCAGGGTTGATTCTGGGGGTGATCCCAGGGCTGTTCCTGGGGCTGATCCTGGGGCAGGGGCCAAGGAAGACAGGTGGACAGGTGGAGGTGCTGAATCCTCGTGCCGGGAGCGCCCAGGCGAGGCTGAGCTGCTGTCCCGGGGGACAGAGGCTCTCTCTGGGGACTCCCAGCCTGCTGCCCCGTGCCAGGCACGCCGGGGGCTCCCCCCTGATCCCCCCACCAGGCACAGGGGGCCCGGCAGGCGCGGCCAAGGCATTGGAGTAGGAGGAGCATGGAGACGACGGAGGACAGACGGACAGGGCTGTGGATGGAGACTGCGGCCGAACGGCTGCTTCTTCTTGGCTTCTGGGTTTTAGTTAAAAAGGCCGAGGGGAGCCAAGGGGGAGCCGGGGCAGGCTCGTGCCCTGGCTCACTGTGCGTGTCGCTCCCGCTCCGCGGGATGGCCGGGCTGGAGCGTCCTGGAGTCTCTGAAGGAGCAGAGCAGGCGCAGAGCAGCTGCCGCAGGGGCTGCGCCGGGGTCTGGCACTGACCCCACTGCCCGCCCCGAAATCCGAGGCCGTCGCTCTTGTCCGTGTCCCACCGTGCCGAGGAGCAAAGGCCCCTTAGATGTGTCTCTCTGCTGGCGCTAGCAGGGAGAAGGGCAGCTCTCGCAGGGCTTTGGTAGCTCAGGTTGTACATCCAGATGTCGGTTAGCAGGTGAAGTCCTCAAAGGTGCCCCGGGCCGGGTGGTGAGGTAGGATGTTGGCTGCGTACGTCATGCCTGCTGGGTGTCCCCGTATGCTTTCACAGGGGTTCTGCAGGATAAACGGGATGTTGGGGCTGCTGGTTTCATGCAGGTCCTTGCAGGGACCCAGCACCATCCCCCCACAGCATCTCTACCTGGGCCCTCTCCTCCTTTCCCAGGAGCTCCCCAGAATGGTGACTCCCCACCCCACGGCACCTCCTGGGCAGGAGGGGACAAGCAGGAGGGGACAGGCAGGAGGGGACATACAGGAAAGGACAGGCAGGAGGGGACAAACAGGAGGGGACAAACAGGAAAGGACAGGCAGGAGGGGACAAACAGGAGGGGACAAACAGGAAAGGACAGGCAGGAGGGGACAAACAGGAGGGGACAAACAGGAGGGGACAAACAGGAGGGGACAGTGCTGTGCCCCACACTCACGTGGCGCTTCACGTCGTCCATGCTCAGTGCAACTCCCTTGTCTGTGTTGTTCCTCTTGTGGTTCTTGCGGCACTTTCCCCGCCGGCACAGCCGGTGCTTTATCACCTGCCAGAGCCACGTCTCAGCACCGTGGGGCTCATGGGTGGCTCTTCCCCATGTCCCACATGAGCACAGCCATGGGGTGGAGGAGACACTCACCTCATAGGCGTAGTCGAACAGCTCCAGCACTGTCAGGATGCTGGCTCCAATGAACAGCCCCATCTGCCCTCCGATGTCACCTGCAGAGGAGAGGGAAGCCATCAGGGTGGCCTGAGTCCAGAGTTGGGTGGCAGAGGGAGCAGAGAAAGGGGCAGAACTTGTCCCCGCTGTGACTGGTGCCAGGTCATGGCAGTGGGGTGTCCTGCTCCACATCTGAGCTGTGAGCTCATCCCAGTGAAATGGGCCACGGTGACAGGGCCACCTCGCTGGGGGACTCAGGCTAGGGACTGTCACAGGGCTCCCCCACAGCCCCCAACACTCACCCAGCAACCCAGCCACCTCGTACGCCTTCTTCTGCTCGATTGTCTCATAGTTCAGGGCTTCAAAGAAGATATCCAGCACCAGGATGTTCTCCCTGTGCAGGACAGGAGTGGCATCAGGCTGAGGTTTGGGATGGAGGGACCCGATGCACTGCTCTGACTGCACTTACCCGATGTACTGCTCCGACTTGTTGTACTTCTTGGCCAGGTATTTGGCCGAGGCTTTGCTGGGGATCTTGACCATGGAGAGCTCTTTGCCGTAGCGGGTCATGTTGCAGGGCATCTCGCAGATGCAGTACTCGTTGTCCTTCTCCACCAGGAAATCTGTGCAGGGGAGAGAGGGGGATGGCGAGATGGAGAAACCCAACACCGCGGCTCCGTCCCACGGGGCGGGGCAGCCTCACCTAAAGCCGGGTCCGCGCACTCCTTGTACTGCTCCGGGGTGCAGTAGGGGGCATCGCCTGCGGAGACACAGAGCAGGTTTTTCCAGGTGGGACCGCACTGCAGGGCTGGGCGGGGGCCGGGCCGGGCACGGGGCTCACCTGGCATGTGCACCATGCGGCAGTTGCAGTTCTCCACCAGGTACCGGGTCTCGCAGTCGATCCGGCAGGCCGTGATGCTGTAGGTGTCGTAGAACTCCGAGTCGCCCGCCACAGCCTTGCAGTCGCCCCAGGGAGGGGGCAGGTAGATGAGCTGGAAGGGGAGAGAAGCCAGGAGTGAGGAGAGAACCCCCCCAGTGTGGCAGGGGACAGGTAGATGAGCTGGAAGGGGAGAGAAGCCAGGAGTGAGGAGAGAACTCCCCCAAGTGTGGCAGGGGACAGGTAGATGAGCTGGAAGGGGAGAGAAGCCAGGAGTGAGGAGAGAACCCCCCCAGTGTGGCAGGGAACAGACACCCTCATGGCATTTGTCCCCAGGACCGACTCCTCCTCTCCAGCCAGTGTGGGGACAGGGGCACAGCGAGGAGGCTCTGCAGGGTGGGAGGGGACATCCCAGACCTGCCCAGTTCCTACCCGCTGCTCCTGGCAGGACACAAAGGTCTGGAAGCCGGGAGCCACCCCGAAGCCCAGCTGGTCAATCAGTGGGGGCTCGTCCTGGCTGTGGATCTGCACCTTGATCCCGGCTTCGAACGAGGTCTCATCTGCAGCAGAGAGAAGTGGGGTGAGCACAGCACTGTCCCAGCTCCTGAGAGGGACCACAACTTCTGCTTCCCACTTCCCCTGGGCCAAGTCATTAATCCACATGTCCATCCATCTGTCCATCTGTTTGCTGCACCATGTCCTTGCCCCCTCCACCCCGACCCCCCTGCTCCACAGCCGGGAGTGTGGCAGGGAAAGTATTTGCCTCTATTTATAAACAAGTGATGGCTGCGTGTCTTAATGATGGGGAGTTGCCATGGCAAAGAGCAAAGACAAGGAGGAAAAGGGAAAGAAAAGACCAGAAGTGATGAGAAATGGAAGGAGGGGAGAGAAGAGAGCTGCAAGGATGTGGATCTGTGGTCTGGGGAGTTGGGAAGGGGCTGGGGAGGTGGGGAGGGGCTGGGCAGCACCCTAAGAGCTGCTGGGTGACTGAGTGGGCCTGTTGGGGCTGTGGCTTACCTGTTTCCCCCCACACTGGCAGGTACTCGTCCTGCTGGATGTCCAGCATGATCTCCAGGCCATTGCCAGTGCCCCCCTTCATGGTGATGAGCCGAGGCTTCCCGTCCTGCCCCGCATTGAAGGTGTAGCACTTCCCATAGCGGGTGAAGACCTGCAGGAGAGGACACAGGGCTGAGGCTGAGGCCCCTCTGTGGAGCCACAGCACAGAGCCAGGAGAGCCCCAAAACTCAGCCATCCCAGCCTGGGCATGGTCTGACCCGGGCTCCTGACCCACAGGATCTCTCAGTGTTGGAAATGCCCTGGTGAAGGAGGAGGAGATGTTTCCACAGGGATGAACTCAGAAGAGACACAGCAGATTTACAGCACCTCAGCCTCAGAGAGCCCAGAGCAGCTGTGGCTCCCCAGGGTGGTGGCACTCAGCCTGATGCCTGCACTGGTCCCTCCTCCAAGCCCTCCTCCATCCCTGCAGAGGATGGGGCTGGATGGGATCCTGGATCCCCCCATCCCTCCTCAACCATTCCAATTCTTGCCTCCAGCAGCCAGCACAGCCCCAACACCATGGAGCTGCTGCCAGCCAGGGCAAGGGGCACGTGAGGGCAGCGGGCTCACACCACATGGTGCCCCACAAGCCCTGATGCCACCAGGATGGAGCTGCCAGGCACCTCCTCAGCAAGCACAACCCCGGGGATACGCTCCACGTCCCACCAGGCGATCCCCACAGCCGGTGCCATCCCCAGCTCTGGCAGATGGGGCTGAAATATCAGCCTGTCCCCGAGCGAGCTCCAAGGGCAGCATCACCTGCCGTGCCTGATCCGACACCGATCAGCTCCGGAGCTGCTCCCCGTGCTGGGCCACCCTGGGGCTACTCACCGGAGCAAAGTCCCCGGGGCCGCAGCGCTGGCCGCGGTAGCTGCAGCTCAGCAGCATGTCCTCCAGCTGGTGGCAAGTGCGGTTGAAAAAC
The DNA here is from genome assembly GCA_037834095.1 of Argya squamiceps. Classification (NCBI taxonomy): domain Eukaryota; kingdom Metazoa; phylum Chordata; class Aves; order Passeriformes; family Leiothrichidae; genus Argya; species Argya squamiceps. The sequence continues at coordinate 7,375,763 of JBBMKD010000090.1, read as the reverse complement.
CAGTACAAATTTAGGGGCTCGTCCTCCTCCCAGGGGTCAGACTGGGCTGGGGTGAAGCCCAGCTCCATCCCAGGCTCGTAGTCGACCAGGGGGGCCAGGTAGAGCAAATCCTCGTGGCTGAGCTGCGAGAGGCGCACACGGTTGATGTTGCAGAAGGTGACGGCGGGGAAGGTCATCTCGGGGCTGTCCTCCTCGCTGAGCAGAGTGACGTGGTGGTACTCCAGGTAGTAGGCGATGCGGTCGGCCACCTGGTAGAGGAAGACGGAGAGGGAGAGGAGGAAGGCCAGCGCCCACAGCGCCTGCCGAGCGCCCAGGCTGCCTTCCACGAAGATGTGGCTCAGCCCGTGCAGGGTGCAGCTGCTGGCAAAGGCCACGAAGTCCGTGGTAGCTCCTGTGTCCTCCTCGTCCTCTTCATCCTCTTCCTGCCCATATAAGAACTCGTCTGCTCCATCTTCTCCCTTCCCAGTGGCTGCAGCATCTTCTGGTTCTTCCTCACTGGAGAAGGAGATGGTGCAGAATATCTGGAGAGGCATTGCCCAGCCTGGGGGTCCCAGCTGTAGTGTGGAGTTCCTGGCTCTGGTGTGGGGGTCCCGGCCCCTTCCCCAGCCTGGGGGTCTTCAGTCAGTTCCTCAGTGGAGAGGGGCTGGGGAGAGCAGGGGAGGGGGAAGGGGCAAGTCCAGAGAGGAGAAATGGAGAAGGGAAAAGGAGTGAGGCGAGCAGGAGTGAGGGAGAGGAGCAGAGGGATGCCCGCAGAGGCCGGAGCGAGGATGGTATATCAGGAGCAGAAGGAGGGGAGGAGGAGCGAGGGGCGGTTCCACGGGCTCCCCAGGCCCCCTGGGACCGGCCAGCTCCGGCTGCCAGAATGGAGCAGAGACTTCACCAGCTCCAGGAGCGCCGTGGGAGCTCCCAGTGCTGCCTGGGGGGCTGCCAGGCCGGGGGCACACAGTGTGTGCAGCTGTACAGGTACCCAGAGCTGCATCCCCACGCCGTGCCCTCCATCCTTGCGTGGTCTGGCCCTGGCAGCCCAAGTGGCTGCTCCAGCCAGGCCCAGGCCCTCCCTGCTGGGTCCCCGGCTGTCTCCAGAGCTGCCGTATGCCAGGCTCTCTGCACTCATCCCCAGGGCAGCTGGAGCCAGAGGTTTTCCCCAAATGTCTGTGGCACGGTTCAGCCGTGGTCCAGGTGGGGAGAAGGATGCTGTGGTGTCCTCAGGCTCCTACAATGCTCCTCCTGCCCTGGCAGTGCCCATCCCTGCAGGCTGGTCCCCCTGTGCTGCAGGGCACTGCCATGTGCACGTGAGGATCCGGCAAGTCCAACATTCCGAGTGGTGTGAGGTCTGTCCTCCTCTGAGCAGGGCTGGTCTTGGCAGGATTTGGGTGCTGTCCAGGCAATGAGTCCTTCTGCAGAGCCCAGCCAGTGCTGGGAACGTCACCTCGTGCTTCAGATCCCAGTGGGGCACTGGAGAGGCATTGCCCAGCCTGGGGGTCCCAGTTGTAGTGTGGAGGTCGTGGCTCTGGTGTGGGGGTCCCCTTCCCCAGCCTGGGGGTCTTCAGTCAGTTCCTCAGTGGAGAGGGGCTGGGGAGAGCAGGGGAAGGGGAAGGGGGAAGCCACCTCTTCCCTCAAGGAACAGCATCCAGGCCTGGGGGTCCCGGGGAGCAGCTCTGGTGCAGGAGGCTGGGATGGAGCCGGCGGCTGCCGGGAGCACTGGCAGTCTCCTTTCTCTGCAGCAGCACAGCCCCTGCTCGTGGTTTGCTGTTTCCCTGCACTCAGCACTTCATAAAAGCATCCAGAGACCACAGAGCAATCTCCAGCCCCATCCCGGCACCGCCATCACCGGCCCGGGGGGAGAATCTAAATCCGGCAGCACTTGGATGTGCCGGGGCTGGATGGGAGGTTTGGGCTGGTGCCTGGGTGGGAGAAGCTCACCCAACCCCTGTTCAGCTGCTGTGTCTCCCTCCCTGTGCACCCTGCGGGGTTCCTGAGCACATCCCAGCACACACAAACACCACAAATTGGGAGAACAAATCAGTCAGGAACTCAGTAAAAATCTGATCTGATTCCAGCACAGTTATCTGAGATTCCTGGGCAGGTGATGCTGGTGGAACAGGCACTGGGGATCCCTGCCAGGGGCAGTGATGCATGAAGTGACAGTGGGTTGTCCCATCCTGGGGCTCCCCAAGCTCAATATTCCCTTCAATAGGGCCCCTGTGTAAGAGGGACACTGGCAGATGCCACTTGGGGACCTGGGAGAGAGCATGGATGACCTTGGGGACGAGCGCCAGAGCCACAGGATGAAATTTCATCAGGCCAAGATCAAGGTTACACCTTTTGGGAGCATCCCAGAGAATCTGAGATGAAAACCCCTCCTGGAAAAGAGAGTCAGGAAGGTGGATTGGGTGGCTGGGAGCCACCAGGACATGGAGGCCAGGTCACAGGTTCCCTGTGTTTGATGGAAATGAGCTGCAGCTGTAGGGCTGTAACGGCTCAGGGCTGCTCCTGGGAGGGGGTTTGGAGGAGCTGGGCTGGTTCAGCCCTGTGGGAGCAGGCTGGGAACACACTGGGCTGATCCCACACAGACTGGCGCTGCAGGAAGCTCCTGACACGAGGAGCAGGTAGGAGCTGTCTGGGGTTGGGGTGGGATTTCTGGTGCTCCCAGCACTGGCACCGAGTTCCTGTGTTAGGAGGGAGAGGAGAAGGGAAATGGAATTAAGGAATTGAAGGCTGAGGGGGTTGTTTAGCCCCGGCAGGGCTCGGACAGGTGAGCGGTACTGCCCGGGGCCATCAGCCATCCCCTGACGGTGCGAGCGAGGGGCGGATCCGCTCCCTGGGCGCGGGGAGGTTTTAATGTGTCTTCTTGGGAGCAATTCCAGCAGAGAGAGAGAGAAGGATGCTGTAATGAAAACATTCCATCATCGACTGGGGCCATTAACCTGCTTCGCTCGGCTTAAACAACTCGCGGGGAGCGCCAGGGCTGGTTCCCAGCCGGGCGGGAGGACGAGCAGGGCCCGGCTCCGGTTACCGCCACCTGTCCCAGCGCCGACACCCGAGCCGGGGTGAAGGTGACCGGGGACAGCCGCAGCCTCGAGCGGGGTGGCACCAGCGCCAAGGGGAGCGCGTCCTGACCCCCACATCGGGGACAAAGTGCGGCTGTGTTGCAGGCAGGGGGGTGCCGTCCTGGTTAGTGCAAGTTTTGGAGATGCTGGAGGAGTCCTTGGGCTCGTTCCAGCTCCTCCCTCGCCGGGAGTTATTTTTACCCTCTCTCAGGTAAAGCTTTGGCGGGGGTGAGGGACGGGGGATGCTATAATTAGCCGTGACATCAGCCCCCGTGGCGGGTGCTGGGATGATGCCGCCACACCCGACCCGGCGCTGGGACCGGGGATGCTCCGTGCCCTCCTCCCCGCCCCAGGGAGAGGTGTGGGACGCGAGAAGGAGTTTTTCCTGGGTTTTTCCTGCCTCTAGAACCATGTTTGGCCACTGTCCCGGGGCGGTTCGGCCCCGCTCGCCGCTCTGCAGCTCCTCACGGGCCTGGGAAAGGAGGTTTCCCGGAGCGGGGGAGCACGGAGGCGGCGGGGGGGGAAGCGGGAGCGGGATTTGACGGCAGCAACAGCACATTTCACAGCCTGTCACGCTTTAATGGCAGAGGAGATCAAAGCCGGGATGGAGTTATTCATAGAGATAAACCAATCCCCGAGGAGGCGAGGAGAAAACAACATTGCAAGCTCTGTTATCCCAGGTCTCCGAGCCCCGAGGAGGCTGTCGCCGAAAGCGCCCCGGGAGCTGGACCCGCTCGGTTTTGTGACGGGCACTGCCCGTCCCTGCCAAAGACTGGCTGAGCCGGGGCTGAGCTGCCCACGTCACCCCTGGGGGTACCCAGAGGTCGGAGCCGGCTGCTGGGAAGGGATGGGATAAGCAGCACTTGGGGGTGAGCATTTGGGGCAGATGGAGACCCCACAGCTGGGGTCTGCTCCCACCACGCACCCGGATGTGCAAATCGAAAGGGAGAAAAAGGAGTTTTTCCACGTGGCTTGGCCCAGGGATGTGCTTTGCAGCTCCCAGAGCTGCCAAGATGGTGGTGGAGGCACCGGCAGTGCTGCCACCGCCGCTCCGGGCGGGATGAGCCACTCTGGGATGGCTCCAGAGCTGCAGATCCCTCCCTGACCCTGGCGAGAGACAGAGCAGAGGCAGCCAAGCAAGGTGGGATTGCCCGGGCAGGCGGGATCTGTGCCGGGACTAATCCTGCACCCCTTATCAGATGCTGCCACCTTGCCTCGGCTCGCTCCGCCAGCCAAGCCGGGCGCAGCTTGTGTTATCCGGCCCTTTATCCCCCAGATTAGACGCTTCACAGTGGATTAGCATGTCACATTCTAATGCAGAAAAATTGATGATTAAAAAGGAGTTTTTCCTCTGTATTATTCCCCACCTCCGCCTCCTCTCCACCCCGTCCCTGCAGGCCCCACCAGCCCCAGCCGCGGGCACCGGTGATGCCGCGGCGCTGGGTGATGCCAGAGTGGCATCCCTGGATCAAACAGGGGACGGGAAACAGGAGGCCAAAAGTGCCTTTTTCACGCCGCATCCCCTTCTGGTGGCGGGGTCCGGTACTCCAGGTCCCAGTGCCATTCCAGCCCCGCGTTCCCGGCTGCAGACTCAGCACCTGCAGCACAGGACTTTAATAAAAAGCACATTACGGTGAGTAATGTGCTAAGTGGACTTCATTATAGAGCCAGGGCCTCCCTGGATCCCGTTGTTCCATATGATTTCCTATCAGATGAGCCTTATCTCCTCTCCAAACGCTTCCATTTAAACTCTATTAATCTTTCAAAGCTTTCCTGGGCAAGTCCTTCCCAGCCAGCCCTGGCGGGTGCCGATGCTGCTGCCCCGGGCACTGAGGCCACCTGCAGCCACGCTGGCCCGGGGTCTCGGGGGGCTCAGCCGGGACCCCCCTCCCGCAGCTCTGTGGGCAGTTGAGCGTGTCCCTGGAGCCTCGGCTGTGATCCGCCGGGACGGCTCCGCAGCCGCCGCCTCATCCTCCTCTCCAGGATCTGGTTACGCTCCTATAATTGAAGCAGTTTGTGCTGCTGGGAACTTCCCGGTGCTTTACCCGCTGGCAATGTCCCTTTGTGCCGTGCAGAGGTCACCAGGACTCCGCCAGGATGAGGAGGATGCTGCTGAGGTGTCGCTAATTCCCGTGCATCCAGGGTTATTCCTTATCCCAACGCCTTGCCGTGTTTCCCGCCGATCAGGAACTACCCGTAAGCAGGTTGTGATTTTTTCCGACATCCCTCACAGTCGCTCAGACGGTTCATGCAGGCAGATTCGAGCCGGCGGTTTTATTGGAGAGGGGGGGGAAAAAATCCCGCGGTGTTCCGGTCTGGTTTCCTTGCTGTGCTCGCTCACTCCAGCTCCACACGTATCACGCTTTTCAAATCTAATCTGATCCAAGCAGAGCAGTCACACAGCCCTGGCATGTGGTGGCTCTGGGAGGGTCTCCCTGTCCCTGCCAGGAGAGCAGGGGTTTAAAATCCCTGATAAATCACAGAGTGGGTGGGAACACCCTGCCCCAGCTCCGTCCTTGGGCTGAGAGCCTGGGTGAAAACACATCAAACCCTCCATACAGAAAAAAAAACCCTCCAAAAAGAAATAATTGGTTATAATATCCGAGTGTTGGTGCTGTGTAAATAAATAAGAGCTGGTGAGGAGCTCCTTGAGCCCTGGCTGGAGCAGGAATTGCAGCGCTGCCTCGGGAGCCCCGGCCAAGCTCCACAGGCAATAAAACACAGGTGGCTCTGAACAGACAGAGAAATTAAACTGAGGCAAAAAAGGCCATGAGACAGTTAATTTCCTGGTCTCCTTGTGGAGATCTGTGGCTCCAGAGGCTTGGGGGATCTGCCCCCTCCACTCTGGCTTCTCCCCACTTGATATCAGGAAGAGAGGGAAAATGGCACCAGGAGGTTCCTGGGCAGGAACTCTCAAAAACCTTACTGTTACCCAGCCTGGGCCTGGGAAAAACACCAAAGGGAGGCTGGGGGGAACAACTTGGAACCCCTCACATGCTGCTGTTGTCCAGGGCTGTGCTTCCAGCCTGTGGATCCCTTGGGACACACATGCCCCGTCCTCAGCTGTGAAATCCTCACCTCCTTTGCGGTCAGATGCCACTTGAAAGGCTCCTCATCTCTTCCAGCAGCCACAGATGCCATTACAGCTTATTAATAATCATTAATAATTCATTTGTTAATGAGTCTTTATGTGCAAAGGCTTTGCAAGAGGAGCAGGATTGGCCAGAGGTGAAGCTGAGATGCTCTGAGCTCTTGGCATGGCACCTCTGGGTGTGTGATGCCTCTGGCTGTGTGCAAAGTGCTTTGGGGTGTGCACATGACACCTCTGGGTGTGCAAAGTGCTTTGGGGTGTGACATCTCCACATGTGCAAGGTATTTTTGTGTGTGTGACCCCCCTGGGTGTGTGCAGAGCTTTAGGGGTGTGTGACCCATCTGGGTGTGCAGAGGCAGCTGCTGGGGCTGGGCAGAGCCCCTGAGCAGAGCCAGGGACTAAATGATACCTGATCCTGCAAGTCCTTCTCCTCGAATCCCACCGTTTTCCAGAGCTCTGAGGTTCAGGTGCTGGATGAGCCATTCACAGCTCTAATGAAGTGGGAGGTGCAGGCCTCTCACTGTTCACACCAGGGCTGTGTTTTCTCTCATCCCTCTTGTTCCTGACCCTCTTCTGCCCCATCTTGGCCAAGATCAGTCGTGGTGAGCTCAGTGCTGCTGGTCCCACACAGCCACGGTGCTGGGGCTGTGCCACGGCATCTCTGTCCTGCCACAGAGGGAGAGTGAAGAGCAGCTTCCCACAAGAGTTCGTGTCCATGTTCGTGTCAGTGTGGGGTCAGCAAAGCCACGAGCAGCCGAGGGCTCCCCAGTCCTCATCTCTGACCAGGTCTGGGAACGCTTGGGTGAAGCTGGGACAAGGAGGCAGCTGAGGAGCAACGCCTGAGCGTCTCTGCTCCGCGCCCGAGGGCGAAACAGCTCACGGCTGCTTTCTGGATGAGTTGCTTTGAGCAAAATACAGTGATAGGGGGAAAATCTCCGAGCTGCCGAGCAGACAACAGTCGGGGCACTCCCAACCCGCTGCACTTCCCGGGAGAGCCGAGTCACCACCAGCAAAGGGCTGCGGTCCCGTGCGCGGCGGCTCCTCTGCTCCGTCACCTCCGATTATCTCACACCGTGTCCCGCTGGGTTTGCTTCATCCGTCTGGAAAACGGGGCAACCTCGGGGGTCAAACTCTGCTGCTGCTCAGCTGCAGAGTGAGGCTGATGTGGGGGATGAGCCCGGGTGGAGTTTGCCGATAATCCAGATGAGGATGCTCAGCCGGACCCCTGGGAACACCCGGGGGTGCCCGAGGTGAATCGGTGCTCAGAAACGACGGACACACGCCGGCAGTTTCCAACGCTTTATCAGTTATTTAGGAGCCTGTGTGCCGCTTTAAAAAGTGATTTGCATAAATCACTCGAATGTCTTACAGAATTTGTAAATGCACCGGCTCCACTGGGGACCCTGGCGGGATCTGCTGGAGCTTGAAATGCTGCTGAGAACCAGCCCCAAACCGGGCCGGGACAATCTGGGGCCAGCGGCCGTGCCTGGTGGCCCACACGCCGTCCCCAAGTTGTTTTCTCCAGAGCCAGATGGACCCATGCGGTTTGTTTATTAACTGTCAAAAGCTCCAGGAAATGTCTGGGTATCAGTAATTCCCGCGCCCGCTCTCTCCAGCTGTGCTGGAGATGCTGCTCACTCCGGCTCCGTGATTATCCACTAACGCTGCACCGCGGGGGAGCTCTGCTCTCCACGGGGCTCCGGCCTTGTGACTGCCGGGGGCCAGGCCTGCACTTGGGGTCCCCTGGAAGGGGCTGGGGGCTGGATCCCACAGGGCTGAGAGCCAGGGAGAGCAGGGGACCAGCAGCATGGCATTTGGGGTCCCCTGGAAGGGGCTGGGGGCTGGATCCCACAGGACTGAGAGCCAGGGAGAGCAGGGGACCAGCATCACCAGCAGTACAGCATTTGGGGTCCCCTGGAAGGGACTGGGGTGTGGATCCCACAGGGCTGAGAGCCAGGAAGAGCCAGGGACCAGCAGCATGGCATCTGGGGTCCCCTGGAAGGGGCTGGGGGCTGGATCCCACAGGGCTGAGAGCCAGGGAGAGCAGGGGACCAGCAGCACAGCATTTGGGGTTTTTTCAGGGAGAGCAGGGGACCAGCAGCACCCCCGGTTGAGCACCCCTGAGTGTGTCCTACTGTGCTCATCCCTCTGAGATCCCACAGGTGCTGCAGGACACCTCAGCACTCACCAAGAGGGCGGATTTGAACCACACAAGGGGTGGTTTTTTGGGGGGAGAAGCTGCCATGTCCCTGGGGTGGCAGGAGCAGAGCTCCAACACCCCCCAGCTGGAGTGAGGTGGGCTGAGCAGGGAGCCCAGGGGTGCAGAGAGGTTTTGGGGGTGCAGAGGGGCACACATTGGGGGATCAGCAGAGTCTGAGGGGCACAGCAGGATCTGGTGGTGTCTAGTGGGGTTCACCAAGGCACAGTGGGGTCAGAAGGAGGGTGGGGAGGCTCAGCAGTGGGGTGCTGTGGGGAACCAGGTTTGCTCTCCATCACAGGAGCTCCTGCACTGCTCTGGAGATGGGAGGAAGGAGGAGAGGAGGAGTGTGGTTGGGGTTTGCTGGGCCTGCTGCAGCCCCTTCCCACTCCCTCCCTGCCTCTCCCTCTCTGTGCACACGGTGTTTCCAGGGCACAGGATGCAGAATCCGATGCAAAAGGCAGCGGCATGATCTCCACGTCAAACTCAATTCTCCCTAGTGCCAGCTCAGCCCTGGAGCCTCATGGAAACAGTCCAGAGGTCTTAATCCTCCTCCAGCTCATCGAGGCTGTCCCATGCACGCTGCCCAGGGCCCCAGGCTCAGCCACCGTGCCCCGGAGCAGGACGGTGACAGGGAGCTTGGGGTGGGGCTGTCCCCGGGATGAGTTCACAGGGTGTGAGGAGGAAAAGCTGCAAATGCAGCATTGTGCCACCCCGAGCACAGCCTCTCCTGCTGCACCGACCCCCAAAAGGGGCTTCCCAAGCACGGGGCACCTTCCCGAGGTTTCACACAGCCACAATTCCCACACTGGGCTGTGGAGAGGAAACATCCTCTACGTTTCTCCTTTTTTTTTCCCTGGGATTTGGAGCCCGGAGCCGTGGGCCTGTCCCCTGCTGGGTGAGATGCGGATCCCTGTGGATGTGCGAGGCTCCAGGGGAACCTCACGGTGAGGGGAGGAAGTGCGAGCAGGGAGCCGGGGAAGGGAGGGGGGGAGCCGCGCGCTCCCGCAGCGGAGGGAGGACTCCAGCTCATAAATAATGAAGTAGGAAGAGTGAAACATTGATCTGTGCTGCTAATGAGGGTGTCAGGGAGCGTGGCCCCGAAAAATGGGGCGGCAATGAGGGCGAGCCCCTCCTGCAAAGGAAAACTCTGCCTGTCCCAGCCCAGTGGGAGGCTCTGGGCACAGCCCTGGGGATGGGGACATCTCAGATCATGTCCCCACTTCAGGGCTGTGTCCCCAGGGGGGTCAGGACTTGTCCCTCAGCTTTGTGTTTGCCTCTTCAGGCTTTAGGGTCATGCCAGGGGTTTGGGGAGGAGATCAGGGCAGCTCCTTGTTCATCCTTGTCCCTGTCCTGGGCTGCTGCAGCGGGGGGAGCTTTGGTGGACACCGAACACCTCCCTGGTGCTGTGAAGAGCCAGGGCAGAGCTGGGGTGGGCCAATGGTCCCCTCTGGTCTTTTTAAAGGGTTCAGGCTCCAGTATGGAATGAGCCTGAGCCTGGTCATCTCCCCCGGAGTGTCCCTGTACCCTGGGCACTGGGGAACACCAGCCGTGGGGGGGTGAGCAATGCCAGCACCCCCGATGTGGCTGGTGATGACACAGGATGAGAGAGGAGGTGGGAAAAGCCCAAATCATCCCAGGATGGGCTTCTCCAAGGCATCCAGCACCAGCCCCTTGTGCCGGGGGACCCTGTCCTGGCTGCAGGTGATGCTGTGAGCTGACCTGGGGGGTGAGACCAGCCCACAGCCCCCCCCGGGCTGCTCCGGACGGGTGTTTTGGGGGACACATGGGGGGAGTCTCTGCTCCGGTATCGCTGCTCCCCCACCCCGGCAGCGCACGGAAGGAGACCCGGGCAGGAGGCGGCTCCTCCTCTTTTCAGGTCACCCCAGGTATTTCGGCTCCGGCAGCCCCTCATTTGCATTCGCCGCGGCTGCCCCGAGCCCTCCCTCCTGCCGGGGACAGATAAGGCGGCACCGCGGCGTGTCGGGTCCCGCCGCTCCTGTGCCGGCCGTCAGCATCGCCCCCCGGCCACCCCCGGGACCCCCGCCCGGCCCCCCGGACCCCCGGCCAGCCCCACTGATCTCCAGGCTGTCCCCACTGACCTCACTTTCCCCAT
>JBBMKD010000090.1:7343122-7365209 GCA_037834095.1 Argya squamiceps | reverse complement strand
CTGATCTCCAGGCTGTCCCCACTGACCTCACTGTCCCCATGTTGTCCTCATCTGCCCCAGGCTGTGGGGTCTGGGCAGCCCCCAGACTCCCCCTGGCAAGATCTCTCTCCGTCCCCTCTGGATCAGTGAGAGAACAGGGGATGCAAAAACGTCCCTGGACACTGGAGGGGGTCCCCAAAGTGCAGAGGGGACCCAGCCCCTGCGTGGGAGGGTGGGGCAGCGTGGGGTGCATGCCCAGGTGCTGCTCCCCAGCACCCCCAGCCTGGCCAGGGCCACCAGGCCCAGAGCAGCACCGAGCCTGGCTCAGCCCATGGAGGCAGCACCAAGGCAGCAGGAATTTACTGGTGACACAATCCCCTACAAGAGTGCCAGGACCCCATCCCAGCCCCACCACACACACACCTCCCCGTGCTGGGCTGCAAGGGGAGCCCAGAGAGCAACAGAAATGTAGCAGAGAGCCTCTAATCAAATCCAGTAAATCATCCCAACCTGCTTGCAAGGAATAATCCAGGCAGGAATAACAAACCAGCTGCGAGTCTGTTTGTCTTTTGCTGGTTGAAGGGGATGCAGAACACAGGGATTTGGAACCCAAGAGATGAAGGGAGGGGGAGTTGGGATGGAGGTCCCTGAGGATGGTTCAGCACAGAAAATGCCACCATGCCCTGGAAGGGCTGGCATCAGAACCGGGCACGGGCTGGAGCTGGCCCTGCTGGAGGGGATCCAGCCCCCTCCATGCCTCCATTTAACAAATAAAACGTCTCATGGCTGACAACAGACACCTGCTCGTGGGAAGAGCCCATCACAGGAATTTAATGATTAAAACCACCCAAACTGCACTGGGACCTCTGCGAACACCCAGCCGTGCTCAGCGTGGGGCACGAGGGGACATCCCTGGGCTGGTGACGAGGATGAGGAGCCCGAAGAGCACAGGGGACAGAGGCTCCACGCCGGAGCTGCTCGGGAACAGCCACGGCGGCTGCCGAATTGATGAGGCAGCACCCGAATAGCCAGCACTGTTTCATTCCCAGCTGGATGGGGCCAGGCAGCCGCAGGGATAAAGGCTTTATTGTGTGCTGGAGCCACCAGCACGAGAACACCCTCCACGGCAGGGCACAGCACGGAGCCGCTGGGACCCGTGTTCCCAAGGGATTCAGCCATCCGTGCTCTCCCTGCTTTTCCACTGGAGCCTCCTCACCATGGCAGCTTCCAGCCTGGCACAACCCTGCTTTGCAGAGCCCAAATGATCCCGGGGAGCTGTGCCCACGTGGGAGCAGCCCACGGAGATGAACAGAGCAGCACGTGCTCCTGGGGACAACCTGGACCTCCAAAACCCAACAGCACACCCTTAGTGACGCTGCTGCCCGTCCTTTCCGAGCTGGAAGGAGGCAGGAGCAGCTACAGGTGGACAAACACCCTCCTTGCATGGGGGAAAGGTGGCACTGGGCAGGGCCCACGGGTCACTCACCACTTTGAAGTCTTCAGGGGTGCATTGCTCCCCACGGAAGAAGCAGGACAGCAGCATCTCCCGGATGTCGTGGCCGGCCCGGTCATAAAACTCCAGCATGTTGAAAGGTTTGGGTTTGAAGTTTCGGAAGTTGGCCTTGTCCTGCAGGATTTCCAGCTGCTTCTCATCAGCTGTCTGGATGTCTGGGATCTCGTATCTTGGGGGGAAAGAGCAGGGGGGGGCTCAGGCCTGGCTGTGGTGGCTGCTCCCACTGGCAAAGGCCACTTGGGGTTCCCAGGAGCTGCCCCTGCACGGGCTCAGCTCAGCCCCACCTTGCCCGTGGCATTTCCAGAGCATCCAACAGCACAAAGTGGCCCAGAGGCACACGAGAGATGGCAGAAGGATGGATGAGGAGAAGCTGGGTAGTGGCCACATTCCAAACCCATCCCACTTGCCCCACTGCTGGTCCAGCAGCACCAGCCCTGGTTGAGGCCACCCAGCCACCTGCCCTGTGCCTTTGGTGGCATCCTGGTGAGGTGGGACATGGGCTGAATGTGCTGGGTCTCAGCTCTGCTGCCATGCCTGAAAACCCCTCCCTGGGGCAGGAGTGGGGACAGCAGTGAAGCCCCTTGGCATTGGCACGGGCAGGGAGTACACCAGACTCTCGGCAGTGGCTTGGCAGCACCAAGGAGGGGTGCCACAAGCCCAAGGAATGGCACCATCCTGGGTGTGGGTCACGCCCAGTGGCTTCACCTGCTGGCACCCCTGGCCTCGCTGCATGGGATGGCACCCAGGGCATGGCACTGGAGCCATGTGTGTGCTGGCACCCAGGGCATGGCACTGGAGCCAGGTGTGCTGCATCAGCCCCACAAGAACCCAGGGGAGTGTCCCTGGCCTTGTTGCATGTGCTGCACACTGGGGATGGGAGCTGAGCGCACTGGAGCCATCTGGGCCAGCCCAGTGTGGGAGCCACACACCCAGCAGCATCAGCAGGACCTGGTGGCTCTTGGCTGCATCCAGACTAACCGAGATGTCACCTGGGGCCACCCCGAGTCAGCAGCACCCACCTGTTATTGAGCAAGGCCAGGAGCTCCCCGGCGTGGTACAGGTCATTCTTGGTCACTCGGCTGAAGCGGAACTCGTTGAGGTTGCAGAAGGTGACGGCGGGGAAGGTGAGCCTGGTGGCCGCCACCTCGTCCAGCTTGGTGACGTGGGGGTACAGGAAGTAGTACTGGATTCTGTTGGTGCAGACCAGGGCCAGCAGGGCCAGCGAGCCCAGGAAGCAAAGTGCCCAGACCACGCGCTTCAGCGACAGCCGCTCGTAGGAGAAGATGTGCGAGAGCCCGTGCAGGGTGGAGCTGCTGGCGAAGGCCTGGATGCTCACAGGCTGCCCGCTGTCCACCTCCTCCTCGTCCACTTTCAGGTCCATCATGGTCAGTGCCAGCAGCCCAGTGGGGTGGCCACTCTGCCGAGAAGGGAGCCCGTGGGTGCCCCGTGGGTGCTGTGGGTGCCCAAGCCCACGGCAGCCCCGGGCAGGCAGTGCCCACGAGGGGCAGATGCTTTGCTGTGCCCTGCTCTTGCCCCCAAGCCTACATATATATATATATATATATACACAGACATGCATATAGATACATATGTATATACATAAATACATTTATTTGGATGCAGCTTCTTGCATTTCCTCCCCTCCCACCTCCTCCCTGCCCTCCCCATCCCACGGCAGGATGGGGTGCTGTGCACTCCCCCCCCACTCCAACCCCACCTTATCTCCCCCTCCCCTCCCACCTGCCCCAGCTCCCCCTCCACCTCCCACAAATGGCACCGTCGCATCGACAACCAGATGAAGGAATCAAGGATGCAAACCTGGGATCAGGGCCGGCGGCCGTGGCTGGAGCCGGGTTCGTGTTGCTGCCGCTGCGCCGTGGGAGCCGGGGCTGGGATGAGCCTCTCTGGCCGCCGGCTTGGGAGCACCGGGAGCGGGAGATGTGCGGGCACCGGGGGTGCTGAGGCACCGAGCCCGGCAGCGGCGGGTGAACCGGAAAAGAAGGAGGGGGGGGAATAAAAATAGCCTCGTTGGTACCTTGGTGCAAGCGTGGGAGCGGGGATGCGCCGGGGCCTCAGCGCCGCGCGGGGGGACCGCAGGCGACCATCGCTGGAGAGGAGGCAGCTGCCGTGTGCGAGGAGATAAGAGGAGGAGAAGGAAGGCGAGCAGGAGGCTGCTTCCCTGCCAAACACATGGATACCTCCCCCTGTGGCTATCTGGGAGCTGGTGATTTCTTCAGATGCATAATCCGCATGAAGTCATTGTCTGAGCGCTGGTGGGGCCGGAGGCCGCGGAGCGGTGAGGGGTGCCGCAGGCCGGTGGGCAGCGAGGAGGAGGAGGAGGAGGAGGAGAAGGAGGAGGAGGAGGAGTAGGGAGAGGCGCAGGAGCGGCGCTCCAGCGATTGCAGGCGCTGGCAGGGGCTGTTGGTGCTGCTGCCGTGTGCATGTGGGTAATGTGTGTGTGCGTGTGCGTGTGCCGCTCCCATCCCCCAGCGCCTTCCAGGGATGCTCCGGCTCCTCGCTCCGCCGGAGCCCCCCGGACCCCCCCACATCTCTGACCCGTCTCTCCCTTGCCTCGGCCTCCCCTGCCCTTCAGGCTTCACCCCAGCGCCGGGGCAGGTGCTGGGACACCCTGGGGTTGGTCCTTTTGGGGACCACCGGTGGCCCCCCAGCCCTTTTCTGGCCATGGGGCACACGCGTCCTCCAGTGTCCACCCGAGCTCACCCCGTGCCGCCCTGCTCTGCTGCCCGTGGCTGGTCCTTGTCGCGCTTGTCACGATGTCACAATGACAGGGACTGACCCTGCTGGAGGCGCTGAGCCCTTGCCTTACTCAGGACACATCGCCCCTTTCCCAGCATCGTCCTTTTGGTGTTGTCCCCGGGTTGCTCCCGGGGCGTTGGGTGCTCTGCTCCTCCCTGGGGTGGGTTACACAGCACTGCCCGGCTGCCCCCAGTGCCAGCACATCTCCCACTGCCCCCAGCTGCCCCCCATGAGTGCCCCGGGGAGTGGGGTGCCCTCGTCACCCAAGCTGAGCTGGCTCTGGGTGCAGAGGCTGCAGCAGGAGCCCGCCCACTGCTCCCAGTAAGGTGGCTGCAGTCAAATGGAAAAGGATGCTTCGATGTCCTTTACAAGTGTGATGTTGGAAAGGGACAGCCAGACCCCCCAGGGTTGTCACAAGCTGTGGCCCTGCCCCGAGGTGCCTTCCCAGCACAGTGTCCCCACCTGAACTGCGGCAAACGGGAGCGTGGGCAGTTAGGGACACAGCAGAGTGAGGCACACGTACCCTGTCCCCAAAATCCCACGGCTTGGGCACACTCGCTTTGGTCCTTTTCTGGAGCATCCTCTCCCCTGCCCGAGCAGGATCCCTGGGTTTTACAGCAGGACCTGCTCGGGAGCACCTGGGAGCAACAGAGGTGAGACACAGGAACACCCCCTGAGCCACTGCCCGCCTTGCCAGGCTCAGGGACAGCCCTGTCGGTGCTTGGGGACGTGGCAGGAGGATGGGAGAGCAGCATTAACATTCCCAGTCGGCACCAGCTCTGCCTTTCCCTCCCTGCTCCGTTCTGCAGTCGGCATCGCTCCTTGCCGGGCCGACAGCTCGATGGCTGTCCCTCCATTAGCACTCCTGATGGGAGCCTGGAGAAGGATGAGCTGCCGGGATAAAGGGAGAAGGACGTTTAGAAAGTGGTTGTTCCCCCCCTCACTGCTGCCTTCTTTTCTTCCAGCTGAGGAGTCGCTCTCTGCAGTGGTTTTATTGACAGTAAATCCCCCGGCAGCGCGGGCTGGGCAGGCAGGGAAATCTCAGGCTGGAGCAGGTGAGCACGTGGACATTCTTGGTAATCCTTGATTTCCAGTGCACAAGAAACCCCAGGGAAGAGGCTCTGCTTCATCCCCTGGATGGAGAACGTTTCCTGGGGGTCTCGTGGAGCTGTTGGGGCCCCAGACACCCCAGGACCCTTTTCTAGAGGAGCCAGGGGAGGAGGAGAGCGGCCAGAGGAAACTTCCTCACCGCTGGCCCCCATCCAGGGAGAATGCAGCTGCATCCTTGGAATCGAGTGGAGCGTGGGGACTGGGAGCGTTTCCGTGTTATTTTTTGGGGAAGCCACGTGAGGGTTGTGTTAATTCCTGCTGGGAGAGACAGCGGAACCAGCCGGGGGCTGTGGGATGGCTGAGGAGGTAACAGCAGGTGATAACTGCGAGACACGAAGGCTTAAAGGGGTGGGTTAGTGAGGAGTGCTGGGGCATGAGTGGCTGTGGCGGAGCCCTCCTGTTAAAAATGGGTGCTCAGAGCACGGATTCAGTAATCAGGGCTCCCCTCAGCGTGCCCTCAGATCTAATTAGAATGAAAAAAGTAATTAAGGGAAGGTGCTGCAGAGCCGAGGCTCCCAGCACAGGCTCCAGCAGACAGGCAGGCACCGACTGTCTCGGGAACAACTCGGGCCAAGGGATAACTCAGGGCCTGGGGCTCTTTCCTCACCTTCCCAGCAGAGCTTGTCCCTGCCCCACCATACACACCCCAGCTCCCATCCTGCTGCTTGGAAGAGCATCCCCAGGGCAAAGACGGATAAGTGATGCTTTTCCATGCTTTTCTGGGGTTGTGCCGTGCCATCACTCCCTCCATGGAGGCAGCCCTTGCTTGCAAATTCCTTTTCTACCTGCATCCTCTGCTGTCCAGGAGGCAAATTAATTAATAATGGTCAATTAGTCCTGTGGGTGCTGGAGGTGCTGGGCACCGCTGTGTCCCTCCCTGGAGCCTGAGGCTCTGGGGGCACCTGGCCCTGCAGTCTGCGACAGTATTTGTGTATTTAAGAGATTTCAGAAGATTTAAGAGATTTAATTCAGAAGTCGGCCTGTGGCAAAGTTGCTGGGGCTGCAGGGGCAGAACTCAGGTGTTCACCCCATCCAGGACAAAAAATTCCAAAGGAGAGGGGGGAAAAATTCCATCCCCCCTCAAACCTGGACTGAGTGATGTGTAAAATATCTTCACAGCCGATCTCTGCTAATGGGTTGCAAATTGCTTCCATCAGCTCCAGCATTACAGATTGCCGACTGAAATTGCTTCCAGGAGCCCATTTTGGGGCCAAATACTTCCTAGCTTGGGGAAATAACCATCAGCATCATTAGCGACAGTAAATTCTATTCAAATGAGGCGCCGTGGGATCTTATTAGAACTTCTTAGGTGTTTCTGTCTTGCTGGTGGGGCAGCTCCAGCATTAGGGACTCTTGCATCTGAACAGAATCCTTACAAGGGAAAAGACTTCCAAGATCATCCTCTGACTGCCAAGGCCACCGCTAAGCCATGTCCTCAAGCATCACATCTACATGTCTTAAATCCCCCCAGGAATGGTTTTCCTCCACCACTGCCCAGGACAGCCTGTGCCAGGGCTTGACAACACTTTCCATGAAGAAATTTTTCCTGTTTTCCAGCTCCAGGTGTGGGGTACCTGGAGAAAAACTGGTCTTGCCATTAAAGATGGACAAAGAAGGTCCCTGTTGACCATTCCCATTGCTTTGTGCTGCTCCTCGAGGCATCACTTTGCTCCAGCTCTGAACCAAGAGCAGCTCCGTTCCCTCCATAGAGATCCTGGTAGAGGTCCAGGGTTTCCTAATTCATGAGCACGTCGTTAATTATCTGCTGGAAGCCAAAGCCTCAGCATCTTGGTGAGACTAACGAGGCCATTAACAGAACTGCCTCTTGCCATGCTGGCTTGGGCTGGCCCCGAGCGTGGTGCCGTCCCAGGCCGGTGAGCAAAGGCTCCAAGCTTTATATCAAGCTTTGTATCACATCCTCTGGCACCTGTTTGCCTTCTGAACCACATCTGACCATTGCTGAGATCTTTCCAAAGGAAACCAGGAACAGAGAGCCCAGCACAGTCAGCTGGGTGAATCCGTGGTGATTTCTAAATCATTTCATCCCCAGCATCCACGTGGTGGTGGCTGGGGAAGGGTCACAACCAGCCTGGGTGGAGGGTAGAGCTGCAATGCCCGGAGCTGTTGCTCCCAGGAGTTCCCCCCGGGGTTATCCTGAGAGAAAACAGCAGTGTTTAAACCCAGCAGTGGCTGCTCCGAGCCGCTGGGTCGGCGGGCCCCGTGAGCGGTGTCTCCGGGTGATTTATGCCGTGTTGTGCCGTGCTCTCGCTCGCACCCGCTTGGCTCTCCCGGCGTGAGGAGCAGCCAGTCCATTAAACACTGAGTCATCCTCAGCAGCATTTAATTTTGTGAGGGGCAGCAGTTTGGATAATTAAAGGCCTCCATCGCCAATGCCAGCGGCTGTGGAGAGCAGGGCTGGTGGGGAAGGTGAGGACACCCGGCAGCACCGGTTAACCCGGCAGGAGGAGGCTCAGCTCTCCCTCCCTCCCCTCTCCCCCTGCATTTTGGGGTGGGTTTTAACCTTTTCCTGCCTCAGACAAGGGCTTCCTCAGTCAGGTGAGTGTGATGATTCTTTGTGCTATTTCTGCCTGGATTAACCACGTCCTGATGGGATCTCCCATGGGCAGATCTGCTATCTGGAGGCCTTGGCTTATTAAAAGGACAAGCTGTTCAGGGAGCTGGTAATAAAGCCATGAAAGCTTTTACGAACCAGAGTTGAAGGCACTAATATCGCTGTGCTCTGCGTGGGTGAGAAATTAGACAAGAGTTCCTCCGTGCTGATGGAGTTTTTTTCTCCCCCTATTCATCTTTCTCAACAATTATCTTTTATTTTGATATCTTTCTATTTAAACCTTCAGAAATGCGCTGGGGATGAAAAGGAGGTTGAACCGCTTAACAACCGTGCACCTCGCCGTGCAGAGTGGAGGCACGGAGCCGTGGGGAAGGTGGCTTGGGCTCTCCTGGGGTTTTGGCAGCAGGAACCATCCCCAAGAGCCAGGCAGCAAACTCCCTGGGGGTGGTATCCTGTGGGAGGGCAGGAACACCTCCTCACCAGCAGCCTCGGGAAGAGCCACAACGCTGCGCCTGTGTTGCACCAACACTGCATGCCTGGGGCTGGATAGCTGGGAATTCCTCCTCCTGCTGCTCTTCACTCTTGCATCTGGGTGCCTCTCACCTGCTTTGGGACTGAGTGTGTTTTTTTCAGCCCCTTCAGGGTCATTTCTGCTCTCTTTCCATCCCGGAATCTCGGAATCAATCAGCCTCATCTTTCCGGAATTGTGGACAACACCTCGAAAACCAAAGGCAGATGGAAACCCTGTGGAAAATCACCAAGATGGGTGTGTGGCTTCATTAGCTTGAGCAATTAGCATGAGGTAATGCAAAACCACTGGCTCCTGCTCAACCACTGTCCTGAAACACTTCCCTTGTGCACAAATTCCAGTTTGGGCAGCTCCTGCCACCCCCACTTGTTCCACCCAATGTCCAGAGAAAGCGTTTCCTGGGACATGCAGAGCCCTGGGGCTGAAGGGGCTGAAGATGCTCAGGCTGGGTGGGACCTGCATGTGGAAATGAGGGGCAGAAATCAAACAAACTCATTCCACAGGATGCTGGGTCATCTATGTGGTTGCCAGTGATCCTCCAGGCTGTCCCTCCTGGCTCCTTCCTCTCCTCCCGCTCTGATTTCTGTATCAGAAGCTGGTTTGGAGCTACCTGAGCAGAAATGTCCCTGTTGGGCCATGCTGGTATCCCCAGAGCTGTGTCCAAAGGCAGTTTGCTGAAGCCCCAGGGCAGGAGCAGGTCATGGCACTCAGGTGTGTGTGCACAGGTGAGATCCTGGCATGTGCCATGTGTGGCACAGGACAACAGGAACCCCCAGCCCCTCCCTGGGTGTGGATCCAGCCCGTCCCCCTGTGCTGCCCCACTCATCCCACACCATTTCTCCACCCTCCCTGCCCTGGCTTTGCTGGCAGCTGTTTGTCCTTGTCACTGCCATAGAGCCCGTCTGGATCGCTTTGTCTTTTATTCCCTCTGACACTGGTTGTGGTCACAACAAAACTCATCTCATTACGGAAATGCTGAGGGTAGCTGGAAGGAGAAATGGATCCCTCCATCTGGGAAGTGCCAGGTCGGCTGCAGAGTCGGCTTGGAGGGAGTCACCTCGCCTGTCTCAAGTGTGCAAAAGCTGCTCCAGCAGCTTGGGGGTGTGGGAACCAAAGGGTTAACGCTGCCGGCATCCTCAAACGGCACCGATGGGAGCAGAAGCCTCTCCATCTCGGAAAGCTGGCAAACAAATTAAAGCAATGTTGCAACTAATGCGTTTCTTTGCAGCAGAGAGGAGGGGAAGAGCGGCTCAAAGGCTGCGGAGACAAAGGCGGTGCAGATGGGTGCTGGGGGACCCGCGGGCGCCACGTGCGCCGCTCCCAGCTAAGCTCAGATTTGCTGCCACGGCTCCGTGACAGCGGCTGGAATAACCTGGGGAGGATTTATGAGAACCACAGCAGGGCCAAAGGGGGAGCCTAGCCTGCCTGGAAAGGGCTGTAGCTGGGAATTACTCTGGTTGTTGATGCTTTCTCGGTGCTCGTGTCCCATTTCCGCAGGAGGGATTGTGTGGTGCAGGGTGGGGGGAATCGGGCCCTGGATGCTCCAGGCACAGAGATCAGCACACACGGCAGTCCAGCATCTCCCACTTGGCTTCCCGGGATCTTGTTTGCATCCAAGAGAAATTAAACAGAGAGATGCAAATCCCCTTAAACAATTTAACGAAGCTGATGGCCCCGGTGGAGCCGGGTCTGGGGCTGGTGGGTGCCCAGGGGGAGGAGGTTGGTTGGCAGAGTTTGGTGTGTGGTGAAAGGGCTGGGGGATTTGGGCAGCTGGACCCACAGCCATTGTCCAGGGGCTGCTGCTGCCCCTCAGTGCAGCCTTGTCCTTGTCCCCTCTTGGCAGAAGTGACACATTTCTCTGCAAGGAGGGGCTTTGTCCCAGCCAGGCCCATGCAAGGAGCAGATGGAGCCCATCTTGAACGTGCAGTCTCAGCAAAAGAAAAGCCAATAATCGAGTTAATTACGGCCGTTATGTGATCACTGGGGATTCCCAGGGGATGCTGGCAATGGAGCAGCCCCTTGCAGCCGGCGGGGCCAGGGCACCCGGCTGGGGGCTGAGCTGAGCTGCCCTCCCTGGGGATGGCACAAACCCCCTCGGTGGGTTAACTTGGAGCTCTGCGGTTGTGGGGGCTGTATCCATCCCTTCCCCTGTGTTTTTCCCGGCTGTGTCTCCTGGGGCACATTCACAGGGTGGCTGGAAGCGCCGAGCAGTGTCTGCTCTCCCCAGGAGCTGAGCCTCTGACTGTGAAAAACGTGACGATCCCGAGGGCAAAGCATCGTCTGCCTTTGTCTCACTGCTGAGAGGAACTAGGAGAGAAAGTGCAGCAGCTCCTAAACTCCTCGGTTTAAAAGTGAATTTCAACTCGGCTTGAAAGACCACAGAGCCCTTACCTGGAGCCTCCGGGGCAGCTCTGCCCTGAGCCCCAGCCACGAAATGTCTGATCAGTGACACAGGGGACTTTCCAGTGGAAATGCTTGCCCGGAGGCAGCGCTCAGCTCTGGCCGCCGGAGGATGTGGATGTGCTGGTTTGCCCTCTCGGTGCTTCTGCTCTGCTCCCCATCAGCTGAGCTAATAAAGTTTGGACTCTTTAAATCCACAAATGGTTTCAAAGTCGATTGCCCTGGGCTGGCTCGAAGCTCCGGCCCGCCCCTCCCCTCGCCTCTCTGCCGGGGAGATAAGGATGGCAGTGGCTTTAATTCCTCACTTATGCATCGACTGCCAATTCTCCTGTCCGCTCACCCTTGATAAATATTGCACAAAGATTTGGCGGCCAGCGTGCCAGAGATAAAGGTCCAGTCCCACCAGATCTCCTTCCTTCTGTGCCTTTTGTCTCGTTATGTGTCCAATTTGTTAAACAACCCACCTGCTGCAAGAGGCTCTTCCCATCCCCTCTCCTGCCTCGGATTATTGCTAAAACCTCTGCGTGAGCCTCCGGGCTGGGCTGGGAGCTGAGGGCTGGGGAAAGGCGCTGTCATTTCCAGGCCTTGAGCTGTCATTGATCGGGGATCAATAACGGAGCTGCCTTGGCTCAGAGCTCTCCAAGCCTGGCAGGATCCTCGTCGCTGGCGTCGTGTGGGGGCCGAGGTGCTGCCGTGTCATCTGTGAGCCTGGAAGCAGAGCAGAGCAGAGCCCAAACCACGATTTGGGGGATGCTCCTGTGCAGCAAACCTACCAAAGAGAGTGTGCCAGGGCTTCTGGCTGGGTTCAGCCTTGTTAAAACCCCCTTTTGCAGCCGTGTGCTGGGTGGGCACGGTGTGGGGTGCCAGGAGCAGGGCTGCTGTTGGGGCTGTGTCACTGGGAGCTGGGCTGTGTCTGTCCTACCCCATCTGGGTTTGCTGGAACTGGCTCCCCCAGCTCAGAAACCCTCGAGGGGCTGAAAGCTGCTCTTGGGGGTGCACAAATATCTTATGGAGACGGGGCACAGATGGAGCTGCTCAGGGGATGGGGTCGTGGCACAAGGAAGGTGCCCAGAGCTGCTGGTCTCTGCTGGACCATGCAGATAACAGCCTCGATGCTGCAGCTCCTGCCCAAGCCTCAAATTTCAGGGCTGCTGGAGGTGAGGGGACAGGCAGAGGACATTAATTGGGGTGGAGAGGGAGAAACAAGAGGGAAGGTCTCAAGAAACCTAATTGCTGAGTATGAGTATAGATCTGGTTGGTGGCACGTTAGAGCTGATATCCCCCCTTTGCATCCTCATCCTGAGTGTTGTCTCTCTTACAGAAAATCAAATTAAAGAAGAGATGAGTGTTGCCGAGGTCTGGATGTCTTTGAGCTCAATGTGGCACATAAGTCTGTTATTCCTGCTGGAAGAGCAGCTGTCCCAGGCTGCTTCAGGTGCTATTTAGCTTCCAGGTCTCTGGACTCCGCAGCTTGGCAGTGGCTCTGACAACCTGGTTTGATCACTATCGTTTCTAAATCCGTGAGAAATGTCATCTGAAGTGCAACAAATAACGGCCTGATTATCTGCTGGATCCTAATGCTACTCCCTGGAGATAACAAGCTGCAATTTTCCCCCTGGGCCATACAATAATCGCCCCAATTACTCCCAAGCAGTGGTTGTTAAACTCATGGCACCGCTCTCGTTTACAAAGCAAAAATCATTAAGCAGGTGTGTGTGTATCTGTGTGTGTTGTTTGCCTGGGAGTGACCGAGGTTGCTCTTGCTTTGTTCTGGGAGAGGAACTCTTGGTGGCTGTGGAAAACCTCCCTGGCTTTCCCACTCTGTGTGGCACAGTTCTGTCAAGAACGGCGCAGAGGAGCCCCCGGATGATCGCCCAAATAAAATGCAGTTGGTGTCTGTTAATGCCGGGTTGGTATCCCGGAGGATGTAACCTCTATCCAAGTAGAACGTGGAGGGATTTAGGGAGATAGCGTGGTTAGTGGAGCTGGGATGTGATGGGCATTTCAAACACAGCCCAGGACCTGGCAGGAGTGGATGTGCTGCTGTGGTTTGGCTGGATTGCAGGTGGGAATTGCAGGGGGTGTGCAGGACATCACTGTCCCATGCCAGCACAGGCTGTGGGGTGTCACCCCTCTGCTCCAGCAGCCTCCAGCTAGAGGGGACAAGGTCCCCTCACCTTTGTCCCAACAAGACCCAGGCTGTCACTGAGGTTTGGTGTGTCTGTGCACACACATGGCTCCCACACGAGCGTGTCCTGCACACACCAGCTCGCTCGGCCACGAAGCTTCCAGCTGCTCAGCGAGGGGAGCAGAGCAAGCAGAGGGAGGGATGACCAGGACGAGGGAGGCAGCGCTGGTGAATTATGCATGACTCCAGGAGGGGGAGCGTTATCTGCACGGACAAAGGCCTGTGCCAGCAGCCCCGGCTCCGCTGTACCTGTGCCTTCCTTCGCCCGCGCTTTATCTCCTCTCCCAGCTTGTAATTCAGCCCAAATATCAGAGGAAGCTGGGAGATTAATTTTCTCTGTTTGCATGGCAAAGGAGAGGGGACACGCTCTCACTCCCGACTCCCAGCTGTTTAATCCTCCACCGAGGCCTGCCGAAGGAAAAGGCAAAAAATTTATCAGTGTTGGCAAGTCACTGGTGTGGGGAGGGGAGTTGGAGCCCGGGGCCCCCCATGGGCAGGTCGTGGGCACTCACGGCAGGCTTCATGTGTGGGCAAGGTTTGGGGGGCTCTAGGAAAATGCAAACCCTTCCTCTCTCCCCAGCAGTGGTGTCCAGAGGAGGGTGTGGGCTTAGGAGAGCCAAAGTCATTTTTGTGCGTCCCTCCGGCGTGGGAGCGTTCACGGCTGTGAGTTGCTCAAATATTTAAGAGATGACAACTGTATTAACACAAAAAACTAGATAAAGATCCCTTGAGTTTAAAGACAGAACCATCAGCTCAGCTCTTATTTTCCAGCCCTCTGCCTTAGCTTACTCCCCGGCTTAAATGAAATCATAAATATCGGCCCACAAAGGTCCTTTGTCACCGCACGCAGCTCCCGGCGACAAGAGGTCATTCATTAAAAGCCAGATGAAGGCAATAGAGACTCCCTTTGTTTTTTAAGGAGTTCAGGATAAGGCCGTGGCTTCTCTGCTGACATTAATGCACTTTCACTGCGAGGAGCAGAGAGGGTGGACGAGGAGCAGAGAGGGTGGACGAGGAGCAGAGAGGGTGGACGAGGAGCAGAGAGGGTGGGCGGCGAGTTCGGCTCATCCCATTCAAGTGATTTGTGATGAAAGAAACACCCCGGGTTCTCTCAGGTGGGACATCACAGATGAACCTGGTTTGTTGTTGGACTGATGGCAAAAACAGGACCCCTTTGGCCCCTCCTCACAGACCCCATGGGCTCCTTTATCCCCCTCCTTCCAAACCCCATAGACTCATCATCCTCCTCCTCCTCACAGACCCCACGGGCTCTTCCCCTCCTCCCAGCCCCCGTGGATGATGCTCTGGTCACATTTTGCCCTGCTGAGGGATGGCCGAGGCCCTGCAGCTCCCACCCAGCACATGAGCCTGATGCCATCTGCCGGCCTCTGGCTCTGGCCAGGCAGGGGAAGTCAGAAATTCATTCCCTGAAAGGTCCATCTTCCTCTGGCTAAACCCCAGCTGTCGTCCCTGCTCAGCCTGTTGGATTTTTTCCTCACACTACTGAACAACTCTTTTTTAACACCCCTGCTGGATGAATGCATGAAGAGAAATGCACCTGAGATAGGTTTTTTTCTCCCTTTTTCCCCCCTGGAGAAAGGTTGCTGTCTTAAAGTTTCTAATTCCACTGGCTTTTTTTTTTTTTTTTTTTTTTTTTTTTTGAATGACTGTTTATGAAGACCATCGTGCTCTAACTGGTTTTGGATTAAAAGGAACTTAATAAAGGTTTCCCCTGAGCACAAAGCTGCACAAATGGGTTTGCAATTGCCGAGTTAATTACGGGAGCTGGGCAGAGCAATCGGTGTTTGCAAAGCTTCACCAGAGGATGAAGATGGCAGGGAGAGGTTTGGCTTTGCTCTTTGCTCATAGAGTGAAGCACTGGGGTAGGTTTCCTTCCATCCTGCCCCAAAAAAATCGAGAAATGGGATGACCAGGGATCTCATTGACATCCTGGTCACACCCTGGGGTCACATCCCGGGGTCACACCCCGGGGTGACACGCTGGGGTCGGCCAGTGCTGCCCAGAGAAGGGTCTGCAGTGGCAGGAGGAGGAGAATGGGCTGAAGACCAACCCAGTGAGGCTGCGGGAGGAGCTGGAGGAGAATTTCTGCTGCCTGAGAATGTGAAGTGCTTCCGCCAGTAATCGCCGGAATCATCAAATTAGCATAAATTCTATTAACGGTTTCCCAGATGAGACATTTCAAGGCTTCACCCCCCTCCCCTCCCTTCCTGACACAAACAAAAAGAGAATATAATTACTTTGCCATAAAGCAGCTCCTGAAAAGGCCCTCAGTCCTTCTGCCTTTCTTCTCCCGTGGAATAAAGCTCCAAATGAAAGGTGCTGCTGACCTCTCTGCTCTCATCATTCATCAGCCGTGGAGGAGGAAAGAGACTCCACAACGGTTTTAGGGCCTGGGAATGAGCAAGGGGCCCCTTTGCCAGGTCCACATCACAGGTGGGGGGGTTCTGAGAAGCTTTTTGGGGTGCTGACATCCTGCTGCCCTGATTCAGAGGAGGATTTGGAAGGACGATGGTTGAACACATATGGAAGAAATGTAATTTGTGTAACACGAGCCCAGCACCTACTGCAGTAACTCACTACAAGCACCGCGGGGGCAATCATCTAAAATAATGTGCCTTTTTATTGGCACGAGATGGCGGATGACAATTTGAAAGGGAACAGAATTTGCTTATGAGCAAAAGCCTCCTTAACTCTTCAGAATGACACTAAAACAACTCGCCTGCCTATAAATACGATCTGCCAATGGAGACATCTTAGCTGGGAAGATTTAATTACAGGCAGGAGCTGCAGGAGGCCCCGGGCTGACACCAAAACAGCGGAGCCTCATCACAAATGGGGGATGTACCTGCACGAGAGGCTCTCGGCAGAGTCAGGTGTAACTTTCAACCTCCAGCTTCTTCCCAGACAGGGGCAAATTGGGCTTTTGGGTGATTTTCTGTAGTATAAGGTCATGTATCAATGTCAGAACCTTTCCCTTGCTTGGCCATTGGCTCAGAGAACGAGTTGTGTCTCTTCTAGGCCTCATATAAAAAAAGTTCCCCTATAAAATGTAGATAATTTTGGCTCTCTTCTTCAAGGAAGCCTCAGTAATGTTTACTTTTCCAAAGATCTTGAGGCTATTTACAATCTATTACGAATTAATTATTATTAAGTTAAACCAAACTATATACCCTAAATAAAGCAGTTCCAACAAAGCAGCTGGATGATGGGAGCAATCTGCTTTATGAACTCCCTTTTCCACTGCGCAATTTTAAGCATTTAGTTCCGCTTTCTAATTGCTAATATCCATTCTTCAATTACCCGCTGTTTTGTTTCAGATTTAAAAGATTAAAGCACGTTGTTATTTTATGATTATGTGAATTCCCTTTGTGTAATTGTTTGGTTTGGGTTTTATCCGTTTGCATATTAAACGCCTGCACAGGGAAGACTCTCGTATGTGGCTTGAAATGCGTTTCGCCTTTGGCACAAGTTGCCAGCTGTTACTCAAATCAACGTTTAAAGGCAAAAAATACTCAGGCAAGGCATCGTATTTCTCAAGCGACAACACTTCATAAACAGCCTTGCGGTGAATTTCAACACTCACCAGCTGCACCCAGCCCCTTGCAGGACATTTTGCAGAACCAGTGAGATGGGCTCAGGCCCGCACGAGCCCTGTGCAAACAGTTTTGCTCGAAATAACAACCAGAGCTGGGCCTGAGAAGGAATTTTCCTGCCCAGAACAGCCCCTCACGAAGGGCGAACAAGGAGCAGGCCTAGGCCTGGGCGTCCCGGGCCCTCCCGGCGTCCCCGTTGCTACGCAACGCGTGCCAGCCAGCAGCAAAGATGGTGCCCGGGCGGCTTCAGTGCCCGCGGCCGCGCCCCACGCCCGGCCCCGCCGAGCAGGCAGGCCACGCCCTCAGCAGACATGGCCGCGGGCTGGCTTCAGGAACCCGCTGAGATCAGCCAATGAGAGGCCCGGGGAGGAGCCGGGGGGAGCGGGGATTGGCTGGCGGCGCGGATTCAAACCGGAGCGCGGGGCGGTTGGGGCTGCGCGCGCCGCTGGGGCCGGAGCCGCGGCCCAGGTGAGGGACCCTGATGGGATCCGGGGGGGCTCAGGTGAGGGCAGGGACGGGCGGAGGAGGGCTGGGGGCGAGCTGGGAGGAACCGGGGGCTCAGGGGAATGCGGGGCATCCGGACGGGTGAGGGGAACCCGCAGGGCTGAAGGGAACGGCGGATCCGGGACCCGCCCAGGCCCGTTCCCCGGTGGCCCGGCTCGGAGGGTGGCGGTGGGCGCTGTACGGGCCGGGCTGGTCCCTGGGGCTTCCCAGGGGGTGGCGGTGGGCACGGGGATGGCGGTGCCGGTGCTGGTAATTGAGGCACCGAGCTGGGCGTGCCCCGTGCTGTGGGGTCGCACAAGGGCAAAGCGCTTCCACGCCTCATAGTTCACCTAATACAGAAAGTATCGAGGTATCGGTGTGCTCGTGAAGTTTGTACCTGTGGCACAGGTACCTCAAAGCCTTCTGTGCTGGCGTGTTCAGTTCCCTGCTGGCACCTCTCCCAAGCCTTCCAGCACCAGCCCATTGCCCTGCCTGCCCCAGCCACCTCTCGCATTAAAGTCATTTCTGACTTGCTGAGCTGGAGACTTTCCTCTCCGCTGCCTCTGTTTATGCCGTTGTTCCTGCTGTTTGAGAGAAATGTGCTGACTGGTTGAATTTTAACAGCTATTTGCAGGAGGAGCTGTAACTTAAAATGCTGCTAAATTTAAAACTGTATTAAAATTCCCCAGAATGTTGCTCCTATTTTTGTCTTACAAAGTGCTGAAAGCTTGCAGGTTTTTAGTGGCCTATATAGTACCAAGTTATTTGTAGACAGGGCACGAGCTGTGTGCTGTATCCTTTCTGAAGGGAAGGACTTGGGATCTCTCATCATGCCTCGGGTTCTGATCCTCTGTGCTGTGCTGGAGGATAGTGGAAGCACTAAGGTGGGCAGATCTGCCTCTCTCTCCAAGGCTCTGTTACCCACGGGCTGTGGATTTTCATTCCCAATGAAAAAAAAAGCAGCTGCACATATCTCCATAAAACATGAGTTTTGTTCGTGCAGCTTCTCAAACCCGCCTGAAAGCCTTCCACCCAGTAACCCCGAGGCTGGTTCCCTTTTCTTTGGGCTGGTTTCTGCTGGGAGGGGGGAGGGAAGGGCCGGGCTGCCATCAGCTGTGGTTTTTTGGCAGGAGGATGGAGATTGCCATGGTGAACCTGCGGGGTCTGTACGAGCAGCTGACGCGCCAGGCCGAGCTCCTGAGCGAAGGCAACGAGTGCCGTGAGTTTTGTTCCTGGGGAATCTGCTGGAGATGCTAAACCACTCCACTCTGGGTTTTTCCTTTATGGGGAAACATCAAGTCCCACCCGAGTTTCTATGCAGGGCCACGTTCTGCTCGTAGCAAACTGGCTTTGTGCAAAATCTCACTCTCCAGCTCTTCTGGCTGGTGCTGACAGGGAGGGTTTGGTCTGAAAAATGAAAGAGCTCGTGGACATCTCTTGTGTGGCTGGGTTGGCCTAAAGGGTGGGTTCTCCACGCCTCGGTTGGGAGCAGGTTGGGCATCAGGAGGAAGAATTTCTTCATGGAAAGAGCAGTCAGGGCTTGGAGGGGGCTGGGCAGGGATGTTTGGAGTACCCATCCCTGGAGGTGTTCGAGGAGTGACTGGACGTGGCACTCAGTGCTCAGTGACAAGGTGGACTCGCTGCTCTTAGAGGTCTTTCCCAACCTCAGAATTCCTGGGATTCTGTGTGAACCTGCTGTCAGCTGCTCCTCTGCTTGCCCTGCTAAAGCTCCGTGTGTTCTCTCCTCAGAGTTTATTCAATTAGCAAAGAACTTTGAGGAGTACAGGAGAAAATGGCAGAAAACAGAGCACGAGCTCAGCAGGTACAAAGATCTCCTCATGAAGACAGAAGCTGAGCGCAGTGCCCTGGATGTGAAGCTGAAACACGCCCGCAATCAGGTGGATGTGGAGATCAAACGGAGGCAAAAAGCTGAAATGGACTGTGAGAAGCTGGTGAGTAATTCCTGTGTTACCCATCAGCTCTTGAGAGTGTGGAGACAAGGCGATTAAACTGCATTGATCAGTGGCAAATAAGGACTGGCACTCAAGGGAAGGGGAAAAAACAAAGCAGGGAATTGGCTCGGCTCCTCGGAGCAGCCTTCTGCTTTGATCTGGGGAAGGAGACTGTCTGCTGATGGAGCTGAGCTGCCATTACCTGCCTGCAGCCATTAGCAGGCCATTGACACGAGTTCTGAGAGCTTATCTCTGTTATCTGGAGCACTCGGTGGGGTCTCACAGTAATTAAACACAAAGTATCCAGCTGCTGAGATTATCTGTGCCCACAGGAGAGGCAAATCCAGCTGATTCGGGAGCTGCTCATGTGTGATGCCTCCGGAGGCAGCATCCAGCTCAGCGAGGAGCAGAAGTCTGTCCTCGCCTTCCTGAACAGGCCACGGGCTTCTGTGGGAGCTTCAGGCAACAAAAGGTGGGGAAACAACATTTTATCTGAGGTGTCAGGCATCAATCCAGCTGTCGACCCCCGTGACACATTCCTCACCCGTGTCAGCAGTTTTTCTTTTTGTTCCACTGTAAAATACGGCTCTTCTGAGTCAGTGGGATTGTTCTGGAACCGTGACTGACTGAAAGCCAAACTGATACGAGCTTCTTCTAATTTTTGTTTTTCAGGCTGTCTACAATAGATGAATCTGGCTCAATTCTGTCAGACATCAGCTTTGACAAGACCGATGACTCACTGGTAATGTAACTCCACGTTCTCAAGTTCTCCTCCCCTGTAAAGCCCGAGGGGAGGGGGTTGATCTGCAGAGACCCTTTGTGTTTAGATCACTGGGGATTTAACCTGCCTGGGCTGATTTGCATTTCCCGGCTGTGCTGTTGGCTAAAATGTGATGAAAGCCAGGGGCTGTGTGGTATTTAGCATTAACCATTGCTGTGTATTTCCCCCAGGACTGGGATTCCTCGGTGGTCAAAGCTGTCAGGCTGAAGAGGAGAGAGAAGCGGGTATTGTTTAATTGTTCCCTGTCACACAGTTCCTGTTGTTCCCCCGGCTGCCACAGTGCCACCATCTGTCACCTCGCAGCCACCTGTAGTGACCTCTGAGCCACTAAACACAGCCAGACCCCTCATGGATGTGCTGCTGCTGTGGGGGTTTAGATTGAAATTTAGGTCTGATGTCATGGTTTGTCTACTGAAAAATGAGTGGAGTTTCTGTATATCCTGTGGTGTTACAGTCTGGGGTTTGCAAGAAAACATTTGGAGATTATTAACAGCTCCCAGATTAGGGGAAAATGGTGTAGGAAGTTAACGTTTTTCTATTCTGCAAAGGAGCTTGTGCTTGTTCTGCTTTAATCTGCAGAAGATACAGGTGGGAAAGAGCCTGAAACCATCACCTAGTGAAGCTGGGAAGAGTCTGGGATTTGCTTAGTTTTTTGTGTGTGTGGTTTGTGGGGTTTTTGTCCTGTCTTAGGTTGGATTTTTTTTTCCCTGAACTAAATTATAAAGCTGGCTAGGAAAATTATTTGAAAGTGGTTCCCTAATTCTTCCTGGCACCTCCAAGGTTGCCACGAAGCTGAGGTGCCTCTGCAGGACTTGTCTGCACACTGCATGAGGTGTTCAGCCCTTCCAGTCACCCTGGAGCTGTGTGATGCCAGGTGAACAGCATTCCTGCTGCTGAGACCAGAATGTGCTCTCCTTTCAGCGCTCTTCCAGGCAGTTTGCTGAAGGCCCCCCAGCTCCTCAGAAGAAATCCAGATCCATTAGCAACACAGCAGACCAGGTATGGTGGTCCCAGCTGGGTTTGGTTACACTTGGCCACAGTTCCTGCCTGTTTCCAGGGCTGCTGGAACTCCCGTGTTCTGTCAGCACTCCTGTCACGGGTGTGTTTGTCATTCCAGGCTAATGAATCCATAGTGGCAAAGACCACTGTGACAGTCCCCAACGATGGTGGCCCAATTGAAGCCATTTCTACCATCCAGACTGTGCCTTACCCTCGGAGGAGCCGCAGGAAGAGTGGTGGGTGTGCCATCCCCGTCCTGTCCCCACACAGCTACATGGGTCATCCTGAAATGTCCATTATTCCTCCCAGGAGCTGCTTCTGCTTTATGATACCCATGCTTTTGGGGGGCAGAGGGTGATTCCAGCCAGTCAGCCTCTTCATCTTGTGTGTTCCAGGTCCTCTGCAGCCCTGGAACAGCGAGTCCAGCATAGGCAGTAAGCAGCTGGAGCCCAAGTCAGACACTGATGGCTGCAGCACCCCGCAGCACAACGGGGGAGTCAGGCTGCACGACTTTGTTTCCAAGACGGTGGGTCTAGGGGCAGGAGGAGCTTGCAAAAGCATCTCCTTCCATCTTGAAATGTGTGTGAGAAGAGGCTGCCAGCTGTGTCAAAGGAGGTTTAGGTTGGATATTGGGAAAAGGTTCTTCTTCCAGAGTGGGGTCATGCACTGACCAGGCTGCCCAGGGAATGGGCATGGCCCCAAGGCTGCCAGAGCTCCAGGAGTGTTTGGATGACACTCCCAGGGATGCACAGGGTGGGATTGTTGGGGTGTCTGTGCAGGGCCAGGAGCTGGACTGATGATCCTTGTGGGTCTCTTCCAATTCAGGCTATTCCCTGATTCTGTTACATCTCAGGTCAATATGAACTGTACCAATTACCTGCATGGATCAGAAAACTGTTACCCATTTTAATTCCTGCTGAGTTACTTACACTGCACTAATCTCTCCCATTTATGTGCTTGACATCACCAGGTTATCAAGCCAGAATCGTGTGTTCCCTGTGGAAAGAGAGTCAAGTTTGGGAAGATCTCTCTGAAGTGCAGAGACTGCCGGGTGGTGGCTCACCCTGAGTGCCGGGAGCGCTGCCCCCTGCCCTGCATCCCCACCCTCACGGGCACTCCAGTGCGAATTGGGGAGGTGGGTTTGTGCCCTGGGACCACCACAGGGGCCCACCTCAGCTTGAGATTCCTCAGCTCCAAGGGTACCTTCCCC
>JBBMKD010000090.1:7314052-7343022 GCA_037834095.1 Argya squamiceps | reverse complement strand
GGGTTTGTGCCCTGGGACCACCACAGGGGCCCACCTCAGCTTGGGATTCCTCAGCTCCAAGGGTGCCTTCCCCAGCAAAGCTCCTGTTGCTCAGAGCTGCATAACAACATGCATTGTTGCACTAGCAGGGAGCACTGCCCCCTGCATCCCCACCCTCACGGGCATTCCAGTCCACATTGGGGAGGTGGGTTTGTGCCCTGGGACCACCTCAGCTTGGGATTCCTCAGCTCCAAGGCTGCTTTCCCCAGCAAAGCTCCTGTTGCTCAGAGCTGCATAATAACATGCAAATGAGCTGGCTAATGCATTGTTGCACTAGCAGGGAGCACTGCCTCCTGCCCTGCATCCCCACCCTCACGGGCACTCCAGTCTGAATTGGGGAGGTGGGTTTGTGCCCTGGGACCACCACAGGGGCCCACCTCAGCTTGGGATTCCTCAGCTCCAAGGGTGCCTTCCCCAGCAGAGCTCCTGTTGCTCAGAGCTGCATAATAACATGCAAATGAGCTGGCTAATGCATCACTGCACAAGCAGGGAGGGGGTGTAGGGGTGTGATGGTAGGAAGGCGTTGAGTGGGGAAGGTGGCAGCTCCGGGCAGGCGATGCAACGTTGTGCTGATGGATGTGATGTTTCTTCATCAGTCCTGAGAAGAGCAACAATTCTTGTTTTCAGACCATAGATCTTGCTTGTGAATTCCTGAGAGAGTATTTTCCATGTCTTGGTGACTGAATCCATCTTTTTTTTTTTTTTTACTTCTGCCTTTTAGGGCACCTTGATGGATTTTGTCCCTTCTACTCCTCCAATGATCCCTTCCATCATCGTGCACTGTGTTAATGAGATCGAGCAACGCGGGCTGCATGAGGTAAGAAGAAAATGAGGTGTGAAACAGTGCTAATGAAATGGGTTGTGGTGTTGGGGGAAGCAAATTGTTAACCCAAATACCCCTTATTTATGGCGTGGATTGTGCTGCTCAGTGGGTGACTCAGGTGTGGAGAGAACGTGGGGGTGGAAAAAATCAGTTGACCTCCTCCTCTGAGCCAAGCTTTGTGCCAACAGACAGGCATTTACCGGATCTCTGGCTGTGACAAGACTGTGAGGGAACTGAAAGAGAAGTTTCTGAGATCAAAGAGCATCCCTTTGCTCAGTAAAGTGGACGATATCCACGCCATCTGCGGCCTTCTCAAGGATTTCCTGCGCAGCCTGAAGGAGCCCCTTCTCACTTTCCGGTTAAACAAGACTTTCATGGAAGCTGCAGGTGAGGAATTGCTCTTTCCTGAACCTCAGTGCTTGTGGGTTTGCTGCCAAGTGAGCCAGCAGTGCTCTGTGGAGCCCTCATGCCTGAGTTCTAGTTGGGCAGGATACAAGATTAACAACATGAGAAGCTTCTGGCTTCTGTATTTCTCAGGGTAGCTGTGGCTGTGAGGGGAATATTACATCTTCTAGGAGCATTTTCTTAGGTCTAAATATTATTTTTTCCTGCTAGAAATCTCGGATGAGGACAACAGCATTGCTGCTATGTACCAAGCAGTTGGAGAACTTCCTCAGGCCAACAGGGACACCTTGGCTTTCCTCATGGTCCACCTGCAGAGGTACATTCTGATGGGCAGGAGGGTTGGAACCAGATAATCTCAAAGGTCCCTCCCAACCCAAACCATTTTGTGATTTGAAAGGGGAAGGTTACCCCACTGGTGCTTTTTCTATACTGTTTGTGAGCATGAAGTCTTCATTCTGGAACAAAGCTGCTCACTCAGAAGCTGAGTGTGTGTGGGACAGGGGACTTGTATCACAAGGGGTGAAGCTACATTCTTTCTTGATTTCTTTGAATGCAGGGTGGCTCAGAGCCCAGACACCAAAATGGACATCTCCAATTTGGCCAAAGTCTTTGGCCCCACAATCGTGGCCCACGCAGTACCAGATCCTGACCCCATGACCCTCCTGCAAGACACCAAACGTCAGCCCAAGGTGGGACAAACCTTGATTTTTCTCTCTTCCAACCCAAACTGCTGTATGATTCTGTGATCAGTGACTCCCAGGTGTCTCTGCAGGTGGTGGAGCGACTCCTGCTGCTGCCCATGGACTACTGGAGCCAGCTGATGATGGTGGAGCAGGAGAACATTGACCCAGCACACGTGATTGAGAACACCAATGCCTATTCCACCCCACGGACACCTGAGGTTCAAGGTAATCCTGGCTCCTGCTCTGTTACTAAAAACAACCACCCTCAATCCAAGCAGCCTGGGAAGCTCTCAGAGCCAGCCAGCTTCATGCAGGGAGGAGAGGGAAAAGCAAAGTGTGCCAGGAAATGCCAGATTTGTCTAGTGCTTTTGACAGATGCCAGGGAATGCCTGATGTTCCCTGCACGGCAAAGAAAACTTCAGCTGTTCTCACACTGTGCTGCTCTCTTTTGGCAGTGAGTATTCTGGGGCCTCTCACCACCCCAGAGCAGCAGCTCTCCAAGACACCCTCATCCAGCTCCCTGTCCCAGAGGGTCCGTTCCACCTTCAGCAAGACCACCCCCAAGTAAGTGCCAGTGGGTGCTGTCGTGCCATGTTTGGAATGGCTGCAGGTGATTTGGGTGCTCTAGGGAGAGCTGAGACATTTGGGGGCAGCCTTCACTTATTTCTCACTCAACCCTCCCTCAATCTGTGCTGTGGGAGCAGCATCTGCCTGATGGGGGTAACAAACATCCTCTTATGGCAGGAGAGGAACAATTTTTGGGAGGTGGGTGAAATTTGGGGGAATGTTCCCTGGAAAAGGGAGGGTGTTGGACCTCTGTGTCCAGAATTCCAAAGTGATATTCTTGTGTTTCTCTTGAATTAGATTTGGGAGCAAAAGCAAGTCAACGACCCAGCTTGGGCATCAGGGGCTCTTTTTCCCCTCTCCTATGCTGAAGTGAAGACCTGGGACTTGGTCTTGTCCTGGCATTTGCACACAATGCTCACAAGTAGAAGAAACACAGGTTCTCTCCATGGCTCCTGGCAGCTTATATTAAATGATGTTTTGCCTTTTATCTTTCAGCTTAACTGAGACTTCTAATGGGATTTTATAGTGCAATTTATTTTTATTATCTAACGCTGTGCTGAACGTAGTATTGGTGAAGACAGTAACAAGCAGGATTTGTTCAGTGTTAATCATTAAAAAACCTCTAGAGAACTGGCTTTTACACTAACATCTGGTTTGCTCCCTGTGGGAAGTAGAGCAGTCACAAAATGAGGGTCAGTTGGTTGAGGTTTTTAGGACTCTGCAGGATGTTCTTGACACAGCAGTGTCTGAGCTTGGCCAGAATTTCCATCAGCACAGTGTGTCCCACCTGGCTGGTGGTGCAGCTGGAATCCTCAGGATGGCAGTGTTGGACTGGGCTGGTGGGCAAAAGCCTCTCTTTAATCAACTGCCCGAGGCACTGTGGCTCCTCTAAAGGGACATTTCCTGGTACTGTGTTTGCAGGGGGTGAATTCTGTAGAGGAGGGTGTAGATGCAAAGCCAAAGGAGTCCTGGGTAAGCCAAAGGAATTAGTGCTGCTCATGCTGGTGAGGGGAGGAGGGGGTTCAGTGGGGGTGGCAGTCCTGCTTTCCCAGGTCTGAGACCCTGCCCAGGGCTGTGTGAAGACACCTGTGGAACACACACGAGTTTATCAAGTGGCTGTTTTTATTGAGCTTTGGAAAACTGTCCTGACTGTGCAGTTAAGTAAATCCTGATGTTTTACACAAGTTTTGTGTTCTCTGGCTCATGGTTTTAACTTGTGCTGTGTGTTTTCACCCAGGCATGTGTGGCCTCACTGGGGGCTGCTCTCAGAGGAGCCCCAAGGACTGATCCCAGCCAATTTTGCTGCTGGGGGCAGGATCCTGCCCTGGGCTGTGGCTCCTGGGTCCAGGGAAGGAAGGAGGATGACAGGTTTGGTCCCCACTATTGTGTTGGGAGGTGAAATAGCCCCTGGGGTGTGTGTGGTGGCCTGGGGTGTTTCTCCTTCCCCTTGATTGTGAGGTCTGGGGGGTGAGGTGTTTGTACACTGGTGCTGGGGCCCCTGAGCCAAGGGGTGTTTCTGGCCCCTGGCTTCTCAGACACACCAGGTGTGCATGAGAGGGGCACTAAGGTGTGTTCTCCTTACCCAAATTCTGCTTTTGGGCACATTTAGTCCTTTCCTGGAGCATCTTCTCCCAGACTGGGTCCTTGCCTGTTCCTCACTGGAGCAGAAACATGATCACTGTTGGTGGGACCTGCTGAGGGACATTGCCCTGGTCCCTGTGGCACTGCTCTGTGTGTGGGGACAGGTAGGTTTGGGGACATCTGAGGAAGCCACTCAGGTACTGCTGGGCACAAAGGTGACCCTGGCAGTGCTTGAGGAGGTGCCCACCTGTGCCTTGCAGGTAGGGGCACAAATTCCCAGTGGGAAGGGCCTGGGGGAATGGAGAATGAGAGCAATGAGGAGATGGTGAATCTTTGGTGTTCCTTGGTCTGGATGCTTCAGGCCACAAGAAGACAACAACAATGAGAAATTGTGCAGCAAGAAATATTTATTGATCAGAGAATGTTAAAAGCCTCAGTTTGGCTCCAGAAACAGGGATGAAAATGTCATTCCTGGTGGGAAGCAGTTCAAGAAAGCCCCTGGTTTAGTCCAGGCAGGGGCAGGCAGGGGTGTGCTTCTGTGGGTTAGTGCAGATAAAATCAGCCTTGTGGGCTCTTTAATTAGCAGTGTTTAATGACTTTGGACAGGCCAGGGATCATCTGTGTCCCATACAGAAGGAGTTCACCCTCATCATGGCTCCTCAGTGATCTTGTGGAGGAATCCAGCTCCTGGTTCATTGCAAATGGTAAAATTCTTATAATCAATAAGTTGATTTCTCACACTGCCCTAATCAGCGTTCGGTTCTGATCAGTGGCAGTTCCAAGGGTCCACACCTGCAGAGGGCTGTGCTCAGACCCTGTGGGCCAAATTCTTTGCTCTTGTTTTCGTTCCCTCTGGGAGGAGCAGGACACAGCAGCGTGGGTAAGGTTTGGACACTTGGTTACCCGAAGTTAAGATTGTTTCAAATCCAGGGTTAACCCGAGATCAGAGGAATTGGACCACTCAGAGAACGCAGGTCAAACTAATATGGTTAAAATGATGTTCTGCTTTATTCAGCTATAATGGCTGTTTAAATACACTTCTAAATGGTTTACAATTACAGTAGCTTGTTCATTGGCATACAGTGGAGAGAAGTATGCAAACACACTTTATTTAACTTATTTTTAAGGTGGCTAACACGTGATTACTAACAATCTTATTCAGTGACCTTCACCACTATGTTATCTTTTCATGACATCTTAACTGCTAATTTCTGACTGCCACACTCAGCTAAGTAATTTCTAGCTGCATCACAGGCTTCAAGGCCTCACAGGCCTTCACCTGAGGCCTTGTCTAGGTGATTCACTCACAGTCCAAATATTCACTATCTTCAAACACTCTGCTACAGTTACCCAGGGCTGGGATTTGTGGCTGAGCAATGGAGCTGACAGAACCACTCTGTCCGTGTGAGGGGCGGGATTGCTGTGCACAGCCAGACAGTCCTTTTGGCCTTCCAGCCTTGGGAAAAGCCAGGCCCTACTCTGTGGGAAAGGAGTGATCCCCATCATCTAAAGTGAGTGCAGCAAAAGGGTCAGGCAGGTGCTGGTCGGTCTCTTGGAGGAAGTGGTGGATGGCATTGGCAGTGTCGGTGTCACCTTCGTGTTGGTACATCTGAGCCATCTTCCTCAGCCTGCGCCCACAGTCCCTCCTCTGCACTGTCTGCTCAGGAATGCTGTAAGCCTCCATCAGCTTGGCTTTTGCCTTTTCCCGGGATCCTCCTCTGTAGAGGAAGAACATTCCCCAGGCACGACTCAGGGCTTGGTGGTGTCTGGGGCTCAAGGTGTTCTCTTCCAGCTCCCTGTAGATCTTTTCTTCCTGCGCTGGGTCTCTCTCACCAATAAACTCTGCCAACTGCAGCTTGACAGGTACAATGTCAAGGTCTGGGTGTTGCTGAACAATTTGCTGGAGGTGACTGATGGCTGCATCCAGTATACTCCTTTTGTCTTCTGCTTTTGCTTGAAGCCAGTGTTGCTTGTAGCTCTTGGCCAAGGCCTGGTAGAGAAGGTGGTAACCTGGGTCCTGCTGCAGGGCTCGCTGGGCGATCTCAAGCGCTCGCTCTGTTGACCATTGTAGCCAGAGCAAGACTGAGAGTTTGAGCACCTCGGGGTCACAGCTTCTCTCTACACAATCTTTGATCAAGGCAGTTGATTTTTTCCTGTCTACCTGTGCAAGTATCCTGGCCAAATATATTTTGGCCCTGTAGTTGTTTGGCTCCTCGGCAACAATTCTTTCCAAGTGGATCATGGCTTCGTCTGCGGTAGCGGGTTGCCAGGAGAATCTCCAGCAGGAATAAAGAGCCATTCCCAGCCCAGTACGGAAAGATTTGTTCTCTGGGTCAAACATCAAGGCCTGCTCAAAGCACTTCCTTGCCTGTTCCCCATTCCGGGATCTGATAACCAGGAGGGACCAACCTTTCTGGGCCTGGATGTGCGGGGTCAGCTGCACATCCTGAGGAGTTGGGCAGAGCTGCTGAACTCGTTCCAGGCAGGTTTCAGCCTCCTGATAGGAGCCCTGAAGGTAGTGAATCCAGGCATAATTCCCATAGATGATCAAAGAGCCAGCAGTGGATGCTGGCTGCTCCTCTTCCTCGTTGTGCTCCTCAGCAGCCCTGAGGCTTTGCAGAGCTTCAGTGCTCTGGTTCTTCTGCTGGTGCAGGTATGCCTGGAGCCCCAGGAGGGCCACCCGGTTCTGGTGGGGCATGTGCTCAATATCAACTTCCAACCTCTGCAGGTAATGCTGAGGATTGTGCAAGTCAACCCCCAAATTCCAGGTGAAGTGGCACTGAAGGGCATCCAGCTTCTCCTTCAGCTGCTCCTTGCTACAAAGAGGAAAAGGTGAGTTATGGAAGGGTGGGACCCTGGAGTGCCCACACAGAGTGGGAAAAGTGGAAGGGAGGTGGAAGAGGAGACTCTCCTGTTGCTCAGCACATCCCTTGCACTCAAGCTACTAAAGGACCTGCAAATCCTTGTTCCAAAAATCCCATTTTTCAGGGAGCTCTTCCCATTGGAGAACAGCGAGCCCGGAATGGAATCATCAGTGCCTGGAGCCAGGGCTGCTCTCTTATCTAAGGCAAAGGTCCTGGGATGGGCTGCAAAAGGGGACAGTAGAGCCAGCCCCACCCACACAGTGAAAGCTTCTTTCACTGATCTCTTCAGTGAGATTCTGGGGGGGAATCAACCTCTTGGTTCATTGCAAATGGTAGAATTTGTGTAATTAATGAGTTGATTTCTCATGGGGAGGAAGCAGGGGTTGTGTCTTCAGCTGAAAGGTGAAGAAATGGCTCAAGAAAGAACCCAACAAGGTAAGGAAGATGTTGGGCTGGAGTGTCTCTTCCATGAGGAAAGGCTGAGAGAGCTGAGACTGTTCAGCCAAGAGCAGAGAAGGCTCAGAAGGATCTTAGAGCTGTAGAAATACTTGAAGGGAGGGTGCAAAGAAGTGCCAGGCTGTTTTAGTGGTGCCTAGTGCCAGGGCAAGAAGGGCACAAACAATCCCAGGAAAAGCTCCATCTGAACATCAGGAAACTGAGAAGAAGAGAGGCCTTGCACAGTTTTTCTGGACAGGCTGTGCAGTCTCCACCCTCAGAGACACTCCAAAGCTGTCAGGATGCAGTCAGAGGTGGACAAGGTAACTTTCAGAGACCCTTTCCAGACTTAACCTTGGTGAGATTCTGAGCCAGGACATTGTGCTGAGCCTTGTCCCCCCACACCTTGTCACTGTGGGAGCTGTGACAAGAGCAGGGTGCTGTTCTTGACCTCACCCTGGCGAGGTCTTGCTGTTCTGATGCTGTGCACTCACCTCATTTTTGCTGCAGGATTCATGTCACTGTCAAGGGGTGATGGCTTGGCTGCACCTCTTCCACACAGCAGCAGGCCCTGGGCAGGACAGGCTGTGACCTGGGGACTGAGCCTTAAATAGGACAGCTCTCTCCTGGGTGGGGTCAAGTGAAACCACTTATCTAGGAAGAAATGGAACAGGAAGAGCTTAAACCAAGTGTGTCCTTTTCCTCTACTGGGAGGAGTCAGATGAAACCAGTTGTCTAGGATGAAATGAAAATGAAAGACTTTAAACCAAAAAAAAAAAGTATCACCTTCCTGTCTTGGAGTTATCACCTTCCCTTCCTAAAATGACACCAGGATCTGGATAGACAAGAAAGGGAACCCTGTGGTCAGAGCAGCAGGGTCTGAACTCTGGAGACCTCCCTGCTGAAAAGGACTTTGGTGTTAAAAGAGTTTTTACCCGGTGTGAGCTGAGGGAGGATCCATCAGAATGGAAACATGATGTCACCATGTTATCAGTGATGAGCCAAAGGCTCCGTGTGACTCTGCAGGACTTTGTCCCCAGGGCTTGTCTGCCTCTGCCCTGGCAGCTTTGTTGGACTTTCTCTCCTCTGGATCTGCCCTGGCAGCTTTGTTGGAGTTTCTCTCCTCTGGATCTGCCCTGGCAGCTTTGTTGGAGTTTCTCTCCTGCTTTGCCCAGCTAAAAGGGGATGGCAATTTATTTACCCAGTTTGGTGTGAGGTTCACCTGGAGTAAACCCCTCCTTAAGGAGCAGGAAGTGCTGACAGAGCAGGGGATGCTGAGCTCAGGATGGCCCCAGGGGTACCAGCAGCTCATTGGGAATCCATTGCTGATCACTGAGGTCTTGGCAGGTGACAGAAAGCAGGGGAAGTGACAGAGAAAATATAGGTAAAATGCAGGACACGTGGGATGTCTGGGTGTAATGGGTATTGCAGCCCTGGGAAGAAAGGTTCCACTAGAGAGAACAGTAGAAAATACAATTTAAAAAGTAGCCTCAGGTAGACTCTAAACAGAGAAAGAAGAAACCACCAGTTTTAGAATCATTCCTCCCAGCAGAGAAGAAAAAACCTGTCACTATTTCCCCCTCAGGATGCTGATGAGTCACTGCAGCAGCGTAAAGGAAGGAGGAGAATTTATTGCTGGAGGAGCAGGATAGATCCTTTTATCCTCTGTGTTTATTTTTTTTTTTTTCTATTGCTGACAACCTTTAATAGAAAATGAGTAATTTGGCTATTAGTGTTAGCACTGCAGGATGAACAATGAGTGGTTGCTCTATCTTGATTAGGACTGAAGCACTAATTAGACAACCAATAACATCTAATTCTTGAATCCTCACATCAGCATCTTCTTTCAGCATCTTTCTGTGCATTTGGGCTCCACCAAGCTGCTTCTCTCTTGCCTGAGGTGGCCAGGATGGGGATGTGTGAGTTGGGTGCTGGGCAGATGTTTTGGCTCCCTGGGCTGGGGCAGAACTGGCAGGATGGAGGAGAAAATTCACTGCTCAAATCCCCCAGGCCTTGACAACAGTTCTTGGCTACATCTGCTAATATTAGGGCTGGTTTGAGGATGATTACAGTTCTGTGCAACAGCTATTAATATCATACAAAGCTTGGATGGAAGTCAAAAATAACAGCAAATGAGAAAACTACCAACCAGCAGCCAAACAGGAAGTACAGGCAAGGCTTGGTGTTGTGAAAAGATAAATGGTGGGAAGGAAAAGCAAAAGAGCTGCAACAAGATGCAGAGGAAAAAAAAATACAAATATTTTTGTTGGTGGTTTGAAAACAGTCCTTGGCTTCAAAACGTTCTGTTACATCAAATAATGCTGATGGAATTCTGAGCTGATGGAGAGGAAATCCTGCTTTATTTGCCCAGAAAAACACCTGCTTGTTATAAAAGTTCCTTCAGCTGATTCTGGGCCACAAGGAAGGGGCTCTGAACCACCAGAGTGAGCTGCAACGTGGAGCAGAAAAGACAGAATGTGGAAATGCTGTTCTGCAAACAGTGCCTGCAGCCTTGGGAAGCTTCAAGAAGCTCCATCTGAGTAGCCAAGGCCAGAACTGAAAATACTTCGAGGTGTGGCTGCAGAATTCCCCTGACAAAGTCTCGAGTCCTGGCTGAACATCTAAATTCTTTCTCTGTTAATTGTCTAGAACTTCTTTACTGGCGTTCAGGTACACGTGAGGCTCCTGTGAGTGAGAAGACAGGTGACAGACTGGCAAAGACAGGTAATAAAAGGTGTTTTCAGTTTGTCACAGTTTCTATTGCCCCTTCCCAGCTCCCACTGGCTGTGCTGCTCCCAGCCCTGCCCCTGGGTGCACTCTCAGCTCCGGGGCAGCTCTGCAGGTGGGTGTCCAAACCTCTCCGGGGAGAGAAGGTGGCAAAAACAGACTTTAAACCTTCTATTGGTACTTGCACTGAGGTCTTTAATTCATGGCTTTGTACAAATCCCTGGCCAAAAGCCTGGAGTCTCCACCTGCTTGGATACTTGAGGAGAGAATCCTTTACTCTCAAGGTGCTGAGGCCTGGTGAGGTCACCCAGAAAAGCTGTGGCTGTCCCTGGACCCCTGGAAATGTCCCAGACCAGGCTGGATGGGGCTTGGAGGAGCCTGGTCTGGTGGAACCATGGCAGGGAGGGTGAAACAG
This sequence comes from Argya squamiceps, assembly GCA_037834095.1. NCBI lineage: Eukaryota > Metazoa > Chordata > Aves > Passeriformes > Leiothrichidae > Argya > Argya squamiceps. The sequence goes on along the minus strand of JBBMKD010000090.1, from coordinate 7,332,483 downwards.
GATGAGTTTTCAGGTCCCTTCCAACGTCAACCTTCCTACGACCTCAGTATTTTTGATGAGAGCAAACCAGGTAATGTTTCTCAAAAAAAAAAAAAGGGGGGCTTATAAACGTCAAAGATGCTCATTTTCCCCTCCTGTCTGTCTGTCTGTCCCCTGACAGCCCTCCCAAGCACAGGCGATGCTGCAGGACTCGGTGCCAGCAGATGGCAGCGGCTGCCCACGAATGACACCGTGCTGGGTTGTTCCCAGCCTGTGAAAAAGAGCGATGCTTTTGCACCACTTTCAGATTTCTGCCTCGCAGCTGGACTGTTTTTTTAACAATATTCCAACCCCCTCCCCTTTATTTGCATGAAAACATCTATATTTGGGAAAGTGGTGGTTTCCCATGGGTGAAAAGAGGGAGGGAAAGCAGGGCAGGACCTCAGAGAGCTGCCTGGGGAGGAGGGTGTTCATCCCTCTCACAGCTGAGCTGAGCAGGGCCCAGGGGAAGGACTGGGCAGAGTTTACAATGAAAAAGGAAATGTTGTGTTGTGTAACACAGACAGAAACTGTGAAACCAGTGTTGTTTCCTCACCACAATATTTGCCCTCCTTGTTTCCAGACGCTTTGGATGTGCAGCCTCTGTTCACATGGGGTTTTTTTTTCCTTACTACTCTGAGATTTCTCTCCTCTGTCAATTATAATCCTCATCTGATCCATCAGTTCATCTCTGTTCAAAAACCTTGGTTTTTCCTCATTCTGACAGTGGGACTTGGATCCACTGATTCCTCCAGGTAAAGGTGACCTGGACTTTGTGCCCTGCTCACACCTGCGCCTTGGGTGAGAGATAACCACCAGAGCCTGGATTTGCTGCCGTGGGGTGACACTGGGAGCTCTGGCAGGGAATAGCTGCACTCCAGACACTCCTGGATCCCCCAAACCAAACACTGGGGATGCTTGTGCTGTTTTTCTCTCTCGAAACCTGCACTTCCAAGCAGAAAACGGAGCTGTTGTGCATTTCAAACCCTTAGGCACTTTGGGAAGGTGTTTCAGCCTTTCTCTCCTGAATTAATCCATCTCCAAACACCACACCAGGCTTTGCCTGCCTGTTTACAGCTCGGTTGAGGCAATGAGGTCACTGCAGAGGGTTGATCAACACGGGAGAAACGATCCCAGGGAGCGGAGAGCAAATGATAGCGAGGGGTTCAGTTAACTGTCCTCAGCTCCTCACCATCCCCACCGGCCCCAGGGTGTGTCTGGAGGGGCTGGAAGACACCGAGATACCAACGGCCTCCCCTGGCTGCTCAGGGAGGGCAGCTTATCTCCCAGAGCAAAGCCTTCCCTGCTATCAGCACCCCCGAGAGACACTCAACTGTCTTCCAACTGCTCTGATGGGGTGATAAACGCGGAGCATTTGCTGCTCAGCCAGGCTGGGAAATCCCGGAGCATCGGGGGGCTCATCTGGGGCAGGGAGAGCAGCAACAGCCTGGTGGTGAGAGCTGGGAGAGGTTGGGATCTTGAGAGCTCTTAATTCTCCTTTTTGATGCAGCTCCTGGCCTGTGAGGGGCTGTGGCCTTCACCCCGCCTTGAGAGCGAGCAGTAAAAGTTCGGGAAATTCAAAAAGGAAAGTTTAAAAGGTAGTGAAGGTTCAGGAAGAATTTTTTCATGGAAAGGGGGGTCAGGAATTGGAAGGGGCTGGCCAGGGAATGACTGGACGTGGCACTCAGTGCTCTGGTGTGGGTGACAAGGTGGGAATCGGGCACAGCTTGGTCTCAGAGGGCTTTTCCAACCTGAATAATTCAGGGATTGTGTGTGAAAACGCTGGAAGTGGCTCCTACAGCTCCTCCTGTCCCTGAATTCAGTGTTGGGGTTTTGCAGTGGTGGGAATGTCCAGGACCAGCTCAATCATTCCAGGGGACTGGGAATGGTTCAGCTCAGAGCACAATGAGGGCATGGAGAGTGTGGGTGGTGTTTATTCCAGAAATAAATCGATGAGGAGGTGACCAGGACAGGGTAAGAGAGAATCCAGGGGATTTTCAGTGTTGTTAACCCATGAAAGCCAGAGGGAAAAATCAGATCCTCTGATTCCAGCAGCTGCTCCAAAGACACGTGGCCCTGCTATCAGGGCATAAAAATAATGAAAATTTGCAGTGTTCAGATTTTGATCAGATTGCAGCAGCAGCAGCAGTTCTCACTGGCAATTAACGGAGGAGTTTCTGTACTGGAAGGAATCAGTGGATCTCAGTCATCCTCCAGACAAGCAGCGGATGGAGGGTGATGCCAAGAAGGCTGAAATGTGGCAAAACTTCAAAGGGTGATGGATCAGATGAGGATTATAATTGACAGAGGAGAGAAATCTCAGAGTAGTAAGGAAAAAAAAACCAAACAAAACCCCCCAGCGTAGAGATGCACTAGGATTCATAGTAGAATTCACTTCCAGTTGATTTGGGTAAGATTAAATTCACTCAGCAGGTGCCAGAAATCCAAGAAAGGGAACTTGAACCCAGTGAGGGTGGAAAATGGGCAAGGAAAAATGCCAAAGGTTTCTCTTAAAACGGAGGCTGAAGATCAGAGAGAATTATGTGTTGTTGGGATCTGGGAGGAGAGTGGAACAAGCAGTTAAACGTTAAATTGTTTGTCAGCACCAAAGAGAACGAGAAACTGCAACGGTAATTGGGCAAGATCCAACCATCCCAAGCAAAGATAATTGAGCTAATTTACATCCACAATGATGTTCTGAGCGTTGTGCTCCCAGAAGAGGCTGTAAAAACATAAAGTTTTATGGCTTTTGATGCTGTTCCACATGGCCCATGAGAAAGAGAAAGAAACACTCTGGATAAAATCACTCCAGAGCGTATCCAAGACTGTGACAAGTCCTGCTCAGAGGACAATTCTCTGTGGTTTTGTTGGAGAACAGAAGGGTAGAAGCAAGGTGTGGTTTTGAGAGGTTAAAGAATTGGATCAGGAATGGTGAAATTGGGCAGGAGAATGTTTCCTTCTCACCTCTGTTGAGGGAGGCTTCTGTAGAGAGCTTGGAAAGGAAAATAATTTTAATTGCCATGAAATAAACAACTGCCCTCCCACCCGGGGATGGAGCCTGGGTATTTCTGCAAACAGATCCTGAAAAATCCCCGTTCCCTCAAACTCTGTGTTTCTCTTGGGCCCTTGCTCTCCGAAATGGCAGCACTCCCTCCTGAGAAGGATTTTATCCTTTGCCAAAGTCCCAAACAAGAGATGACATGATGTGATTTCCTGTGCGAGCAGGACTGGCTTTAACGACCCACTGAACCCCTCGGCCTTGAAGGCTGAGGTTTGTTTTCTCCAGCTCGGGTTTGGCACCAGGCCAGCAGAGCCTTTGTGTCCTGACTTTTATCTGAACACATGCACAAAGAAAGGGGAGAATAAAAACATGCGGTGTCTTCTAGAAAGAGAAAACAAACTCTCTCTCTCCCTAATTCCGAGTCTTCCTCCATCAGCTTTCAGGACACAAAGGGACAGAGGTGAGTTGTTTTCCCCAAACTATCGTTTCCCCCAGTGAGATGACAGCTCCCTGCTCACTCCTCCGTCAAACAGAGCTGGAGGTGACCATTTCTCACCCAGGCACCTCTAACAGCCTCATCCATTCTTTTCTTGTGCCTTTTTCTCCTCTTTTTCAGCTCAGAGCACCTGAAGCTCTGAGAAGGCTGTCGGAGTCTTCCTGAGTGGTTTATTTTTAGCAGCAAGAGCACGCTCCAGTCCCCGGGGAATGCTGTGAGTGGTGTAGAAACACTTGAAAATACCAGACTCCCCCTTTTCCACACGAGTGAGCTCTTAAACCTGCCCAGACTTTCTAATGGCTTCATCCAGAGATCGTATTTCATTCCACGGGCTTTTATTTGATGTTTCAATCCCGAGATGTTTCCCCCCTGCATAAACGTTCATCGGCTCCCTCGGCTCCCTTTATTTCAAGCACCAAAATCCTGAAACCTCTCGCCCTGAGGGCTTGGGATGAGTCCTGTGGCTTTGTCCTGGGGAAAGGAGAGCCCCTGATTGTTTTCCCAATCAGGGAAATCAGCTCCTCAGCCCCTCGTGCCATGCAGGCATTATTTCATCATTTCATCGTTTCATCATTTCATGGTTTCATCCGGAGCTGGAGCACAGCAGCCAAGCAGAATTTCCTTCGAGCTGCAGATAAGCAGATTCTGGTTGATAGGGGGGGAGAGGCCCTGCCCGAGCAGCCCCTGGGGGTTCCAGCTTTGAGAAACGCCTCGAGAGGGCCGAAAGGGAAGGAAGTTTTTAATGCTGCGGACATAGGACACGAAGGGAAAAACAACAGCCAGAGATGCATCAGCCTTAAAAACATTCCCCTGAGCTGCCCAGGGTGAGCATCCCAAAAGCAGACACAGAGCTGCAGCCTGGCAAATGTTTTCTAAGCCCCTGTTTGGTGAGGATTCCTCAGGAATTGGCAACAAAGAGTTAGCTCATCGTGCAGGAAGCCCTGATCAGCCGTGGAGAAAGAGGATCACGTATTGAAAAGTCAAGTTGTCTTTGTGGACAACATGAATGATCAGATTACAGAAAGCAAATCCCTGAAAAAAAAACAAAAAACCCCAAAACACCAAACAAGCAAAACCAAAAACCCAACAAACAAACAAAAAAAACCCAACAATTCCAGGCTCTTCACTGAAGGCTGCAGAGCGTGGCTCACTCGGTGCTGAGACATGAAACGTGTCAGGGCATGCACAGCATCACTTCTTAGAAATCACAGCTCTTCTCAGCATCAGCAGAATGTAAAAATATAATAATTTCCACTTCCAGAGAGAAGAGGGAAATGGCCCCAGCGCTGCACGAGTGTTATCAGAAAGATGCAGAGGGATAACAAAGCTGTGGTCAAACCCAGCACAAGATACTTTTAGTCAGACTGGCCCTTGAAAGAAAATCTTAGAAAAAAAATCAATAACAAATCAAGGCCAGCAATAACAAACCAAGGACTTCTGGAGAAGTGCTGCCTGATTTCAGGCAGATCCACCTGTGATCCAGCAACAAGAACTAATGGAGAGCAGAGAAACGTGGGCAAAAAGTTACACTGTGGTTGTAAATGCACAGATTGGAGGGGAAAAAAGTGATCCAAGGGGTCCCTGCCCAGTTTCAGGGACACAGGAGAGAGGCTGAGTGTGAAAAACCCTTATTTTGGTAGCTGGTGGCTGGGTAGAATATCCAGAACAGACTTGATCTGCAGCTCAGGGACCTTGAATCCCAGGTCCTGGTGGGATGGGAACTCCTCAGCCCAGCTCGGCCCTGCCCAGCCTGGAGGGTCCCTGGTGATGGGTCTGTCACCCCAGCAGAGGTGACAGAGGGACACCCACGTCCCTGTCCCGTCCCCATCCCGGGAGAGGTGTCACAGCTCTGCCCACGCCTGCCAGGAGCTGCCTCCAGATGGTGCTCCAGGCGATTTTCTGGGATTTTCTGGGATTTGAAAGGATTCCATTGTCACAGGCGGCTTTTCTGGGCAGGTCTTTGCTCGGTGGTGAGGAAGGAGGGGTGGACCGTGCCCAGCCCTTGCAGGGAGCCTTCAGCTGCCTCTGCCAAGCTCTTCCTCGCTGTGAACAGCTCCTCATTCCCAGCTCTGGGAGCCCCCGAGGCTGCCAGGAATGAGTCACAAACAAGGTCCCTGCAGGAAAGGAGAACTATGGATTGGTAACCTTGACCGCTCTGGGTAGGAAAGGTTTATTTGTCCAGTTTGCTTTATAAATAACCCAGAAAGCACCAGGTTTGTTTTTCATGGTCTCAGACCATGCGGAGGAACCTCATCCAAGCCTCGGTCCTGGCCAGGGAGAGCAGTCCCTGTGTTTGTTTAATGACTCAGAATGCAAAATTCCCCCTGAGATAAGGCCAGGGAGTGGGGGCAGTGACTCTGTGGGGACAGCACAGAGGACACTCCTGCTCCTCCTGGCCCTGGGCTCTCACCAGTTATCCCCCATCCCTTCTGGGGATCCCACAGGGCCCCCTCATGCTGTGACTGAACCTCGCTGTGCTGTACCTCGAGCGAGGGAAAAAAGGGGTTAAAAAGAAACTGGAGCAGTTTAGTGGAGAAGGGAAAGATTTGAGGTCAAAGAGCAAAAACGTTCCCGGAGGGATTCAGGAAGAGGGGACCTGTGGAGTCACCAAAGTGACTCCAGGGAGAAACCGAAACCCTGAGAGGGAAATTAACCCTGCAGAGGCAAGGCTAAGCCTGACATTTCACATCTGTCAGCCGGGACAGCGTTGTGGCAATCCTGTTCTACAGAGGTCAGGGATATACGGGGAAAAGTCATTGTTTGCCAGGCCTGGCTGCCCTGCAGAGTCAGGCAGAGATGGCACAGCCAGAGGGGAGCCAGGCCTGCCCCTGACTGCTGCCCCACAGCAGCTCCTCGCTGCTCCCATTCCCTGGAAACACAAGAATCCCCCGTGTGCCCCATACAAGGGGTGTGGGGACAGAGAACAGCATCAATGAAGAGCTTTTTTTATCATGTGGGAGTGTTGTTTCAATCTCTCCATCACACAGTGTTATTCTCCCTTTCACATGAACAGCTCCAGCTGCTTCTTCTTCTTCTTCTTCTTCTTCTTCTTCTTATTATTATTATTATTACAGGATCCGAGTTCTGGAAAGGGGCAAAGACTCTTTCACACCGAAGATGATGCTGAGAAATCGCGGGGTCTGGCAGGGATGGGCTGGGCAGCACCTGAGCTGATTGAAAGGAAATTAGCTGACAGGAGACTCCCAGCTAATGAGCCTCGAAACCCCGCCAGCCTCAGGCACGGAGAGCTTAGCAAAGTGAGTGGGAAAAAAGCTGAGACGGTGAATAGAAAGGCCGTGCTCAGCACTTCGGGGATGTTCAGCCTTTTTCTTCCATTGCAAAGGGCCCTTCCCCAGGTGGCTTCGCCTCCCCTCAGCCTGATTTGCAGAGCACTCAGGATTCCAACAAATCTGTAAAACTGGATACTTCCCTCGCCCAGCCCACTCTTCCTTCAGCCCTTATCTGCCCTTACCTGTCTCCACTAGGTCGTTTTAAAAGTCCCAGACACTTCCTTCCTTTGTTTGCCTTGGCCTGAAAGGGAAATGTCTTGTGTGTCAAAGGTTTAGCGCAAATTCCTGTCCAAGCTCTTTACTACCTCTGGCCTTGGTAAATCAAACTCCTTCTCCCAAATGGGGATTTGCAGAGTGAATCAGATTCTCTCCTCACATTCTCCCTCTCCTGCCTGCATGTGGGATTGAGATGGAGCAGCAAAATAAGGAGTTAAATCCCTGCAGGCTGCAGCAAATTCGGGATGGAAAAGAAGTTCTGGGTTTCAAATGTGTTTGCACAGAGCCAGAGTTTCTCAAGGGCTGTGCCACTGTCCCAGCCCTCCTTTCTCTTCAGGAAAATCACCTGGGCTTAGAGACCCAAAGAGGACACTGAGGTCCTGGCCAGAGGGGAGCAGGGGGCACAGCCTTGCTGAGCTCTGCCTGGACTCTGAGGAGGAATTTCTCCATGGAAAGGGTGCTCAGGCCTTGGAAGGAGCTGCCCAGGGAGGTTTGGAGTCCCCATCCCTGGAGGTGTCCAAGGCAGGACTGGATGTGGCACTCAGGGCTGGGTGACAAGGTGGGGATCAGGCAGAAGTTGGACTTGGTGGTTTTGGAGGGTGTTTCCAACCTCAGGGATTGCTGATTTTGTGTCTTTTGGGCCTCAGGGATTCGGGGATTCTGTGACTTCAGCCCTCTTTCCCCAGGGCTCACAGAAGGACACTGCCAGTTCCTGTCACCCTGGAAGAGTGAAAATCTTGAAAAATATTGAGATTCCAGCAGGAATCTGATCTCCCATTTCCATCCCAAACCTTTGCCCGTGTCTGGCTGAGAACCAAAGCAGGCCCTGTCGCTGTGAGGAGCGCTCAGAGCAGCAGCAGGTGCAGCAGCAGAGCTGGAGTTCGGTGCCGGCGGGCAGGGCTGGGTCACCACAAGCCGACCACGCGGGCGGTGCTTCGGTTGGGAGCTCCTCTTCCTCTGCAGATGAGCACCTTGATGTGAGCTCGGCTGTGCCCCTCCCGGCGCAGTGCGGTCTGTGCACACCTGACTGCGGCACGGCCCGGGGCCGGCAGCTGCCGAAACCACAGCCCGGGGGAAGCCAGAGCTCCCCGGGCCCCGCTGGCAGCAGCCTGTGCTGCTTGAAAACAAACGCACGGCCGTGAAAATAAAATAAAATTAAAAAAAAAACAACCACCCATGGGTTGTTCTCACCCTAAACTCGCCGGGGCAAACAGGAAACTACGAGAAAGGGTGAAGGGTGACACAAGGAATGGACCCCCAGCCCCATCTGGAATTATTTCTAGGTCAGCACTGGGGTTTTGCTGGCCAGATGATGTACTGGCATCCCTATCCAAAGCTGGGCATTGGCGTTGCCTCCCCTGAGCTCTGCCTCCAGGGGAAACGTTAAACTGCTGCAGCACCTGCCCCAGCACAGCTCAGGTGCCCGTGCTGCCGTTAGAGCCACCGGGAAAACCTGGGGAAGAGCCAAGAGATGGGGGCAGCCCTTGGGTTTCTGCGTGCCAGTGCCACTCTGCCTGGTGCCAGGGCATCAGGGTTAGTCACACTCCCTTTCCGTCCCCAAAAATGCCCCTTCCAGCTCTGAGCTCCTCCAGGAATGGGGAATAAATCACAAAATCCCAGAATGGTTTGGGTTGGAGGGCTCGTCTCGTTCCATGTCCCTGTCACCCCATCACCTTGCCTGGTTTGACAGCTCCAGAATTATTCACCATGAGGAAGAACAGCCTCTCCTGCTGCCCTGGGACAGGATCTGTGCCTGGAGGGGGCAGGAAGAGGACACTGCTCTCAGCAAGGCACCTCTATAATTCTCCACCTCTGTTTTTCCATCCTGGGCCTGTCCTGCCCTCCCTTAGCACATGAGAATGTTCAGAGTGTTTCACCACCACTGTTCAAAGCTTTTCATTATTGAAATTCCCAGAACCAGCCCTGGAGCCCCCTGGGTTCAGCACCTGCCCGTCGGTGACATTTAATCCATCTGTGGTGCTTTGGGTCTGTCACAAGGGCACAGCAGGACACTGCTGATGGCAATGCAAGAGCAAACAGCCACTGCTGTGGGTTTTCCTGCTGATCCAGCCTGAGATGCCCCTGGCCCTGGCACTCACAGGCTGTGCCAGGAGCCAAGAGCCACCACGGGACACCCCGGGGGGTGATGGATTACAAAAGTGGCCGGGAAATTTCTCATACATTTCCTGCAAGGTTTGAAGTCAGTCCTCCCTGTGTGACACCTCATCCCTCCTCTTCACAGCTGCTTCTCATTTCCCAACCCTACTCTTCCTGTTTTGTAAGCTTTTAATTTTTAATTTTTTTTTTTTAATCGTTTTTTGGGAAGGTTTGGGGCGGGGGTGCTGTGTTTAACAGCTGCACACAATTCCCCCCTGGCCATGCCTGCACCCATCACTATATATAGCCTCAGACAGGCCAAACAAATGAGCAGGCCTGGGGTTAATAATCATAAAATGGAGTTCAGCTGTCTCTGAACTGTGATTTACTGGGACCCAGGCCAGGCAAGATCCTCCTCACGCCCTCGCTGCAGAGCCCTCCACAGGGACCAGCCCCTTCAAAAGAGGAGAAATGGTTGGAAATGCCTTTTCTCCTGCTGAAACTTGAGATGGGAAATGGCTCGAGCAGATTTGCCGGTGGGTGAGGTCTCCAGGGCGGTGCTGGTGTGATTTGGAACGAGCCTGGGTGTTGGTGATGGCTCCTCCATCCTTGGAAGCTCAGGGCTGGGAGAAGGGGTGAGTTTAACCTGGCTGTGCTCCCCTGTGGGGCTGAAGCTGCCATGGGAATGTCCCACCAGGATTTGGTGTCAGGGGTTGCTCCCAGGCAATAAGTGCATCCCACTGGGAAGGTCTCTGTGTTCAGTGGTGTGAGGGGCGTGGATGTTTCATATTCAAATATTCTTGGTTTGTCACAAGAGACTGGGTTCAGCTGAGCCCTTGCCTGAGCTCAGGGGCACCCTGGGGTCGATATCTCTGTTCCCTGCACAATTCCAATACTGATGTGACAATTTGAGCCCCCAGCAGAGTGTAGCTGGGGCCCAAATTGTGTCCTAATCCCCAACAAAAAGAGACTGAGCCAGGCTCAACCTGGCAGCCAGGCTGAGCCTAAAACAGGGGCACAAGGCAGGGCTCTGGCTGTGGGTCTGGGACACCCCAATTCTGCCCCGTGGGTGCCCTGAACATCCTCCCCTGCAGTGCTGTGAGGGGGCTGCAGTGCCACACGTGTGGCAGTGCCACCTTTGTCCCCGGGGCAACCAGCACCTGTGACTTTCTCTCCCCAGTGACCTCCTGCTCTCCCAGGCCCTCGGGGTATTTTTAGCCACCGTTTCTGCAGCCATAACTCTTCTCCTGCAGAAACAAACCTGCTCCTTCCCTGCCTTCTATGGAGAGATGTGGCTGCAGGCAGCTTCCCCTTCCCTGCCTGGGCCATCCTCTGCCCACGCTGCTCCTGCAGCCTCTCAGCCTGCTCTGCTTTGTGTCTGAGGGCACTTCTGGCAGTTCCCATCTCCCCGGGGATGTGGGAGCAGGATTGTGGCTGCTGGGAGCCAACACCGGGCTCTTGTCAGCTCATCGGGGCAGGTGGGAAGGGTTTGAGTGGGCTCAGGAGCCTGGGACCCAAGAGCACGAGTTGGTGCTTGTGTTTGGACTGGGAGGAGGTCCTGAAGGAGATCAGGGTATTCAGCACAGCTCAAACTCTTCCCCAAAGGTTTCCCAAAATCCATCTGCCCCTAAATGCAATCTGGGACCTGCTCTGGCCTCGTTGGTGACAGAAAGAGCAGCCTGGGTTTTCCAGCATGTGAACAGGACCCTGCTCATCACAGAAGGGTTTGGGTTGGAAGGGTCCTGAAGGTCCATCCAGTCCCATGGGCAGGGACACCTCCCACCTTCCCCAGGTGAGCTTTCCTGGTCTCTTCACCTTTGAAACACAAAGATTTTAATCTTTCACCTTCTTTCTTCCTCCTGGGAGGCTTTGATCAGTCATCTTAATTAGCCAGGATTGCCTCACTTCCCCAGGTCCGGAAAAGTCTCTTTGTTAAACGGGGCAGTGTCTCTTATCTCCTCCTGGCCTTTGAGCAGCTCCTCTGGCAGTTCCTGCCTGTCCTTACACCAAACGTGCAAACCATGCAAAGGTCCCAGTAGGCAAAAGTTTGTGGCTCATGCCAGGAGCTGGCCCAGCCCTGGGGCAGGAGTGACCCTGTCCTGGGCACTCAATCCAAGCTCCCTCCTCAGCACATCCCACTCGTGGCCATTGCCTTTCCCCTCGGATCTTCCCCTGTGATCTTCATTTTATCTTTATTTTTTTTCCTCTGTTTCAGAATACCAGGTTCTTTTATCTGAGAACAGTGCCATAAAAATGCCACGAGCACGTTTTTTTCATCCTGCAGGGCTGGCATCACTTTAGGATCATTTTAGAGGTGGGAGAAGGATGATCACAGTTCTTTTCCACTGCTGTCCTTCCCTTTGGCACGAAAGGATAATTAGTGCTTGGGCTGGAAATTGCCAGGACAGGTTGTCTGTGATTCTCCAGCCCAGCTCCTCTCTCAGGAGAGTTCCTGTGCTCTCTGCACAAAGCAGGGCAGCCTCAGAGGAAGAGGTGGAGTCCATCCCTCTGGAAGGCTCCCGGGAGGATCCTCCTGGCTGCTGGAGATTTTCCTTCCCTCGGACAGAGGCAAAACCTGAGGCCAATCCCACATTTGAGGCCAATTGCTGTTGTTGGACGGGGCTGGGGGTGAGGCAGGAAGAGTATCGCTATCTCCTCCTGGAGCTGCGCCCTGAGGGTCCCTCAGCAAGGTGAAGGCTGCACCCTTGGGAGGGTTTTGGGGGTGGCAATTCCAGGTGGAAGGAGACACCTCCTGGGAAGGCTCAGGCTTGCAGGCACTGCTCGGTTTCCTCCCTCCTCTCCTGCTTTCCTTCATCATCCTCATGAGCTCTTCCAGGTTGTGGTCCCACGGTGAGAGCCAAGCTCAGGGCTGTGGCCCCAGCTCCTGTCAGATCCAGCAGATGATGCTGTGTCCCTGTCCCTCAGCATCGCTGCAGCTCCAGCACAGCAGATTCTGCAGAGCAGAAGCTGCTGGGAGAAGTTGGGCCCAGGTTGTTGCTGTTTTGGGTGGAAATTCCCACCTCAGGACTGTCAGATGAGGGAAGAGCATTTTTTCTGACCCCAAAAATCCCAAAGTTCGTGTCTGAGAAGTTGTGTTTCAGCAGCTGAGGTCTGTCCCTGCCTGTGCCCTGGGATGGGGCTTGGAGCAACCTGATTTAATGAAGATGTCCCTGCCCATGGCAGGGGTGGAACAAGATGAGCTTTAAGGCCCCTTTCAACCCAAACCATTCCGGGATTTTGTGCCTGTAGGGTTTGATTTCTCTCCGGCTCTCGTTTCCCACCTGCTCTCTCAGGCTGCCCCGTTTCCCTTCGTTTCTCACCAAACAATTTCCCTTCCCGCTGGGACCGGGAGCGCTGGGTTAATGCCACCGTCATCGGGTGTCAGCGCTGCACAACCGCTTAACCCTCTCCGGGATGGCAAAAACACAAAAGGAAGGAGAGGAAGAAGCGAATTCTGTGCCGGTGACACTTTCTCCCGGCCAACAAACAAAAGTTTTATGAGCTGAACCCTCTGGATGCCGCATTCCAGCTTGGTAACATTTCGGTAACACATTGCAAACGTTTGACTCATAGAAACTTGGACGGCTCCGGCCGGGGGAGGGGGAAGAGCGTCACATTCCCATTCCCGGGCAGGGTTTGGTTGTCGGATTTTTTTTATTTTTTATTTTTTTAAAGCACTGAAACTTCTCTCTGTTTAACGAAAAAAAAAAGTGTTTGAGCCTGACGGCTTCCACCGGCGCTGGCATTGTGTTTGGGAGTGAGGGGCTGGGGGGGAGGGCTCTGCTGCCAAGGGAGGGACCCGGGGCAGCTGAACTCGCTTTTCTTCTGCAAGTTTTTTCTTTTTTTTCTTTTTTTTTTTTCTCCCCTCTGTGTTCCCAGGGCAGGGTTGGCTTTCTAGGTTTGATAAAGCATTTCCTTCCATTGTCATTCTATACGGCCTCTGGGCCCTGCGCTCAGTCCCTCCCCTTTGCCTTCCCCTCTCTTTCTCTCTCTCTCTCTCTCTCTCTCTCTTCCTGAACTTTAGTGAATCTTGAGATATAAAGAAAGCAGCTGCCTCCCCTTAAAGCACAGCTTGAACAATGAGACCTCCTCTCCAAGGGCTTTAATTCCTCTGGATGCAAGGACAAAGCCAGGGTGAGTAGGCTGCGGGTGGCTCTGCCGGTCCCCGCGTTTATCTGCGGTTCTCTCCCGGTGTCCGCTGGCAGCGCCGGCTCCGGAGGGATCAGGTAGCTCAGGACAAGAGGCTGCGAGTGTAAAATCCACTCCAAACCCACCACCGCCCGGGGAAGGTCCCCACAGACGCTGTCCCCATGGGTGATGCCGTTCCCAGCGAAGTCGCGCTGGGGAAGGTTTTGTCACCCCAACTTTGGATTTGGGTCACCGCGGGCTCCCCGCCGCGTGGGACCGGCCAAAACCCGGCTCTGGGCAAGGTGGGAGGAATCCTGACCTCAAAGGCAAAGAAAAACAAACATGATGCAATCAGGCGTGACTGAGCGGGGCTGCGGGAGGAAGATCTTCCCCGCCGCTCCGGGGGATGCTGAAGTTTGGAATTTGGGAAGGAGCTGATGGAGGGGAGACACCTCGGGCGGCGTCTGGGGGTGCAGAAGGAGGGGCAGGGGCGCAGCGTGTGCCGTGGGGGTCTGGCTTTGCCCCCGGGATCCGCTTGGATGAGCAAAAAAAGCAGGAGGTGAAATCCGGGACAGCTCAGGCAGGAACCTGGCACGCGTTAATTAAGGGGATTTGGGATAAATGATGAAGCTGCTGCTGGATGTGCATCTCCCAGGATGGGATCCCTCCCAGGAAACTGTAACTGGTTCACACGGGGGTCGGGGGATCGCACAGCCCCGAGAGGGATGAGCCCCAGGCTGAAGAGTGAATTTCATGCAGCCAAACACAGCCCAGATGTTGTTATCTGCTCCCCCCCTTCTCCTTTGAGTTTCTCCTCTTCCTCCCGTGTGTCTCCAGCGTCTGCTGGCTGGGATAAAACATGATTCACAGGATCCTGGGCCTCGTAAACAGGCGATGATCAAACAAGGCATAAAAGAACATTTTTATTGCTCGTTAGGGCTTCACTAAGACTGTCTGGGGCTCTGTGTTGGTTCAGGTAGCTGCTGGAGCACGGCGTGTTCTCGTGGTACAAATGTAAAAATTCTCCCCAAAACTGCTCAAAACACGACTGGAAGTTTTGACAGTGGGAAGTTTTGGTTTGTGCAAAGTCTTTAGAGAGCCCGTGCAGTCTGTCATGGGGCAACTCAGGGTAGGTTTGGTAGAGTTTTGAGTTTTTCCCTCCATAAAATCCCATTTCTGGTGTAACTGGGACCAGTTCCTGTGTCCCAGTGCAGCTGGGTTTGTTTGTATCACTTGGTCTTGATCTCTGCTAAATCCAGCAATTTTGGGGCAGCTCTCTGGTTCCTCTGACAACAAGATATTGTGGGATTTAAGGTGAGTGTGACAGGTTGACCTTAAATCCCATGGACTAAGCTGAAGGAAGTGAATAAAATTGGGCTTTAAAGTAGCAGAATGAGGTGGGTGAAATGAGGGTGTCCAGGTTTGACACTGAACACAGCTCAGGTCTGTGGCTGGAGGAACCCTCCAAAACTGTTGTGCTCCTGCTGGGATGGGCATTTCTCCAGCAGGAGCTGATTTGTGTTAATATAAATGTAGATGAAACCTCCAGATTTAACTGAGCTTTTCAGAGGCAGAATTCTCTTCCCTCACTTTGCAGGAGGCAACAAGAACTTCACCACCACTGCAAGTCCCCCCACCTCTGTGCCCTGGTCCTCTCCTGGCAGCCTCCAGGAGCTCATCCTGCTCCTGGCACTCTCACAATGAGGAAATGGGCCAGCATTTCCATATTAGCCCTCAACTTTCCAGGGATGTTGCATGGATTTTCCAGCGAGGGGTGGAACAGCATGGATCTGCCAGGCTGGGGCTGAGGTGCTGCAGGAGAAGGAGCAGATGTGGTTTGGGAAGGCTCAGATGGGTGTTCAGGGGGCAAACACCCACAGAGGTCGTTCCTCCAGAACAGCAGCTCTGGGTTCAAACCCTGTCCTGGGGCTTGGACCTCGGGTGCTGCCCCTGCTGGGCTCCCCATCCCTGGGGACACTCAGGGCCCCACCTGGGGGAGCTTCTTGGCACCTTGAAGGACTCCAGGGATTTTTGTCCTTCACTGTCCTGGTTTTTCAGCCACATTCCCGTGGTGGAGCTGAGCTCGGGGTTGTCACATGTGGATGGGAAATGGGGACAAAATGGTCACCTGGAGTTGGTGGCACGTTGGGGTTGAGGTGACAGGAGGTCTCTGACCCCCTCAAGGTGCACAGGGATAGGAGACAGCAGCTGCCCAGCTGGACTCGATGGTCCTGGGGGCTTTTTCCAACCTAAATCATTCCAGGACCTTATTTCCATCCGCCCCTCGGTCTCTCTCTCCTGGACAGACACAGCCACACTTTCTGTTTGCATTGTCAGGAGGATGCACTCTAAACAAATATTAATTAGGCTTGGCTAATTCATCAGGAAGTGTACTTTCAAAGCAAATAAAATCTGTGAGCAGCCTTAGAGCCAGGAAACAGGTAAAGTTATTTATTGCCCGAACGAACCAGGAGGGTGAGGCAACAAAAATCGTGTCTGGGCTCAGCCTTTAGTGGTGGCTGCACCTGATGGTTCTCAGATCACCAGCAAACTGCTAAATAATGAGGTTTTGTGTGGTGGCCACACAGAGAGACCCTTGTGGCCACACTCCTTCCCCCATCCTTGGAATTTTCTGTCCAAGACATTGCGGGGCTGTCGGTGACTCTGGAATTGTTATTCCCTCAGCCTGGAGCTGGATCTGCTTTGCTGTTGTTTTGGCATCTTTAAAAGGCAAAACTCACGGGAGGAGAGAGAATTCCTTGTGCCTGTAAAATCCATCCTGGTGCAAACCTACAGCAGAGGCAGGTGGGGTTCGAGGGGCTGCACTTGCACCCCTGGATTGAGGGTGGAGCAGGAGGGGATGGAGCAGGAGGAGATGGAGCCTCAGGGATCACCAGGTGCTGCTTGGGGAATGGAGAGATGCAAACACACTCCCAGGACAACCTTGGCTTTTCCTTTCTGTGCTCACTTCCATGCTGGGAGGGCTTTGGAAAAGCCCAGAGTGTTGGACATGTGGGGAAGGAGCAATGCTGGAGTTTTGGGGCTCGGAATGGAGAGATGCAAACACACTCCCAGGACAGCCTTGGCTTTTCCTTTCTGTGCTCACTTCCATGCTGGGAGGGCTTTGGAAAAGCCCAGAGTGTTGGGGAATGAGCAATGCTGGAGTTTTGGGGCTCAGCCTGGAGGACCCCGAGCTGGATGGATGGACAGACGGATGTGCCCCTTCCCCAAACCTGAGAGTGGGACCTTTTTCCACATCCCCGGAGTGGCATCACAGCCAGGAGGTGCCCTGTCCCTCCTGCTGCCTGCACAAGGGGATGAAGGGCTTTTTCAAGGTTACAAACCTCTTATTTTGGACGCCTTTCCCCGCGGCTGGAGCCGACCCAGGCTGGAGCTGTTGAAGTTTTCGGTCCTTTGTTTGTTTAATTGAAGTGCTGTTTGTTTTTGATCACGGGCATGAGATAGGCGCTTCCTCTGCAGGCAGGAAGCAGTGATTTCCTGTTCTGTCCCCGGCCAACTCTCACTGCGCAGGAAACCTCGCTCTGCTGAGTGGCCACTTTTCGTGCAGCATTTTTGGAAGGTTTTACGTGGTGTTGTTTTGGCTCTTTTCCTCTCTTTTTTTTTTTCCTCCCCTTCCCCTGTGAGTGGCGCTGGTGGTGTTGGGTCCCTGCGGGAAGGACGTGTGGAGTCAGCACTCGGCAGGCTGGGGATGCTGTTGGATGAAAACGGGTCGGTTTAGCCTCAGATCTTTTGGTTCTGGTGAGAAGTTGGTTGGTTCACCTTGAAGTGAACCTTTTTTTGTTGGGTTTTTCGGGGGGAAAACACTGCCCAGGTTTGTCCCAGGGCATTCAAACCACTGGCCTGATGTCACGTGGAGACTTCAGGGCAGGACAAGGAGTTAAACCACACTTGGGTCAGATTTACCTGCTCGTGTCCCTGCTTTAGGCAGGATTGGGGTTGTTCATCCTGGAGAAGAGAAATCTGTGTGACCTTATTGTGGCCTTCCAGCCCCTGAAAGAGCTGCAGGAACGATGGAGAGAGACCTGGAGTGCCAGAACAAGGGAAAAGGGCTTGAAACTGCCAGAGGGCAGGGATAGATGGGGTATTGGGAAGGAATTCCTCCCTGTGAGGGGTGGCAAGGCCCTGGCAGAGTTTGCTCTGGCCCAGGATGTGGCTGCTCCATCCCTGGGAGTGTTTTAGACCAGGTTGGACAGGGTTTGGGGCAACCTGGGATAACAGGAGGTGTCCCTGCCCGTGGCAGGGATGGTTTTTAAGGTCAGTCCCACAAACCATGAAAGAGGAGTCAGGGATGGGGTTGGAGCCGAGCTCTCACACCTGTGGAGGTTTTTTCTGGCGTGGAGCACAGACACTCAGGTTTTCCCGTGGAATCCCAAAGCAGGGGGAGCTGTGGCTCCTTGGCAGCTCCAGCACGTTGTTACTCAGCCTGTTTATCCTCCAGCAGCAAACCCAGACAGGCTCTCACTCAGCACCGTGCCCAGAGGTGAAGTGCTGCAGTATCAGATGGCTCCAGGCACAGGAAGCCTGGACAGACAGACAGACACTGAGCCGTGGGAGCCCCGGGGCAGCAGATGTGACCACGAGCAGAAAGAACTTCCCTGCCCTGAGGTTTTTTTTTTCATCATCTGGCTGTTGTAAAGGGGCTCCCCTGTGGGGAGGGGGTTTGTAATGGGAAGAAGCAGCGGCTGCAGGAACAAAGCAGGGAGGGGAAAGGCTGGGGAAAGGGGAGCAGAGCTGCTCACAGCCCCAAATCCTGCAGATCTGGGGACAGGGGATGGTCAGGAGAGGAGACTGTCAGAGGGTTTAGCCAGAGCTGCAAGAGCAGCTGGCTGGGGGGGAATGAAAGGGCTGGGGATGCACAGAGGGAGGGCTGGGAGCTGCAGGAGGAGGGAGAGGGCAGGACTTTCTCTCAGCTGCAGCTGCTCCAGCCCCCAGAGCAGTTGGACTGCAATTTGTGCTCGCAGCCATCCAAGGAAAACTTTGCTTGGGCTGCTCTCATGCAGCTCCAGCCCTTTGCAAGCGTGTCCCCCAGCACCTCAGCCCCCTCTCCTGCCCCATTCCTGGGGAGCTCTTCATTCCCCATTCCCCATCCCCATTCCCCATTCCCCATTCCCCATTCCCCATCCCCATTCCCCATCCCCATTCCCCATCCCCACTCCCCATTCCC